>CM021102.1:493125182-493587031 GCA_007115665.2 Sequoiadendron giganteum | reverse complement strand
TTTTTCCTCTAACTTGCACATGGCATATTCCATTTTCAAAAAGGGAATACTCCTTTTTCAAAATATCTTCCCTCCAAAATATCTTAAACTAATTTCCATGAAATAAGGAGATATTTTCAGTTAACTAAAGCTCTCATTTATTTTCATCCATTGATCTCTTGATCTAATCTGAACTGTTGATTTTCATCTTCAATCTCTACCGTTGATCAAATATCCTAAAATTATATAAAACAAGCCATCATCTTCATAAAAATGATTCACAATTCTCATAAGGAATTCATGACCTTTTTGAGAGCATTCTTGAGCATTTAAGCATCATAATTGTGAGTCAAGATCATCATCGAAGCTTTTGCAACATGGGTTATGCACAACTTGAGCAATCCACATCCTAAATTGGCATAATTCTCAAATGGAGTACTAAGTTTTCTTTTTTTTATTTGAGTAATTGATCTTAATTTGATTTGTAATATCGATTTATGTTTATTCATTGATTCAATTGCATTTAACTTCATTAAGTATGAGTTTAATTGATCTTTCTTTTGTGGGTTTTTTACATTTCCTAAACCCAATCGTTTTATTGCATCTTCTAATTAATTCCCATTATTCCCCTATGACATTTTGGCATTCCCAATGGGACCCATGTCCTTGATCTAACATTTCTTGAAGTTTTTGATGACTTAAAGATTATAGTGATGTTTTTGCAATAAATCGACGCTTCTATTTTTTGTGCAATGACACTTTTGTCACACATCGACACTACTAATTTGTACAGTGGTCCTTTTGCTATATATCGATGTTTATGTTTTGACACTTATGTGCTTGATGTCACTACAGGTTACAATGACACTTTGATTGTGACTCAATGCTTCTAATACAACTTGACGCTTTTTCATAGAAATAACAACGTGTTTGAGGTATATCGATGCTTTTTTTCTAGTTACAATGCTTTTGGTTGTTATAGTAGCATACCTGATTCTATTTTCTTGAATTTTGTTTCAAACTAACCCTAACATTTTGTGAATTTTTCTTGGAACTAACACACTTGTGCAACTTTTGGCATACATTGGGAGAAGAAAAGAAACAAACAAAATACTAATAAGTCTTCTTGCAAGATTTCTTTCAAAGAAATTTCACATTTCTATTTGGGTTTTAAAATTGAACAATACAAAATTCACATTTTGATTTGGGTTTTAAAATTGAACAATACAACTTTCACATTTGAATTTGGGTATTAAAAATAACTTGTTTGTCATGTTTGGTAGGCTAGTGGTATGTATGCTCTCTCCTTGCAATACGTGTAATCATGGTTATCAAAAACACCATAGTTTGCAATCTATTTGTATACTCAAGGAGTGATTATTTATGTATGTTCTTCCCTCACGACTCTTAAGAACGATCTTGGGAATCGAACACAAGATCATTTCCATTTAATTTAGTAGGAGGCCTTCTTGGGGATTTCATCACCTCAAGGTCAATCTCAACCATGTTTTAAGGCATGGTATATAAAGGGGGGAGAACGAAAGATGTACACTAAGGTGTGACCAATGTCCTATAAGACAAGCCTCACAACCCTCAATTTGTTGAGATATTTGTAGGTGACAAGGAGAGGGGAGACCCCCCTTGACTTGGGTGTCCCCAAATGGGTTCACTACTTACGGATCCCCCACTATGAACCTTGTTTATTAGTATCCTTTAAGACCATCAGTCATTAACTAGGATATTGCAATATACAATATCATGCATGAAGTAACTCATCATGTATTTCCCCTTGTTGAGGTGATTGATATTCCTTGATTAGGACCTTGTCCTTTCGAGATGAGAGGTGTAGATGTGGTACATGGCCTTTGCATACTCTATTCACCCACTCATTATGGAGGTATTTTCTTTGGCAGATTGTCTTATCCTAAGTTGACACATCTTTTTACTATTAGCTAGGTTGTGTATTTTGGCATGTATTCATTATTCAATGCCATTGACACCAAATAAAATGCTCTTATTAAAGAAGGCTCATGAATTTATCCTCAAAACCCTTGGAGTCAGTCCTATATGTTATTCTCTATTGTATTTTATCTCTTTCTCTATCAAACCATTTAAAATTAGTCCTCAAAATAGTTAAAAAAGTCCAAAACCTAAGACAGATTTAGGTTGAACTTGTAGAACCTTGCCTTTGTGTCATAGTGACGCTTCTAAAGTGTTACAATGAAAATTTTGTAAATTTGTTGTGATTTTAGTTGTAAATCCATATTTTTTATTTTGTAACTTGGTGCTTTTTTATCTATTCATCTCGACACTTCTAAGAAACTTACGCTTTTGATCAAAAACCTTCTCTGATAGTCCAAAACCCTAGAACTAGCATAATGACACTTTTGACTGTCACACAATAGTGCTTCTGAAAATCTCTAAGACTTTTGCAAAATTTAGTCACTTTTATTAGGGGCAATGCCACATTTTTGTTTAATTAAAATGACACTTTTGTAAGTGATGCTTTTGACTGTCAATTAAATTTTTCTAGGTTTCCTAAAATCTTAGATTCCAAAAATTCAACAGTCATTTACTACAATCAGAGACTTGTATCAACCAAACCTATAGTCATCATCAGTTATCCCAAACAACAAACAAAGATTTTTTGTCCTCATCTCACATCATCCTTTTGTATTGGGCTTCTAAAAATGCATCCTCTTAGTTTGAACCAAATATCAACCTTATCAACAACGGTAAAATGACTCATCCCGCAACAACCAAAATTAGACATAAGTATTCTTAGATCTCCTATCATGTCTTTTAGTTTAGCCTTTGCTTGGAAAAAAATCATTTCTAAGTAAATTATTAAATTAGCATCAAATCCTTGTGAGTTAGCTTTCTTAGAAGTCATTGTCTACTCCTAAGTTTATAAAACTCATTATCATTTTCCTTTGCGTGGACTTGTCAATCTAGGAAAATCAAGGATTATCCTCAACACCAATCAAAATTAGATCTAGTTAACTTTTGTCTTTTAGAGGATTTCATATCCACCACCCATCCAATCAAAATCATCATCAAACTTAGGTTCAAATCTACTTAGAGTGTCTTTTTCCAAGTCAATTTTGAAATAAAATATTCATCCAAAATGCATCTCTCAAATTCATGTCTTACAAGGTCATCACAAGCTTTATTCCTATAACAATATCCTAACACACAAAAAAAAACATGAAATACAACACTAGTAGTTTTAGTGGCCCCACACCCATGAGTACTACCAAAAAAACCATCATAATGCCCGGTGTTGAGTTTAACCATAGAGAGTATAAAACCCCTAACAAAAATAACAAGATCAAACTATCACTATAGAGGATATCACAAATGAACATAAGGGATTTATATAATTTAGTAATGAACAAATTCTATAGATGCAACAAGATTTTTCTTTGGCTAGAGGGCTTGATGCCTTACTAGTTTCAAACCCTAAGTTGTACTTATTGAAACTTGCACAAGGTGGTGCTAAACTACCCTCGTTGTCACACTTAGGGAACAAACCATGACAAATGCCATAAAATCTAGAGTGTCTCTATCAGAGAACATTCCTATGGTCCATACCATTGTTGAACAAATACAACTATCTTGCATACAAAACATGTCAAGTCAACCTACAATCCCTCCATTTGACACAAATTTGTTTCCTTTTTCTAAACAACACGTGAATTTTCTATACCACAACCAACTCATGGTTAATCAAACAAATATAAATCTCCCAAACATGAACATCCCACCATACTCAAACACAAACCCAAACATACCAAACCCCCAAGATACAAACATGATTAATTTTATGAACAAGCCATTCACAACACCAACTCCTCCACCTCACTTACATCCCGACATCACAAAAATTATGCATACATTTAACATACCAAACCCCATTAACATACCCAAAATCTTAAATTTCATTCCCAACCAACAACAAAACCCTCAAAAAAACATACCTCAAACTCCCTAACAACACATTTCACAATAATATCCCCAAAAACAACAATTTATCCATCATCAACAATAAAATCCCCAACAACAACAATGCATCCATCATCAACAACCAAATCCCCAACAACAACAATACATCAACCATTAACACCAAATTCCACAACACCAAACTCTACAACATAAAATCCAACAACATCAAAATCCACCACAACAACAATACAATCCATATGACCCTACCCATACACAACAACATGGTCCTCAACATCAAATCAACCCACAACAAATCCCATCATAAAAAATGTATGGTAACCTTCACAATATCCCACAAAACTAAAATTCCTTATATAATTGATACGCTCCACCAAAAATCCCTCCTAATGACTTGGCTTCACAAATCCAAAATTTGACTCAAAAAATCAATGGCATACAATTGGGACACATAAAGAATTCACAAACTCTTGAAGACATGTCCTTATCCATTTGCCAAGAAAATAACATTGACACCTTTTCCTCCAAATTTTGAGATGCCAACATTTGATAAATACAAAGGACACAATGACCCACGTGAGCATATAAGGGAATTTATGTAGCTTTCCTAGAGGCTTCATTTGTAGGATTTTATGGTGAACTCCTCAAACACCCCAGAATCACTTGCAAGACAAAATAACTTCCACAAGAGAAAAATGGAAAAAATATTATGCTCTCATTAAGATGCAAGAATTCCAAATTACATATGAAGCCTTGCTTATATAGCAAGGTTGAGATGAAGTAGTTAATATGATGTTGAAATGTGGCATAATATTATGGCATGTGACAACTAACTAACTACCTAGGAAATGATTCTAGATAAGATAATACTTCTAGAAAAGACAACTCATCCTTCTAGAAGGAACCTTATATCCTAAGCAAACATGTAAACCTATCACCTAGTAAATGATGCCTAGGAATATAATTAAATTATTAAGTAAACTTATGTAAGTGTAATTAAATAATTAATTGCACCAACATAATTGAATGATACATATCTAATGTGTCGCTTTCCATGAAGCTTAGGTGGACAATTGATTGAGTGGTTCTCTCACTTACTCCTAGGTATTAAAACATTCCAAGACATTATGGACAAAATTGTATCTCATTTCTTCTATAATATAGATAACGGGGTTACTTTAACCAACTTATACATCATTAAACAAAACCAAGGAGAAAATTTTGCATCCTTTTTGTAACAATGGAGACACAAAGCAAGTAAATGTAAATGGGCTGTACCAAAAATAACTTGTCGACATCATAGTTCAAAACCTCAACACAAAAATTGACTTCCACTATGTATACAATGTGCCAATACATTTCAAGAACTCATAGAAAAGGGTTTAACAACCAAAAGAGACCTCATTGATAAAGGATTAGTAAAAATATACAAAGAAAACAAGGATTACCCTTTGATCTCTAATAAGAACATAAAAAATGATGGTTTTGTAGATGTGAAAGTTGTGAAAAACATATAGACCCAATCAAGAAAACAAAAAAAATGTCCAAAACACCAATCCTTCAAGAGGACGACCACCAAGACCTAACAATTCTCCATGACACAAATTCACTCCCTTAGGGGAACCCATCAAAATGGTCCTAAACAAATTGATTCAGTCAAACCATATCTATCTTCCTGAGCTAAGGAATTACGAAGAACCACAAATCAAACCAGCATGGTATAATGACAATGAATTTTTCCAATACCATAGAAAAAAAGGTCACAAGACACAAAATTATGTAAAACTCAAACATCTTATATAAGACCGTATCGACCAAGGAGAAGTTAACGTAGATCGACGTCTTGGCAATTCTAGAAACCAAGATCTAGGAATTTACAAAGATCTAATTCTAGACCATAGAAATGGAAATGATTTTGGTAAAACAGGGAATTATAACAAAGTTAATTATTCTAATGAAAATTTAGTAGGACACATCTAGGGATATGATGATTACATCAATAATATTCATTGGTCACATCATGAGAAATTAGATATTTATCAAGATGTTTTCCTAACATGTGATCAAAACCATCCACCATTGTCTAGTAATGACTCACATCAAAATAATCACATTAAGGGTGTATCTCATCATCTAAATCCATTGAGACCACTCAAGAGTCTTCCATTCATATTACATCACCAAACCTAGATCCATGTCAAGAACATAATCCCAAGCACAATGAAAAAAACTATAAAATAAGTCAAGATAAAGATTCCATCATTATGTTTCATCCCATTCATGACCCAATAATTGATCCTAACCATATGTCGATATTTTCCACTTCTGTAAATGAGATACTCACTTGCATTGGACACATATATGATCTATCCCTTATTCCTCCAGAACAAGATTCTACCACTCTAGACATTTTTGCAAATGATGAAGCTATTGTCGAGATCATAGGATTTAATGGTGACATTCCAATAAATGACCATGAAGAAGGTTTTTATATCAACTTTGAAACATCATCATCTTTTGAAGAACAATCAAAATTCAATGATCCTAAAACTTGGGTTGAAAATCTTGATTGGGAAGCTATCTCACATACTGATAAGCACCTATAAACTATAAAATTGGATCACTTGCGTTCATTAGAGCAAGCTCTCCTACTAACATCAATTAGGTCAACCTAATTAGATGTAATACTCAAAATACAACTTGTCATCTCCAAAAAATATCATCCATAACACACACCACAATTCAAATCTCAAAACACCTTAAGATAGGTTGGCATGGACCTATAATAGATCCCACATAAGATAGAAATACATATTTATTCTTTGTATACCTTCAAACATATTAGGTCGGCTTCGCATAAGACCTAAATACAAAAACCTTCATCTATGTATCCACATCTCAAAACGTGGACCTCAAATCTCGATACCATCTGGAATTCATGCTCAATTGACATGTGGAAACTTATCTTCAATACCGCAAGGCTAAAAACTCATCCACGGAGAAGCTTGGATTCTCCCACACAAACACACTATACTAAAAGCAACTATAAATTGTCAAGCCAAAATTTTTTACTCATATCTCTCAACCTATTTGTCCAAACAAGATGAACTCTTGGTTTTAGGTGCATCTAACATCCATCAAATTAATTTTATAAGCACAAAGTGATATCTTCATTTGCAAAGTGGTGCAGATCCAAAAACCGACACACTGTTACACTGAACTAGCAGAGTTGAAACTTAGTCAAATTTCTATGCAACTGATCTTTTTGGACCAAATAAACTTGCCCAAATGAATTCCACAACACCTCAAAAACCTGTTAGGATTAACCAAAATGATCCACAACAATTTTTACATCAATGAACATTGTATCATACTATAACATACCAACCATGCTCATGTTACCAAGAAGCATCATCGATGAAAAAATTCAACAAACTCTCCAAACTTCCAAGAATCTCCCCCTTTTTCATTGATGGCAACATATGCCAAAAATTCCAAAAAATACACTCTAATACTTTCCCCCTTTGACATCAAGGGCAAAGGGAACCTATACAAAATTGTTTTGACTCTTACAAGAACTCCCCCTGAGAAATATAAGCATATGTATATAAACTAAAAAGAATGTATTGACTCCCCTTGAGTCATATACTAGAGCGAAAACTCAAGAATGTACTGAAAAAAATTTCTATATGGTCTGCATATGTACAAGTAGTTTGAACATAGATACTAAAAATGCATAAAAGAATAAAATTCAATAGGAGGTGGTTGACACCTACAACTTCTTCAGATGATCTTCTTAGGTTTTCGTACCAAGTTCTCATTCTATCTTGGCCTTTGCAAGCAACCTATTTTGCATTTCAAGCTCAAAAAATATCTTTTCTCCTTCTTCTGAAGTAGCAAGTACCAGATTCATCTTCTTAGCTTTTTCACAATGGAGAAGAGCTCTTGAAATAAGTACAAGTTTGGGATTGACCAAATCCCTTACCTCTCCAAACTATAAGATGATATATTCTTTCTGATTTTGTAGTTGGAAGAACTTATTCTGCATGTCTTCAATTATGTTCTTTGTCTCTTCGGTGAGGTCAACAAATGAATCATATGCACTAGAGGTAGTATTGATTTGGGACTCAATAGATTCCATCTCCTTTCTTATGCTTTGTGTGGCTCCAGGCCACTTCATGCTATACCGGTATAGTGCCTTAGCCTCCTCAACACATGTTTCTACATCCTCTAGCAATTTAGAGAAATTTTATGCGGAATTGTACATTTATCTATTATCTCCAACATTTTCTTATCACTTACTATTTTCTCAACTTCTTTCTCAGCTTCCTCATTCAGACCAAATGCATAAGTTTTGAAAGAATCAATTAGCAGTTTGAAATTTACAAGTGTGGTGTCAATGTTTGATCTAGGTATGATCTCTTGAAATACCTTAACTTCTTAATCCATTAATTCTCCACTCCGTTAATATGATTCAATGATATCCTTCCTCATGGATGCATGTAACATGTCTCCTAGTTGCAGCTTGTGGATGGGAGATATCTTCTCCATGTCAACATTCCCTTGATGCATCGACAACTGTAGCAATTGGGAAGACATGACTAGTTGGAAATTAGGTTGTACTCTCAATAGATTTTTTAGAGAATCTCTGGATGAGCCAAAAGATTCACCAAGAGTCTTAGTAACTTCAATAGCCTTCCCCTTGTCCTTAATAGTACCAAAGTCTATTGGTTTGTCTTTTTTTGCATCTCTAGATGCATCCTTATTTTTGTCTTCTTATTCTTCAAGCTCTTCTTATTTTTCTTCATAATTTTTTTCTTATTCATGCTCCATCTTGTTAGAGTTCTCTTCTTCTACAATATTTTTATTTTTTTCCAGAGGAGTAACTTCATCATTTTGCACAAGAGGAGTGGTGACATTTTCTTTTTCAATGTCTTCTTCGATCATTGCATCTCCATCATTTTATTTTTCCATGTCCTCCACTCATGGAGGAATGTTTTCCTATGTATTTTCCTCATTTTTGTCATGCTCATGTTGAGCATCATTTGTCTTCCCTTCTTGTACGTTTTGTTCTGGAGCAGTGGTGTCAGCATTTACTCCTTCAACCATTGGAGTAATCTTACTAGTTTTGTACGTTTTCTTACCTAACTTTTTTACAATTTCCTCAGCTTTATCATTGCTCTCTTTCTAAATCATTTCAAGGTAATCTTTGTCTTTACCCATAAGGGCAGTAACCCTTTGCTTGGTTCTCATCTCCTTACTAAACACGGTAGCCAATGTGGCTCTGTCATCTTTTGATAATCGATAATTTACTCCATCCAAAGCCTCTTCCTTAATCTTCTCATGTTCTTGTATTGCCTCTTGTATTCTCTTCAAAAAAATGTTCCATACATCATTAGGAATATCCTTCTTGATATTTTGCATGTCAACTTCAAACACAACAATATACTTGATTATAGCGTCAATGATGGTGACCTTATCCACCTAATCTACATCCTCATACAAAGTTGTAGTCTCTACTAACATTTCATTTTGCACAATACTATTATACAATGCCTCAAGTTTCATTGGGAAGTGAGGCCTTATTGGTTCCTTTTGTTTTTTTTATTTGCCTTTACCCATAGTCTTCTTTTCTTTTGAGTCTTTTTCTTCTTCAGAGAAGCCTTCTTGGCTTCCTTCTTCTTTTTCCTTATGTGTATTTTGAATGCCTCTTTCTCTTTTTATGTCTCCTCTTTGCTCTCAATATATATTCTATCAAATCTTCTCCTCTTGATGCTAGCTTCACCTTGTGAATCATCACTCCTTCTTTTGTGGACCAAAGGGGATACATCCTCTTCCAGTTCTTCTTCATCAGCAACATTGATGCCAATACCCTTTTCTCTTGTATCCTTTTGTTTAATTCTTCTCTTAGTTGGGGCAGCAGGTGGTCCTATAGTGGTGGTCTTCTTCATCTCTACCCTTGTAGCTTTTGCAACCAAAGGGGATTTCTCTCTTACCGAAGGACTAGCAATAGACTTTCTCTTCTCTCTAACAATGGGCAAAGCCTTGGAGGACTTTTGAATAGATGGTGGTGTGGTAGTTTTTATGTCAAATATCCTTGAGCTACTTGAAGCTTCACCATTAATCATGTCCACTATAGTTTTTCTAGCATACTACACGTTTTCCTTATAATTTCCCATGTCTTTTGCACATACATCCACCATAGCATCAATTTTTTTCCTAATCTATGGTTCTTTTGTTCCATGTGAACTTCCATGGACTTTTATTCAAAATTCCCATACTTAGGTTTTGTTTCATCCTTTGGACTCTTCAATAGGATATCAACATAGCCAATAAGATCTACCTTTGTTACCTCATAACCTAATTCAAGAACCCAAATAGATCTTGGTTCCACTCCCTCCATAATACAATTATCTATAGAAACCAAGAATGTGATATCATTTTTGTACCTTCCAACCATTGTCCTAGGAATCCTTTATCTCTCATGCATTATTTTATGTAATATTGCAAAGGAAGCAGTAAGCTCATCATCTTGTGCATTGACATCTCTAAGAATTTTCATATAATCTACAATTTGATGTGCAACAGGTCTTCCACTCACCAAGTTTACTTTTCCAATTATGGGTGCCTCCTTCAAAAAGTAGAAGAGTAGTAAGCACATAACCAAGGTGTCAAACTCAAACACATATTTATTTTCCTTGGTATTCTGTAGATTTCCATTAACTATTTCTTAAGTAGCTCACACAGGTCATAGTCCGCACCATTTTCTATCATTTCATGTGCCACATGGATTGTGGTGGCAGAAACAGAGTTATCTTTGCTCGTAAAGTAGATTTTGTAGAAAATAACCATAGCAACATACCTAGCAAATGGATTTTTAATGGGATTTACTGCAAAGGCTCTCTAATCAAATGTAGCACCAATTTTCTCCATCACTGCTTTTTTTTAAACAAATTTTAGAACAGGCATGGGTCTGATGGAGTATAGACCAGTGACCTCTCTTATCACTTCCTTTGTAATCATGTGAGGCATATTAGTCCAAAAAATTTGATCATGAACTCTTCTTAAGGCCATTCTGAACCACTTGACATCATAGAATAAATTGGGGAACCATTACCATACATCTAGTCTCTTCTCAACTAGGCTTTTCTATTCTAGCTTTAGGGTGAAGTCTTCACCAATTAACTCATTTTTCCATGCATCACCTAGCTTACTAGGAGAATGTTCTTTCATTTTTCCATGAATGTATGCCCCAATATCCTCAGTCAGTAAAACCCCATATGGAATGTGAGAGAATGTGCCTAGAGGGTCATGTTTTATGGCTTTTATAGGGTATTGTTTGAATTTAGGTTGTGGTTTCTCTATAACCTCTATAAATTTTTGTGTAGCCATTGCAATATATATCCAAACTGATTTCAAACAAAGATTTCTAAAAACTAGGGCACACAAGATTCACAAAATACCTTTTTACTTTGTTTTCCAAAATAGGGTTTGGATGCTTTGACTCTTAGATCACCTTATGCACTTCAAATTCTCTTCTTGTTGCTCTGCTCCTCAAATAATTTTGTGAAATGTATTGTTCTTAGTGAATTTTATTTTAACCTTTCAATTTGACCTAATTCTATATTGAATGCTAACACATAATGTTGGTAACACTTAATCTGTATGCACAATCAACTTCCAAAGCTTGGAAAACTTCTACATAGACATATTTTCTTCCACAATCTTCACCAATAGATCAAGCATGTTGATCTACATCACATATATTCATGTTGCAACCTCGACACCTCTTTTTTGGTGGGGGATAAAATATATACATTAAAGCTCCCCCTAATCCATAGCTCTTGGCTTAGTTTCTAGAGGAAACATCTACACAAGAGGATGGTATAGATTCTCCCTTGTTTTTTATCTCTTCCTTCTTTCTCCAGATCTTTTCCATTTGCTTCTTTACTTCAATCGGATCAGCCTTTTTAATTGGTCCATTCCTCTTTACCGGATTATCCTTCCTTGTATTTTTGCTTCTGCAAAATTTAGCAATATGTCCAGGTCTATTGCAATTTTGAAATATGACATTCTTCTGAGAAATATTCCTTACATTCATTCTAGATTTGCATTGATTAGCTTTGTGTCCAAATCCATAGCATGTATAACAATAACCATTGAAAGGTTGAATCATTCTACCATTGTTATATGCATTCATCTTTTGACTTTTGCATTCATTTTCTCTATGTCCAAATCTTTTGCATTCAAAGCATTGACCAATAAAGGATGCAACATTTTGATTCATTATGCTTCTACATTCCATTACTCTATGTCCAAATTTATTGCAAGTAACAAAAACCATTGAAAAATGGGTACCTTTGAGCATTTGGTTGTCTGACCAAAGGTCTTCTAGCTTCACGTATTTGGTTTCAAATCTTGCCATTTTTTTTCTGGTCTTTAATCTTCTCTATTTCATTGATATTATTTTCTACATTAATTAGGTGTTTGATTTTCTTTTGATCTTTTTCCTTTTTCAAATCCCAAACCACCTTTTGTCTTTGTATGTTTTTTGACCTGCAATCATCTCATCATGCATTATAGAACTCACCTTGAATTTGTCTTCATGCCTTCTTGCTTTATCTGGATCTGATCCTAGATTTACCACTTCTTGTTCAACCCTTATGCACTCATCATATTTTCTTTTCACCATTTCATTCAAGCAATATTCAATTATTTTATTTTTTTCAACTTGTACTTTTAGTTTGGTGATGTTTTAATTTTCTTGTTTCAATTGTTCACTGACTTCCTTATTCATTTCTATAAAAAAACAAAATTTCTCTCTCAAATTTTTGATACAGTCATTTGCTTCTTTGAAATTTTCCTTCAAATCTTTTTTTTCACTTTCAATATTTTTAATATCTTCAAGAGAAACTTTGATTTCTCCATCTTTGTCAAGCATGCAATCTTCTTCTATAAAATCAAAAGCAATAATCTCTTCCAGAGGAATAGGAAACTTTTTATTAGCCATGTGTTCAATCTCCAAGACCTTCCCAAAGCGGTTAAGCTCCTTCCAAGGAACCAAGCTCTGATACCAATTGTTGAACACCCAAAATATTGAGAAGGGGGTGAATCGGTATTCTCTTAAACCATTCAAACATTAAACATCCAATCACTAATGAATATTCAATTACAATAAGGAAAGAAAGCATGAAAACATCACATAGCATATGAACATCAGAATTTTTATGTGGAAAACCCAAAATGGGGAAAACCACGATGGTGGTTAGCTATAATATATTATAACCAATTATATTATATTATAGAAATGCTCATTTTAGGTGGACTCGTTGTCCATGGAGAAAAATACAGAAGAGAGATGGTGGCTCATAGCCTATTTTGAACTGTTACAATTGCTTCTTATGCATGCATAAATTATAGTTCCATTGAAGCACAATAGCAAACTTTATCTGATTTTGATTCAACACTTTGTATCACTCTTCATTCACACAATTTTAATCTTCAAATTTGTACTACTCTCCTCAAATTTGCATTACACACAATACATGTCATATCTATAGCTTCAAACTATTGAAAACAATCCAAATATTTATCGGCATCAAGTATAACACAATTAGGTCAGCCTAATTAGATGTAATACTCAAAATACAACTTTTTAGCTCTAAAAATGATCATCCATAACACACACCACAATTCAAATCTCAAAACACCTTAAGATAGGTTGGCATGGACCTGTAATAGATCCCACATAAGATAGCAATACATATTTATCCTTCACATACCTTCAAACATATTAGGTCGGCTTCACATAAGACCTAAATATAAAAAAATCATCTATGTGTCCACATATCAACACATGTGGACCTCAAATCTTGATACCATATGGAATTCATGATCAACTAAAATCTAGAAACTTATATTCAACACTGTAGAGAAGTGTGCCACACAAACACGTACTAAAAGTAATTGTAAATTTCCAGGCCGAATTTTGTTACTCATATCTCTCAACCTATTTGTCCAAATAAGATGAAATCTTGGATTTAGGTGCATCTAACATCCACTAAATTAATGTTAGAAGCACAAAGTGATATCTTCATTTGTGAAGTGGCATGAACCCAAAAATTGATGCATTGTTACCCGAAACTAGTAGATTTGACACTTAATCAATTTTTTGCGCAACTAATCTTTTTGGATCAAATGAAATTTCCCAAATGATTTCCACAAAACCTCGAAAACCTGTTAGGATTAATCAAAATAATTTGCAACAATGTTGGTATCAATGAAAACATTATATCACACTATAACATACCAACCATGCTCATGTTGCAAAGTTGCATCATCAATGACAAACTTCAACAATCTCTCCAAAATTTCAACATTGGTCATTGTCAAAATAACATCAAAACCTTCACGTCAATTTCCTAAAACATCTTCTAAATCAACATCAATATCCAATGACTGTGTTAACGGATATATCTTTCCTACAATAGGCATCATTTCAAATATCAATTAAAATAATCTCTCTAGCAAGAGATATGACGACTTTGATATGTTTTGTCAATTGGTATTTTCTTTTGATTTATATTTTGTCTCATTCTATTTCTCACTTGAAGCCACCTTGATCTTCAATATCATGGTGTGTCTAGAGGGGTGTGCAATGGGGCATAGTCATTTCTTTTGTTTGCTATGTTTGTGGGATGTTCTTGTAAAATGACCTTGGTGAATACTTTCCTTGTGCATAGGGATAGTCTCATATAATACAATGACCTTTGTATATCAGGTTCTTTATACCTTTTGTGCATTGGCATAACTTTCTTTGAGGCTTCATTATCTCACATAATCAAACAAGGTTTTTGTATGTCAAGTATGAACAAGGATACTCCTATTTGTTTACAAATTCAAATTCCATGCAATAGATACACCACCTTGTTTCTTCATACCTTGGTGCATAATATCAAATATCTATATTAAAATAAGGATTGCTCTATATTCTTTAGCATAACCTAAAGAAAAAGAAAAATCATCTATCCTATCTCATCCCATATCCAATAAAAAAATCAAATCTATCCAATAATCATAGTTTCTTGATATTTGATCAACATCATTCATTCATCATATTCTATTATATTTCTCCATCTAATCATCTATTTTTTTCTATCCTACACATCATACTAACTTTTCTATCCAAAGTATTATGACATACACAAAAACATTGATCGCATCCTACATCCACAAACCCTCAATAGCATCATATCATATCATCACATCATAGAATCTTCAAATACATAGATCAAATCATATAGATAAACATTTATCCATTACATAATGTAGATCATCATCCATAACACCATAATCATAGCTGCGTCAAAAAGATTTGCATCTCATATATATTGTCAAAAAATGCGTCATGATACAAAATCTATACATCGAATGTGTGATAATATACATCAAAAAAAATATATAAAGAGGTTATCAAGAGCCATGAATTTATATAAAAATCAAGAATTTGTCAACATGAAATAATCTACATGTCAAATATATAAAAAGATATGAGCTACATAGAGCTCCCTCTCTCCTCTCGACCTAGATGAGGATGGGGAGGAGCCACCCATTGAGGAGGAACCATCTAATTTGGGCTACCTATCCTCTTGAATCCCCAAGTTACTGTAATGTTCTCCTAAGCCGACACGTGTAGAAAGGTCACACCCATTAATAAGCTAGTCATTGAGCATTAAACAACCTGATGCATGTTGTGATACAAGTGTGCTAGTATGCATGGCCTCAAGTATAGAGTCATGCATCCTCCATGATCCACTCTAAAACACGATCCCATCTAACCGAGAAAACTCTATACTGCCTATTAGGCATAATTTTCCTATAAATGATCCTTTCTACCATCATGATAATATCATGAAATGTGCAGATATGCTATCTCAAGTCTATCTGACCATCGTGGATCTAGAGCTCATCATCCCCAAATACCCTCTCCAACACCTCAACTCCATAATTTGGCTCATAAATGACTCTAGCCCCATGAATGGGAACTCTCAAAATGCACCATACATCCTCCAAGGTGATGGTTGCCTCTCTAGTGGGAAGTATGAATGATGATGTCTTTGAATTCCATTGATCTACTAGTGCAATCATAAATACCCAATGTACCTTGATCTCAAGCATATAGTTGATGTAAAATTTGATTTCTTTGAGAAACTAAACATTCACTTAGTAAGATGTGCCATCCGGTCTAGCACCCTAGGTCGTCACTATTGTGACTAGATAGAATCAAGTACAACCTACAAACATAGTTCCCACAATGTCAATTTACTAAAAGAATGATAAAAGCCTAAGTCTATAAAGCCTTGAATTAAAAGTGAGCTCTTTTGTATGTGTCATTTTATAATAGTCAAAATTAACCACTTTTTTTATAAGTGTCACTTTACAATTTCAAAAGTGATATTTTAAAAAAATGCATCACTTTATCATAGACAAAAATAAACCATTTTTTCTAAGTGATTCACTTGTGCAAAACCATCATGCTTCATACAAAAGTGTTGTGTCAATGTTCAACCGCATCGCATCGAGTTACGGAAGCATCGAGTCTAACATCTACACAATGTGGAGCATATGGAATGTGAGCCATAGTGAGGTGTCTGTGTAGTAAAATCACTTTGAGCTCTAAAAATCCTCAACTCTCAAGGTGAAAATGAATTGAAAATAATTTCAAATGCTTATATATGGTCCTTAAAACCCTAGGTTTAATCTCCCCACTCCCTTTAGCCTATTTCTCTCATTTCCCAAACCTCTTAATTAGTTTATTGGCTTCCTAGGACCTGATTTTTCCTCCTCTTCTTTGTTGAACCTATTATGTGAAGAGCCTGCCCTAAAAAGTATTTTTTCCGACCGAACTCTTGAGGGGGAAGCCTACCATCCTCCTTCATTCCTTGAGTTACTGAGGCACAATGGGGCATGAATTTTTTTTTTTCAAATTATAAATGTCTTTGAAACAACATAACAAGTACATTGTCTCAAAGAGGGGCAAAATATAGATACCTAAAATTGTCTAAGCGCATCGCACATTTGTAATTCGATAATTTCTATCATTTTCCTCATTATCTCTTGATTCCTCAATTTAATTAAATAATTTCCAATTATTTGATTAAATTCATTATTTTCTCTATTAATTGAATAATTAATATTATTTGGTTAATTCATCAAAATTCATCAATTGATATCTTGATCTAATCTAAACCATTAATTTTTATCTTCAATCTCCACTATTGATTGAATATCCTAGAATTTTATAAAACAAGTCATCCTCTTCATAAAAATGGTTCACAATTCTCATAAGAAATTCATGACCTGTTTGAGAACATTCTTGAGCATTTGAGCATCATAATTGTAAGTCAAGATCATCATCAAAGCTTTTGCAACATGGGTTATGCACAATTTGAGAAATCCACATCCTAAATTGGCATAATTCTCCAATGGAGTGCTAGGTTTGCTTTGTTTTCTTTGAGTAATTGATCTCAATTTGATTTGTAATATTTATTTGTGTTTTTTCATTGATTCAGTTGTATTTAACTCCATTTAGTATGAGTTTAATTCATCTTTCCTTTGTGGGTTTTTGATATTTCCTAACCCCAATTATTTTATTACATCTTCTAATGATTATTTAGCCATATCATAGTCAATTTTAAAATTGACTCAACCATAAACAAATTTTTTAACTAGAACTAAACAAACAAACTATTTTTTTGAAGAATCAAGTAGAGGTGATATATTTAAAAAAGGATCTACATCTACTTTACTTCAAAGAGCTCAATGAGTGATTCATTTATAATATAAAAATCACTTGCTAATTTTATTAAAATGATTTGGTAACTATGGGATCACACAAATGTCAAAAAACAAAAAGGAAGTTGATGACACATCAAAAAAGGAAGTTGATGACACATCAAAAAATGAAGAATGTTAAAGTATCTAATTTGGTTATTATGGAAGAAGATAAAATTGAAGAGACCAACATAGATCACGTGAATATAGAAGATACGAATGTGGAAGAGAAAAATATGCAAATGGTAATATGAAATGAATCCAAGTAAGTATTTCATTGCACTCAATGATGATGTTATTAGTATCTCAAAGAAAGATAAATATAGCAATGTTGATTCAATTTTTTTAATTAAAAATAACATAATAGAAAATGATATTATAATTCGTTGTATGGATGAAAAGGGTTTTTTTTAATTGAAAGAAATGTATTAGATAATACTCTTAGTAAGATATATTTGAACCCATGCAAAAAATTATATAAAACTATTTTTACTAAAAAATTATAGTATTGCAATGTCAACTAGTAACAATTAATTAGAATGTTAAAAATATAAAAAGTAATAAAAAATTAGGCATATTCATAGAAACTCAAAAGAATGATGAATGAATGAAATAAATTATATCTAGTATTTTTTTTTATAAAGTAAGTTGCATTTATAGGGTACAATACCCTTAGAAATTGAGCACAAGGGGCAAAAAAGATATCAAGTTCACAAATACATCAAAGTCTCGAAACAACATAAAACAAAATAAACAAGCATAGTAGACTGACAACAGAGAAAGACCCAACAACCCAAAAAATAGACCCACCCATTACTTAGTTATACCATACCACTTCTCAAGGAGAAGAATTAAGACATCATCACCCACCAAATTAGGTCTATCTCCCTCTTTCTTCTTCTCCACCTCTTCCTTTAGAACCTTTGGGAGTGTGACAACAGACCTATGAATTATCTTTATGGTGAAGCGCGTCAATTGAGTAAACTTTTGTTCTAGTATTTTCACCCACACTTGTAACCTATTGAAGTCCTCCACCTTGTCATTAGTCCTCTTAATAGTCTCTTCCTCAATAGCCATGGGGTCTAAAGACTGGGTGGAATCCACATTGATCATTTTTTTCATATCCAAGAAGTGGTTGGGTCCTTCCACAAATTCTACCATGTCCTAAATAGTGTCCTTATTGCAGTCCTCTTTACCACTAGTCTACCTCTCTTTGTCACTAGTCTACTCTGAGCTGCTAGATATCTCATCTGCCCACACCTCTTTCTTAGCCAACCTATGAGACCTTCTAACACTGGTTTTCTCCATTCTAACATCCACAATTGCTGCCACAACAACATCACCTTGGTTCTCTTTCCCTCACTATCTGTAGTCGACATCTCCACCTAGCACAAAGTCTCCATTTTACCTTTAGTCTTTTTCATCAGTTTCTTGTCCTTCTTGGTGAGGGGATTTTTTAACTCGCACAACTTGGCTGCTGCCTTTGACTAGGCTAACTTCGCCCCTCCCTTTTATTTTTGCAAGGGGTTTTGGTCTAGGTGCATTTTTGGGTTGGCTTTCCATAGGGGGGGTTTCCTCTTAGGTTCAATAGAGCAGTAGGGGAGGGTTTTTTAGGGGAGTGATTGGGCAGTTCTAGTTCTTCAACATGAACAACAAAAATGGGTTTTGGAGGATAGAGGGCCAAATGGAAATGGTAGAGCCAAAAAATAAGGCTCTGATGTAAAGGCTTCGAAGGTGGCTTATTCATGTTTTAGGTAGCAACATCAAGGGTTTCCTTAATTGAGCTTTATAGGGAGGTTAGCAAAAAAAAAGGAAAACTTAAGAGCATTTTGTGCCTAAAGTGATTGAGTAACTGCAGATGATAGAAATAAATGACCTTAAATCTTCCCTCAAGAGTAACATACTTCATGAGAGCTAAAAAAACCTAGTCCCATGGTTTGGGAAGTGCCTCCCTTTCGAAACCTACATGCTTCTTGATTGGCTTCTCATTCTCTTTGAAGAAAGCATTAAGGCTCTCCAAGTCTTGGACTTTGGTGTGCTTCTTAAGTTTCTTATCAGTGCATGATAGACCTATCACCTTGGCAATAACATCCTCATGAACTTCAAATGATATTTCTCCCATCGTAAATCTCTTATCACTCCAGAAGCCAACAAATTCTCATCGTGACCCACCAAACACTCCACAAGAGGTGAAATCCCACCCTCAACCTAGATATTCCAAACAATAGGTTTTCTATGGAATTCATCAAGGAATCAGACTCAGTCCTAACTCTATCACCTCCCATCTCTTTACACTGAATCTAGAAGCTTTCTCATACCAACAAAGTTAGAAATTTTTTGAAATCGTAATTGATGATCTAACTCACCCCTATATCACCTTTCCCAAACCAAGGATGATCATTCCTAATTAAGGCTTCTGGTAGATCACATGAGCTAATGGTCATTTCCAAGAAAATTATCACTACAGAGCCATAATGGGCCTTTCTTAAGTACAACAAACTTAAGCTAAAAGCGATGATTATTTTGATCAAATAATTATTAACCAAAGTTCTAGAGATAACTTTGGTCTTGCACATAATCCTTGAAATTTTGGTTGTGGAGTCATAATTGAATTTCCTTAAGTACAACACATCAAATCTTAGAGCTATAATAAATGTGAGTGAACAATAATTAGCCAGCAAATTAAAGATAAACATTATCAAAAACATGTTCTTGAAAACATGAAGAAATTTGTCTCTAATGTCATAGAAGTTTGTATACCAATACTACCAACATACCCAACTACAAATTTTCCCTTATAGTCCTTGATAATGCCTCCAATACTATCCATCCATGGGTTCCTTTTTATCTCTCTATCAAAATTAAGTTTGTGCCAGCTAGTATCTAAGGGTTTCTAAACCATATTACGTCTAGCCAAAGATTTAGAGTTATCAAAGGAGTTGATCTCCAAATTTTTGTTCCATGAGTTTTTCATCTTGATCTCCCACACAATAGAGGATTTTTATGGGGGTTTCCAAGAGTAAATGGACACACTTTTTGAAATAAGTCTAAAACCAATTCCAAAGAACTCCTTAGGACTTTTCTCTATATCTTTGAAGATCTGGTTGTTCCTCTCTTTCCATAAACACCAGAAAATGATCGGGGGAATTTTCCCCAAAATCTCAATAGGGAGAGGATGTTGAAAGGGGCCCGACCAACCTTCTATAAAAAAAAATATGTCCCCATTCATGGTCCATTGGATCGTCAATTTGTCAAAAATAAAATCCCATACTTCAGCAACAAACAGACGGTGTAGTAAGAGGTGGTCTACCGACTCCTCATTTTTCTTGTATAACATGCATCTGTTCGAGATATTAAATCCCCTTTTCCTTGAGTTTTAATGAGTTAGAGTCCTATTGTGGCATGTCGTCCACCAAAAGAAATTTTTTTTTGGTGTCAAATGTGAGTTCCAAACCTTTTTTCATAATCTTCTTTGGTCACCCTTATCAAACAACAAACTGTAAGTTGAACTAATAGAGATGTTTCCCTTGTGTTCCTAAACCCATAAAAACTCATCCTCCATGTTTGATATGGGAATTATAGCTAGGGATAGGATGTCTTGTAAGGTTCTAGCCAACAGTATCAAAATTGGAGAAAGGGGGCAGCATAATTCCAAAACTTTCCACTTCCTAGAACCATGAGGACCATAAATCTAGTCACAAAATTTTCTACCAAAGAATTATCGTGCAGGCTCCATCAAATTCTTGAATTCAAATAGCGATATGGGACATTCAAGCGGCTAGGATTCTTCCCAAAAGCTAATCATGTTGCCATTTCCAAGCTTCCATCTTATCCCAGAGTGTAGCAACCTTTTCATTCTACAAATATTATTCCAAGGCAAGGAGCCACTAGGGTGTTCCATCCAACCTTAGCAAGCAAGGCTTTGTTGGTTGGTTGGACTTTCCTTATACCAACCCCTCAACAAAATTTAGGAAGGCACACATTGTCCCAACTAATTAGAGCCAACTTATTTTTTTCATTTGTACTAGACCAAAGGAAATTCCTTTATATTTTTTCAAAATTTTCCACTATGTATCTAGGTATTTTGAATATAAAGATAAAATAAATCAAAATCCCTTGAAGAGTGGCAATAAGAAGTTGTTTTTTACCAACATGACTGAGGATTGAGCCTTTCCACCCAACCAGTTTCCTTTGAATCCTCTCAAGGACAATATTCTAGAAGGTGGGAGAAACCTCCTTGACAATAAGAGGGAGGCACCAACGCAACCCATAATAGTTATCACCCTATCTTGCAAAATAGGATTGTTGTTAAAGAAATAAATCATACTCTTGTTATAGTTTATGCATTAGTCTAAGCTAGCCACATAGTTGTTAATGCACATTTTCCATTTCCTTGCTTCCATAACTGAATATTTCCCAAACAATATGGTATCATCAATGAACTATTGTATGAAAACATGTTCTATAGTAGTGGAAAGTTGAACTCCTTTAATAGAACCCTTCAATAGCATTCTAGCAACATTCCTACTCATCACATTAGTGACCATTATGAACAAAAAATGGGATAGAGGATCCCCCTGTCTTATGCCCCTCCATAGTTGTAACACATTCCATAATGAGATTAAGCACCCTCTGATTGAATCCCATCTTATCCAAGATTCGAGGGAGAAAGCTTTATAGGACTTTGTTGAAGGATTTTGAAATTTCAATCTTGAAAGCCATACTAGCATTGTTGCACCGGTCCATAGAGTGAAAAATTTGTGTGACAATGGTAGCATCGAAGATATGGCGCCTCAGGACAAAGCCCTTTTAGCTTAGACTTATTATTTTTTCCAAAAAAAATTTCAAGAAATTCACTAGGATTTTAGAGAAAATATTATAAATGGTATTACAAAGGCTAATAGGGAAAAAGTCAGCCATGGTTTGTGGGTCCTCAATTTTGGGAATAAGGGCTAGGAAGGTGTGATTTAGCTATTTGATTAGTTTTCCATAATTGAAGAAATCCTTAGCCACTAGAGTTAAGTCCTCACCAACTATGTCCTAGAAAACCTAAAAGAAGGTCGGGGGTATCCATCAAGTCTTGGAGCCTTGTAGGCACCCATGCTAAACAAACAACCCCGACTTCCTTGAGAGTGACAACACAGAATATTATCGTTATACTCTCGGGATAGATATATAGGTAGGGGTCCAACAGTGAGTCATCCATAATAGAATTAGGAACCACATTTGGATCCGATAAAGCCCATTGGAAGTAGCCAAAGGCCAATAGACCAATCTGGGTAGGGGTAGTGACTTCATGTCCCACCTCATTTTTCAACTTTTTTATCTAATTCCTTTTCCTATGCTTGAGGACCGAAACATGGAAGAAAGAAGTATTTTGATCACCCTCCTTTAGCCATTGAACTCTGGATTTTTGTTTCCAGAATGTCTCCTCTTTTTCCAAGATTTTTCCCATTTCAAGTGTCATCTCTTTCTTGCTGACAAGTTTGTATACTAACATCACCCTCCTCCATTCTCCTTTGTGTCATCCTAATATTATTGGCTATAACTCTTTTTTGATAGAAGACATCATCAAAAACCCTATTATTTCACCCCTTAAGCATGTTCTTGATATACTTGAGTTTATGGAAAACTCTAAACATGGGGGATCCATGTACGAGGATGTTCCACCAAGAAAAAAATTTATTCTTGAGATCTGGGTGGGTATTCCACATGATCTCAAATTGGAAAGGAAAAGGACCCACAACAGAGTGTTCAATCATGACCAGAAGCAATGGAATATGATCTGACACAGTCTCGGGTAAAGCTAGTGGATTAGCATTAAGATGTACAATTGGGAGAGAAGAGGTATCTATCAAGTCAAACTTGGATAAGGCCATCCCCAACTTCCTGTTAGTCTAGGTAAAATTTTGTCCTTATAATTCAATGTCTAGTAGACCAATATTACTTAAGAAATCAACAAGATTAGTCATGTTATCATAATAGTCGGTCAGACCCCCACTCTTCTTCGAAGGGTACAACAAAGTGTTGAAGCCTCCAACCACTAACTATTGAGCCCCCTATTATTCTTTATCTAGTCAGTGAGATCTTGCGAAAGGGTTTTCCTTACATCCCTTAAATTGGGGGCATAGATGTTGATTAGGATCCAAGATGTTGATCAGGAACCAAGTACCACGAAAGTGATAGAACTAGACTCTCACATTGCTCCTACTTTGGAAAATTTTAGACCTAGTTAACCTATTGGCATTCCACATCATGAAAATCCCACCCGAAGCCCCATCTAGATCGGTACAAGAAAAGGAAGAATTCAACCAAATATACTTGGCTATGTGCTCAAAACTTGTTTTTTAAATAATTTCTTGTAACAACAAAACATCTATCTTGTGTTCCATAACATAATTATTTATAGTTGACTATTTATGGGGCTATTTATCCCTCTCACATTCCATTACAGGGCTTGTTGGCAACAAGCTACACTAAGAGGGGGGGGGGGGTGAATCAGTTTTGTGAAAAATTTAACTTTATTAACCTTTAACTTCAAAGCACTTGTAACATTCAACCAAAATGTATGAACATGAAGAAAACAATCACAACACCATAACACAAGAATTTTTGTGGAAACCTTGTTTGGGGAAAAACCACGGTGGATGGTCAATCCACAATATGATTTGAGCATACTCAAATGAAGTTTACAATATGGGGAATGCTATTGCATTCAAACGCACTACCTAGAGCTCACTGCTTAAAGAAGACTCACTATTTTACAAAGAAAATCATATTAAAACCATATGAGAATTTGAACTAAGAGAATAGAATCTACATATGCTTGCTTACAGTTTTGGTTAAGCTCAATGCTTGATCTTCTATGCTTCAGAATGATTTTGCACTTCTACTCTATTCTGCTCAAACTCGCATCACAAAATCCTTAATGCACAAGTGAAATTGTGCATAATCTCTCTTCTTCTCTTTTGATATTCACAATTTGCATTAGCACACCTTCTTCATATCTCAAAATGATATGGTCAATCACTTATATATATTTATGACCAATAATTTAATCGCAATATGTTGGCATCAATAGAACACAAAAATATTTACAACTGTCAGCTCAAATCATGAGTAATGTATAATGTGCATCCACAACAGTCAGCCATAACTTAGCTAGGACCCAAAAAAATATGTTCAAACAAAAAAATACTTGAACAATTACTTCCCAAACATTTGTGACATGTTATATCCACGAAATTGGCCTCCATGCACTGATAAATAGGAAATTATTAAACCAGATCTTCTAACTCCCACATGGATCAGTACGAGCCACTAAGATTCAATAGTAATAGAGATAATATACCAAAAAACATTCCCTGAGATATGCAGCACAAAATAATAATAGGAAATCTTCATAAGGATCGATGAACACAAAATTGTCGAATGCTCTGTTCTTCCTTGACTGTCTTCAATATATTTGCTGGTATGATCAAATGATGAAGTGTGTATCCAATCATTGATTGGGGTTATCATCAATGACAACAAAAAATGACATTAGCAGTGTTTCTTTCCAACAATCTCCCCCTTTGGCATTGATGGTAACACTTAGTGAAAAATGACCAAGTGTCGGATTAGTACCAACATGAATTGCACTACCATCTTCAAAATTCCAAAAAGAGAACTCTCCCCCTGAGATGATTATACATTTTTCACTCTACTATTCTCCCCCTTTGACATCAATGGAAAAGGGAGGGATCCACATACCAAAAAAAGATCAAACAAAACTGTTATGAACAAACTGCATATATACAAAAATGTTTCTTAAACTTACATAAACTGGAAAATATCTGGAAAATATTTCTTCAACTGGATCAGATTTGTGTCCCATACCCTTTTGAGACTCTCCAAGATTGTTATGTGACCACATACTAGGTAGGATTGTGTCTCTACAGACTCCAAATTTGTTGGATCACTAACTGCCATAACATCTTTACCTTCCTTTAGTGCACTTGAGATTATTTCTATCTTTGGACCAACTAAGCCTCTAAATTCACATGCTTTCTCCATAAATATTTCATTTTCATGCTTCAAGCTTCTTATCTTGTCAAGTAGAGATATTACCTAACCTTCTTGCTTTGCAACACCACTAGCTAAAGGATCAAAATCTTCAGAAATAGTAGTTAACTATTTTTCTAGATCCTTAACCTTCTTTTCATTGGCCTCAGTAAATTTTGACAAAGACAAACATGATTTATAAATATTTCCACCTTTAGACATAGCATTTTGAACATTCTTCACACATGTGGCTAATAGATTTTTATCCTTAGCAATCATTTCTTTCAACCCATTGAACCCTTTGGCATCAAATTCTTTCTGCCCTTTAATCATAGCTGATTTCTCAAGTGACTCAAAACGAGTACTTACAGATTTGATGAGCTTTTTTAGTTTATCAGAGGAGGAACCGGATGGATCTTTGACATGTGTAGGCATTATTTTCTCCAAAACTCCACATGCAAGGTTTAAAATTTTATAGTCCTGAATGTGGGACTTCAGCAATTCTTCTCTAGCCTTCGCTTGGGTGAATGATGCTACCTTCATTTTTTGAATTGGAGATAAAGTGGATAGGTCAATAGGACCTTCAATCAGTTCAGGATTGAATTATCTTGTTGTTCTACTATAAATTTCTTCACTTCCTCTACAATGTATCTTGCTTCCTTTACCTCAGCTTTCTTTTCCTTAACCATTATTTCTTCAGCTGCAAGTTCTTGCTTAACTTCTGGAATTTCAATTCTCTCATCCTTCTCAACGGATGCAATTTCAAGAGTCTCAATCTCTATAGGTATTTATGTTTGTCCATATCAAGAGGAATCTGAGTATCCTCAGTTGTATCAAGTTTTTCTTTTTTTTCTTCTCCTTTCGGGCAAGATGGGACATCTTTATCATTATTTTCTTTAGTGACAATGTCAATTCTATCATTTAACAGAAAATTTCTCAAGATTTGCTCAGTTTATTTTGTAACCTCATCAGTCAAACCAATCATGAGATTATTCACCCTTTTCTTGCTCTTGAATTCCTTTTTGGCTTTATTCAGGAGTGCTTGCATATCTTCCATAGACATTACCGGACATAATTTTGTAATAATTCTTTTTGTCATTTGTTCTTCTTTTGTTCAAGCATTGACTCTCCTCATTTCCAAAATCTCATATAAGCTTTTAGGTAAGCTAGGCATTACTTCAATAAGAACTCTATTGAAAATATTCAAATACTTTATTGTTTCCTCCTTAAGAGTTCTTTGTCCAGATTCATCAAAAGTTTCATACCATTTACAAAGTGGCTTAAGATTGCCATCTTTTACTAGATATTTTTCAACTTCTTCTAACGACATACCTTGTTTCTCAGCTTTTTCTTTCTTATGTGCTTTGACTTCTTCACCAAAGGATTTGCCTTTGGAGAATGTTGTTGCCTTAGCACCTTGATGCCACATAAACTCTTTTTATTTTATCCTTCTTTCTTTTTCCATCCTTACTGAATGTCTTCACATGAATTGTCTTGGCTATAGGAGCAGATAGGGGTGCAAAGCTCCTTGTTGACCTAGTTCTGACAGAGGGTGCTACCAGACTAGCTGATTTAGTTTTTGTTGCCTCTTTTGCTACTTCAACTTCTCTTTTCCTTCTGGATTCTCTTACTTTTTCTACTGATATGCCCATACTCTCTACAAAGATTTCTACTTCTTTTCTAACTCTTTTGACTAACATAGGTTTTTTGAGTTCATTGTGTACTTGTATATTATTTTCTGCATAAGTATCGAATCTCTCTTCTGCCAGATCCAGAGGCATATTTAGTAAATGTTATGCATACATTTCTAGAATTTTCTCTTCAACTTCATAGCCCCTTGGCATGATCCAAACTGTTCTGGGATCAATAACTTCCATCATGCATTGATCAATATCTACCATAAAACAAATTGTATCCTTATACTTCTCCACAATAGAAGTAGGAATTCTTTCTCTCACCTACATCATACTTTGAAAATTTTCAAAATATCCCTAGATAGTGGCATTATTTGTTTTAATGTCTGCAAATCTCTGAAAGAGATCTCTGATCTGAGAAGCTACGGTTTATTTTTTTTCCAATGAACCTTTCTGAATCCCGGAACCTCATTCATGAAGTGAAAGAATAAGCATAATAGCAAGCTACCATACTTAAAGGAATTTTTCTTATCCATCTTGATCTTCCCAAGATTTTCCATTAGCTGACTTCTTAGAAACTCACATAGATCATAGTTTTCATTTTCCTTTACCATCTGATAGGTTGCATAAATGGTTGTATCAGACACAGAGTTGTCTCGGTTGGAATGATAGATTGTGTACCCAATAACCATAGATGAAAATTTGACATCTATATCAACAATGTCATCAATTTTCATTGCTCTTTTGTCATACTTGGAACCGATTGCATCAGTGATCGTTTGATTCTTCACTAATTTCAGAACTAGTAATCCACCGGAGGAACTCAAACCTGTAACAACACTTATAGCCTCTTTTGTTTTCTTGAAGGGTATACTTAACCACATGAATTCATCATGAACTCAACTCAATATGTAACGAACCAATTCAATCTCTTCAAACATGTGGAATTCAACAATCTATGTAAAAAAAAATTCTTCTAGGGTTTTAAATTTTGGCTTCACATAGAAATCTTCTCCTATAATGTGATTATTATACAAATTTAGCAGCTGTGAGCTTTCTAGATCTTCAATGTTAGCGTGAATATATTCCCTAACATCTTCAATGTGTAAGACATTGTACATAACAGATGAAAAAGCATCTAATGTGTCGGTCTCAACAGACTTGAAGGGATGCCATTTGAATTTGGGGTGAGTTTTGTCCTTGACTTCGACTACCAAAGGAGTAGCCATTTACACCAATTCACAAATTCATAGGGTTTTTTGATAAATACCTTTTCGTTGGATCATATTTTGTTTGTTGAATCGCCTTCACACTTGAATTTCACCTCAATTCACCAAATTTTTCTTTAGAGCTCTCCAGCTTCTTTTCTTCAAAATGCAAAGTGACAAATGAAAGATAGAAATTACTTACTATCACTTGCATACCTAACCCTTTTTGTCGCAATAAATTCTTCTTACCCTAACTCATCCGAATACCCTATTTTCATACACTGTGAAAGATAATTCTTTTGCAGACCTCTAATATACGTACTACTTTCTCTAATGAGTTCAACAACACTTGTAGAGCATATGTGCACTTACTGAACTTATCCACATCTGGTGTCAGTTACCGGTTAGGGGGTTAAGATATTTTCTCAATAGCTCCCCCTAGGCCAAAGGCTTGAAGCTAATTCCTGGAAGAATTACCAGAAGCAGATTCTGGTGCTAGTTCATTTCCTTCAACAAAGGAATTTTTCTTCACCCATTTCTTCTACATTTGCTTCCTGATCACATCTATAGTGACTTTTCCTTTTCCCTTAATATCCTTCTGCATGTTCCTTCTTTGATTTACCAGACCTCTTTTGTTCCAACAAAATTTAGCAATGTGACCAAATTTGTTGTAGTTATCTAGCACACAACATTTTTCTATTCAAACCAGTTGTTCCACTAATTTTCTCTTGATCTACATTGGTTAGCAATGTGGCCAAGTCTGTTGCACGTATAGCATCTGACATTTCTATGAAATTCTTTCATCATATTTTTGCATTCATTTGACTTATGACCAAACTTATGGAAATTAAAGCACTGACCTGAGAATGATGGAACACTTGAATTCATCCTTCTTCTACATTGAGTAGCCATGTGTCCAAATTTATTACAACTGATATAGTATCCATTAAATATCTGAGCATTAGGTTGCCTTATCAGAAACCTTCCATATTTGTTGATTTGATTTCCTTGCCTGAATCTCCTTTGTCCTGATATGGAACTTTCTTCTTCTTCATATCCAAGACCTCTCTTTTCACCTTCTATCCTTTGTCCTGTAATCATTTCATCAAGCTTGGTTGAGCTAACTTTGAACTTCTCCTTGTACTCATTTATAGTAGTAAGTTCATCTTTGAGTTCATCAATCTATTTTTCAAGCACTTCCTCATTGTTTTTAGATTGCTCCAGTTCATTGTCCAATCGGTTGCATACTTTAGATTTTTATTTCAAGGACTATGCTAGGTTCTCTTCATTCTTCTTTCTATCTTCAAGCTCCTTGGTCATCATGATAGATTTCATCTCATGCTTTAGGACAACATTATCTCTGGTAAGATTTTCACATTCTTTTGTCTTTTCCTTCAGGGCTTGACTGAGTTGTTCATCTTCAATGCTCTTACTGTCATTCTGCTTAATCTGATCACAGAGTTCTTTTCTCTTCTCTCTGGACTTATTGATTGTGTATTTCAAAGACTCAATGAATTTCTCAGCATCCATGAGGTTTTCTTGTAATTTTTCAACTTCAGACTTTGACTGATCAAGATCATCTAGGGCCACCAAAAGTTGTTGTTGAAAACTGCTTGAATCCATTGAAACACTTTCCAAGATCTCCCCAAGTTGTTAAACTTCTTTTGAGGAACTAGCTCTTATACCAATTGTTGGAAACAAGCTACACTGAGAGGGGGAGGTGAATCAGTGTTGTGCAAAAATTAACTTTATTAACCTTTAACTTCAAAACACTTGTAACATTCAACCAAAATGCATGAATATGAAGAAAACAATCACAACACCATAACAAAATATTGTTTACGTGGAAACCCTTTTAGGGGAAAAACCATGGTGGATGGCCAATCCACAATATGATCTAAGTATACTCAAATGAAGTTTACGATATGGGGAATGCACTTGCATTCAGGTGCACTACCTAGAGCTCACTACTCAAAGAAGACTCACTGTCTTACAAAGAAAATCAGATTAAAACCATCTGAGAATTTGAACTGAGAGAATAGCATCTACATATGCTTGATTATAGTTCTAGTTAGGCTCAATACTTGATCTTCTATCCTTCAGACTGATTATGCACTTCTACTCTAGTATTCTGAAACTCGCATCACAAAATCCTTAATGCACAAGTGAAACTGTGCATAATCGCTCTTCTGCTCTTTTGATTTTTGCAATTCGCATTGACACGCCTTCTTCATATCTCAAAATGATATGGTCAATCACTTATATATCTGCAACCAAGAATTTAATCGCAATATGTCGACATTAATAGAACACAAAAATATTTACAACAGTCGGTTCAAATCATGAGTAATGTATAATGTGCATCCACAACGGTCTGCCACAACTTAGCTCGGCCCCAAACAAAGATGTTCGAACACAAACATACTTGAAAAATTACTTCCCAAACATCTGCAACATGTTATATCCATGAAGTCGGCCTCCATGCACTGATACACAAGAAATTATTAAACCAGAGCTTCTAACTCGCACACAGATCAATAAGAGCCACTAAGATTCAATAGTAACATAGATAATATACCAAAAAACATTCCCTGAGATACGCAACATAAAATAATAAAAGGAAATCTTCATAAGGATCGATGAACACAAAATTGTTGAATGCTTTGTTCTTCCTTGATTGTCTTCAATTTGTCTATCGATATGATCAAATGATGAAGTGTGTATCCAATCATCAATTAGGGTTTCCATCAATGACAACACCAAATGATATTATCATTGTCTCTTTCCAATAGGGATTTCATTTAGAACCTTTCCTTGATGGCACTTCTAATGTCCTTTGTTTACCAATGGAAATCTCTTTTGTTGCCTTCCTATTCCTATTTTGTCTTTGGTTGGATCTTCTAGGTTTGGAATCCCCACCCACATCATCTTTCTTTTGTTTACCTTTCTTCTTTGGAGTTGTCCAAAAATTCTCTCCATTGGCTTGTGATGAGGGAAAAATGTGCCATTATTTTACCTCTTATTTGTGACAAACCTTGTCATCTTTCTTAGTGTCTCCTATCATTACTGTCACTTTTCATTAATGAACAGAAGGTATTTTATGAAATAGAAGAAAAGGTTAAAACTAGTGAAAATACCAATTTCGCTGACTGTTGCTAACTGTATTTTCTATTCTGGTAACAGGAAGTGTTTAATGGTTGATAGCGCACATGGAGGATATCGGTGGAAGGAGGACTAAACTATTGAAGTTATATTGTTATTTTGGCTTTGCTCATCGAAGATTAGTCATTATGTTTTAGGTTGTTATGTTGTTCTTGGAAAACTTTCAAAAGACTTTAAGACTATTTTTGATTATCCTTTAGAGGTTGTTGGCTGAAAGCCACTAACAACCAAAGCATTTATCGATTACATCTAAAATATTGTTAGATGTATCGGTAGCTACAATATGTATATATATGTGTGTACGTTGAAACTAGATATAGATATACATAATTAAAAAGAGAAAACGTGGTGATTTTCTATATATACTCTGTTTATGTTGTTTGGATGAATGGAAACGATCGTAGAATAATTCTGTGAATGTGAGTTTTATCATCCAATAATCAGCGAGGGTAGTGCCCACTTCCTCGGTTGATTGGTGATTATTGCATTAATATTATGTGTGTAGTAATGTATGCTTTGGATTTATAAGTTGTTTAATTATTTCATTACTATATTGTTGTTTAAATATTTTGTTGTATGATTCATTTCCACAAGGGTATTAATTGGTATTGAGTTGTCAAATTATTACCAGTACAATCTGTATTTATTCAATAGCTATCTGCTAGTATATGTAGATCATTAAACATTCATTACAGAGCAGCTTGATATCAGTTAATGGGATTGTTCTGAATTCAAAGATTTATCGGGTAGTGTTGAAGGTTTGTTTTCAGTAGTTCAACTTTAACTTTGTTAACGTTATTTTTAGTTAGATTTCTATTTTTTCATAGATAACTTTACTACTCTTTTGTTATGTGCTAGTAACCCATTTTTTGTGCAGAACTATTTCTTCACAAGTTCCTGTCGCACTTTTGACAAGAAGTCTGTTAGTCTGAATTTTTACCATAAGCAAATTATATTAGGTTGCATCTATCAGTCCTTGGTTTATTAATTGCAGCTCTTTGGCATATTGCCACACATAGTTCAAAAGCCTACGTTCCTAGATTGACACTTTAGGATGAATTGAGGAAGCCATCTCCAAAAAGTACATCAAACCCATTTTAAAGAGTGATTCAGAAACCATAGTTTTATCCAATCATTTTGGCATCATTTCTAGGGAACGGTGTTAAAGACCTACATTTTTAGTGAACCAAGATAGGAGCATTGCGCTAAGGAGAAAATTCACACAATAGTTGACCTTGTTTGGATAATTACCCTTGGTTTTCTTTGTCATAGCTCATTTAGGTGCATGAATCGTAATAGGGATAGTAGAGGAAGATTCATTAGAAAAGAAAAGGGAAGTAGTTCACAACCCAAAAAATCCAAAATAAATTAGCACCATCCATTGAGAACCCACAACCCGAAGAATTGCAAGATAAGTCAAAATCACCCATTGAGACAAGCAACTTGACTCAAGAGAAACTAAAAAGTAAGTTGCCATCACTAGAATTGCTAGAACCTAATCTTGAGAAGTGTTCTATTGAGACCACCATTATTTAGACACCCGCAAATACCCAACCAAGCTCTTTCGATATATTATGCAAAAAAAATGAACAATTTTTCCAAGGGTCTTATGGGGATCAAGTTGGTCCATTTTCTGAAGAAAGCCACAAGCCATTTAAAACTTATTTTACTTTGTGGGAATTAGAAGTCATGGATCCCAACAACAATAACAACAATAATAACAATGACAACAAAAATAATGACAATAATAACAATAGGGAATTAGCTAACAATAATCTAGTCACTTTTGAGTTCCCAATCATAGATCCTCAAAGAGATGCCCCTATGAAAAATATTCCTCATTCTGCTTTGCCCATTTTTTGTGGTCTTTCAATGGAGGATCCTGACATGTTTTTTTTTGAATTTGATGTGTTGTGTTACAGTTATGACTACCAAAATGATGCACAAAACTCAAACTGTTTCTAGCTACATTAAAGGATGTTACCCTATGGTGGTTTATGACCCTTCGAAATATTAGGACATGTACGGTCTTGAAGGAGCTATTCTTGAACAAGTACCAAGAATATTGCAAGACGAAGGAGGTTTGGGATGAGATCTTCTGCATGACTCAAAAGGAAGCTGATTCTATCGAAGACTACCTTGAACGTTTTATGTGTAGTCTTCAATGGTCTTATCAGGAGGGACTAAATGATGATACCATTAAAATGCTATTTCTTAGAGGGATAAGAGATGATGTTATGGAAGCACTAAATTTAATAGGAAAATGGAATATCTCTAAAATAGAATTTGATGATATTTGTGATATTTGCAAGAACTATTCGAGGTCACAACGTTCAGGAAGGAGCTATCCAAGTAAGCCTTATACCGTAGGTAATGCAATAGGTATCACAAAAAGGGAAATAGGCAATTTACTTGAGGATCTTAAAACAAATTTGTTGAGTCATATGGGGAAACAAATAGACACTCTTTACACCTGTAGGAAACAAGAAGAAGCCGAAAAGGCCCTAGCCATGTTTTTTCCAACATTTCACAAAAGGCACGATAGTGAGGATTTCCCATACAATAGGACAAACATCTCATCTTTAGAATAAATTAGTAAGAGCTCTACCTTGAGGCCTCTTCCTATAGGAGTACCTCAAATGGAATATTTTGAAGAACCTGTCTATTATATGGCCCCTAGGCGACCCTTTCCATCTTGAGCAATGCACCCTAACATGATGAACGATTATCTTGCCCCAGGACCAAGCCAACCCAACTCTTATCAAATAGGATGGTATGGGGGTTGGCAACAACCTCCATACCCTCAATGGATGCCACATTATTAGTATACTCCACAGTCATGGAAATAGGCATGGAGGCCACAATCACCACAACCATCTGCATACCAACAACAACCATTCCCCTCACAATCACAATTTTTGCCTTCCAACAGCCACAATTTCCAGCCTTGCCATCATTAGCCACCCCACCCATCAATCCAATAGAGCCACCAAGACCTACATTAGTGCCAACCCAACCCAACCCCAACCTCAATAATAAGGCCACCCAACCAATATATAATAATGAATCAACAAGTTACTCCACCTATCTCGTAAATACATTAGAAATAGATGGATTTCAGTTAAGATCAAGGAAGGCTCTTCAAGGGCCCACCATTACATAAATCAATGAGGAGTTAGAAATCGAGCCAACCAGAGAACCCCCCTTTCCTGAAAGATTTGAATCTACACCAATACAAAGGGAGGATTCTAAACCTGAGTTTGATTTTGTTAATGAGTTGTGCAACGTTAACAGTAAGATTCCTTTGTCACAGGCCATCAAATATATTCTCATCTATACAAAAGCAATTCGCGAACTATGTACGTGGAAGTAGAGAAAGAAGCAAGACCCAAAAATTGTTCAATTCATTGGACAATTGGCAGACCTGATGCTTGGAAACATCACCATTCCAAAGTATTTTGATCCAGGGAGTCTTGTCATTAAGGTAACCATTGGTAAAGTAAGTATTCCTAATACCCTTGTAGATTTGGGTGCTGCAATTAATGTAATGACAAATGCAAAAAAGAAAAGATTGTCATTAGAAGGACTTAGGCATACTCCTACAGTCCTTCAAATGGCAGATCAGTCTATGGTCAAACCCAAAGGTGTGATTGAAGATGTAATCATTTCTATCTATTCATGGGAATAGCCAACTGACTTTGTGATTTTGTAGCCAAAAATTAAGCTGGGGGGATACCCCCTTATATTGGGACACCCTTGGTTAGCAGCTGCAGATGCGTTTATCAATTTATGATCAAGGAACAAGGTCATTTCCAATGGCAAGCACAAGAAACAACTAACTCTATACCCGCCAGCACAACCCTTGTTGGAAATAGAGGACCCCATTTGGATTGATAGCGACTTGGATGAGTCATTACCAATCCTAACAATTGATAAAGCCTTAGATATGGAGGAGCCTACTGAGGATAATGTTCTTATTAGTTTCCTTTAGAATAGGTATACGTTTAATGAAATATTTGAAAGCATGGTCCTCCATTCAAGTATAAATACTCAATGTCCTTTTGGGGATTTTCCACTGGTGGGTAGTTCACGCTCTGTTCAACACTTTATCACATTGCATCAGTTATTACCCCATAATTGCCTATATGGTTCATTCTTATCTTCTGTAAATTCGATTGATATGTCACCCACCTTACAATTATTAGCCACTGAGTCACCGACACAATCTGCAGCTATGGAAATTCTACCCAATCACACACTTAATATTAATCCACAACTGACTGCTGAACAAATCCAAGATCTTATCGCCATGCTTAGAAAAAAAAAAAAGCATTCACCTAGGAATACCAAGACATGCATGGCATTCATCCTGGTACCTGCACCCATTGTATCTACATTGAAGAAGGTAGTCATCCAATTAGGCAACCACAACATCGGCTCAACCCTACTTTGCGTGACATAGTTAAAGAGGAGTTACAAAAATTGTTAAATGTCAGGTTTATATATCTTATTTTTGATAGTCAATGGGTTTCTCCTTTAGTTGTGGTTCCTAAGAAAAATGGTAAATGGAGAATTTGTGTCGATTATAGAGCATTAAATAAATCTACTAAGAAAGATCATTTTCCATTGCCATTTATTGATCAAGTATTGGACACGCTTGCAGGTAAAAAGTTCTTCTCTTTTCTGGATGGGTTCAGCGGTTATAACCAAATTCACATAGCACCAGAAGATCAAGACAAGACCACTTTCACTTGCCCTTGGGGCACCTTTTCTTATAGCGTATTGCCATTTGGTTTATGTAACGCCCTTGCCACTTTTCAAAGGGAAATTTTGAACATTTTCGTAGATCTTGTCAACGATTGTGTTGAGGTATACATGGATGATTTTACTGTCCATGGTAACACTTATGAAGAGGCTAAAACAAACTTAGAAAAGGTACTTAGGCATTGTATACACACCAACCTGTCATTGAGTCATGAAAAGTGCCACATACTTATGATTGAAGGGATGGTGCTCAACCATTACATCTCCTCTAAAGGTATTCAAGTCTATCCTAAAAAGGTCCAAATTATCCAAGACTTACCTATACCCTCTAGTCAAAAATATGTTTGAAGTTTTCTCGGCCATGCAGGATATTACTAAAGATTTATCCAAAATTTCAGTAAAATAACATCTCCCTTGTTTGCCTTGCTAGCCAAAGACATTGCTTTCTCTTGGAAACCTAAGTGTCAGGAAGCCTTTGACTCCATCAAGACAAAACTGCTAACCACACCCGTCCTTCGAGGACCAAACTGGGAACTAACATTTCATATCCACACGGATGCCTCTAACTATTCCATGGGAGTTGTGCTTGGAAAAAAAGAGTATAATATTTTCTATTCTATCTACTGCATTAGCAAGAACTTCACGAGGGCCAGTGTAAATTACACGGTAACTGAAAAATATTGTTTAGCTGTTGTGTATGCCATTAATAAGTTTTGTCATTAAATTACTGGTTATAAAGTGTTTGTCCACATAGATCATTCAGCAATTCGGTTTTTAATTAATAAACCTATGGTAACTGGTAGAGTCATTAGATGGTTTCTTTTACTCCAAGAATTTGATATAACTATACTTGATAAGCCTGGTCAAGAAAATGTGGTTGTAGACTTTTTTTCCCGCTTACAATTGCCAAACAATGAACCTACTCTAGTTGATGACACCTTTCCAGATGAGCACCTCTTTGCTATATCCGCAAAGAGCCCCTAGTTCACCGATATTGCAAACTACCTTGTTACATGCAAGTTCCCACCACATTTCTCCTCAAGGGAATGACGGAAGCTGGTTGGACTCAGTGGACAGTATACATGGATGATTAGATGATGTCTTCAATATACTTCGTGCATGCCATATAGAATGATGCGCAGGACAGTTTGTTGCTCAGTGAACTGCCTAGAAGATTCTCACTGTAGGTTACTATTAGCCTACACTCCATAAGGATTCTAAATGCTATGTTCATCATTGTGACAAGCATCAGCGCATGGGCTGGCCCACATGCTCGGACAAGATGCCTTTACATCCACAGTTGTCCATAGAGCCATTTGAGAAGTGAGGCCTTGATTTTGTTGGCCCAATCAACCCACCATCAAGGAACAAGGAATACATCCTTGTATGTATCGATTATGTCACCAAGTGGGTAGAAGCAATAGCACTAAAGCATGCCAGAGATACAAAACTAGTTGATTTCTTGTACTCCGATATTTTCACATGATTTGGTGTGTCGCGCGAGATAACCATCGATCAAGGACCACAATTTACATCTGAGCTCATTTATGCCCTGGTTCCTGAATATGAAATCTGCCACCGTAAGTCCACACCTTATCACCCTCAAGCCAATGGGAAAGTAGAAGTCACCAATCGAGAGATTGAGAATATTCTTACTAAGACAGTTGCTCTCCATAAGCGTGATTGGGCTACACGACTTCCTGAGGCCGTGTGGGCCTATTGAACAACGTGGAAGACCACCACTGGTCTGACCCCTTATGAGCTCGTCTATGGCAAGAAGGAAATTATTCCCATTGAGTTTGAGATTAAAAATCTTTGCACTGCACTATAATTGGGTATGGGTCTTTCTAATGCCCAAAAGGAACGCATCGATCAACTACACTCCTTAGATGAATTGCGCCAAGAAGCACTCTTCCACACTGAGGATGTTGAAAAATAGCGTGCTCTATGGCATGACCACCACATCTTCCAATGGTCATTCCAACCTAGAGATTGCGCACTCCTATATGACTCTTGCTTCCAAGACTTCAAAGGAAATTTTCACAGGCTTTGGTTGGGGCCCTATGAGATCCAGACCATATATGCTAATGGCGTTGTTCATCTCTATATAGTGGACTCTAAAAGATGATCTCTTCTTATCAATGTTCATCACCTCAAACTATACAAGAAGCCTTCTTTTTAGAGGTGTCACAGGAACTTACTATTGTTCTGTTTGGCATCCTTTGAGATTGATCATTATTCTATATAAAAAAAAACTAATAATAAGATGCAACGGTGAAAACCCTTTTTGGGCGTCGTTGGCCGATTAATGTTCGCCATCTAGTTTCCAACAAGAATTAACCATTTAATAAAAATTTAGTGGTGAAAACTAGTTTCTCGGTGCCACTAGGTGGTGATAGATTGAAAATCGACAAACCGGCGGTCTATCGTCGATAGTCGACAAAAAAAAAAAAACCCACAATGCATAGCAAGGGAACCTCCATGTTGGAACCCCACCTTCCCATCATTTCCTTTCTCAGAACCTGGGCCTATTCTTTCCATCCCTCTCACACTTAGCTTTGCCCTTTTCCTGTCACCTGATTGACATGAACTCCTTTTTTTCTTTCCACCAGTTGATGCTATCCTTTCCGCCTAGTCGAGATCCACGACCCTTCACATCCATTGTTGCCCTCCGTGTTCCAATGGTTGTTTGTCGCTTTCAGCCAACAACCATTGCTCCAGTTGATTTTATGTTCTTGTCTCTCTCGTGACAAGAACTTACAGTTACCTCCTGGTCGGCTTTCCAGTATTTTTTAAATAGGAATTGTTTTGCCTGCTCGCTGGTACTCTGTCCTCTATGGTTACAACAGGCCTTCTTCATTGTTTCTCATGTGTTGCCTTGTTAGTCACCATACTCCACCTTCACGCTATTCTCATCCTTTCTTTTCCACGCGACGTTCTCCAGCTAGTTGCTTCTATTCAGCTTCATCATTCCTATACTTCCCACACTGCACTCTTCTGCCCTATCATTGCTACGGGCTAGCATCGGCATCAGTACCAACTTCAACACATGTGTCACCACATCACCAATCCTATATATCAACGATCATCGGTATTGGTATTTCATGTTTCTTTCCTTTTCTTTTTATTTTCTTTAAATATCATTTGTTCATTTATTGATGGTGACGTCACCCACGGATGGGTGACTTGCTAAACTGGGGGAAGTGTCACATTTTCTTTCGTGTCTCTTCCTTTTTTCATAAAAACCTCATCCCATCATATCTACATTCATTGATTTCCAACATGAGTTGTCATAAATAACAAACTCCTTAATATCACCCGTAATCATTATTATTCACCTGTAAATAATAAATTAGGAACCTCCATTTTTTTTAAACCACTTACCATAACCCATTCTTATCACCTACACAACACTGCCAGTTAAAGTTGTCCTATTCCTTGTAATAGTTGTTTCTGCAAAACTGTTTCTCTTTACCGGGTTTGAACTATGAACTGTTTGGATTGCACCTCTTGGTAAGGATATGGCAAGAGAATGCAGACACCGCTACGAGTCAATGATTGTGGATGATTTAAGGGATCCTACGATGTCTAAAGCCTATAAGGTATTCAAGCAAGCAGGATGGGATTTGTATTTAAAGATATTGTGAGGGTATGATGAGAAATTGGCTCGTGAGTTCACGGCAACCTGCAACACTACGCAGACACAAGTCCGTGGGCTAGCAATTCCTGTCTCAGTCGTGAGTATAGATGATTTCATGGGATTTCCATTGACAGGAGAACATTATTTTCTTGACAATTTTGGGCATGAAAAAGACCTCAAATCCCTCCATAAGATGTTCTTGGCACATGGCGAATCGATCGAAATATTATTAGGTCAGGCCACAGAGTTATCTTCACTCCCCACTCACTGAACGATGTGGCAAAAATTTTTATCCAATATTTAACTTGTGAAGGAAGGTATGTATATGTTTATGCAAATCAATTTTAGTTGATGATACATTTGAGATGGGGTGCATTTCTCAATATTCCTTTCTTTCTATATTTGTCCTTAATGCAAATGCATAAAGTAGTTCAAAAGGGTAGTGAGAATTCATTGGCACATCATGGGTTGATTAAAATATTAATCGTAAGGGAATTAAAAATAATTTTACCTCCTAGGGATTGGGACTCCTTTATTGTAGATGAAACCCTTGAGAATTTTGTTGAAAATTCCCTCTCTACTTCATAACACTCTACCGAAGAAGATTCCTAGAGTAGAGGAAAGTCTACTGACACCCTAGAGGAGGAAGAGTCTGGTTAGGAAAGTTTAGAAGGTAATAAATGCACCAAGGGTCCTGAGCTTGAAGCTCTTCTTGATAGTACTAAGAAAGGAAAAGCACAAACCCTAGGGTCAAGTGGAAAAAAGGCTAAGGGTTTCAGTGTCAAACAACCTAAACTTAAGGTTACTAAAATCTCCACACCAGGATCTATGGGTTGAAAAGAAGCGACGTAGTAGGACTACCTCAACTGTTGTTTTAGAGGAAAAACAATTGTCACCTAATTCCACAGACAAGTTAGCCAACCTGGCTAACGTAGCTAGTGGCTTAGGGTCACAGACAATTGAGGATGTTGGGGATTTGACAATAGTGGCAATGGTCTCCCAAAAGACTAAAAGAACAAAAGCTGTTGCTAGGGGGTTGAGAAGAAGTAAGAGAAAGAAGCAACAAACGACATATGTTGAGGAGCCCTCACAACACCAAGAGGAACCCAAGCAAACTTTCAAGATTCCACCTTAGAATTCTCCTATTTTAGGAGAGGAACTTAAGAAAAACTTTGAGGTGCTACCCCAGCATTCCCCTGTCTTAGTTAAGATGCCATGTAGTCAAGAAGAATTTTTTGCAAAGGATGTTGTTCAGGCCGAGTCTACCTCGGCCAAAAGTGATAATGATCTTGACAATCCTGGGGATCACATGCCACATGACACTACCCAAGAAGAATAGCATCAAGTAGAAGAAAGAGTAGGGTCTGAAGTGGATATGAAGAGTCAGGAATAGGGAAATATTGAAACCCATCACTAGGAGCAACAAGATGAATAGGAGCCAAAGGCAGAAGAAGAGTATGAAGAAGAACATCCCCTGCTCTTTAATGATGGAATTTGTAGCCTACAAAATTTGGTGACTAAGCTAACTGAGGAGAATGACACTCCACAAACGCAAGTTCAAACAACTGAGTCACTCAACTTATCACAAGCAATTGAAATCAGTCAGTTGAAGGTAGAGCTTGAGCAAGAACAAGCCCCTAAGACATTGGAGGTAACCGTTCAGGACCATAAAAAATAGTTGTAGGAACTTCACCAATTGTGTGTCATAGAGGTCACAAGTAACCTGCAGAAACTTGCCCCTTCTCTCTCTGGTTTGTATTCTACACTCTCTTTGCATGAGGACATGCAAAGTCTTCAGCTGGGGGGAAATGATGAGGGAAAAATGTGCCATTCTCTTACCTCTTATTTGTGACAAACCTTGTCATCTTTCTTAGTGTCTCCTATCATTCCTATCACTTTTCATTAATGAAAAGAAGGTATTTTATGAAATAGAAGAAAAGGTTAAAACTAGTGAAAATGCCGATTTTGCTAACTGTTGCTAACTGTATTTTTGATTCTGGTAGCAATAAGTGTTTAATGGTTGACAATGCACATGGAGGATATCGGTGGAAGGAGGACTGAACTGTTGAAGTTATATTTTCATTTTGGCTTTACTCGTCAAAGATTAGTCATTATGTTTTAGGTTGTTATGCTATTCTTGGAAAACTTTCAAAAGACTTTAAAACTATTTTTGATTATCCTTTAGAGGTTGTTGGCTGAAATCCACTAACAACTAAAGCATTTATTGATTACATCTGAAAGACAGCTAGACGTATCGGTAGCTACAATATGTATATATATGTGTGTACGTTGAAACTGGATATAGATATACATAATTAAAAAGTAGAACCATGGTGATTTTCTATATACTTTATTTATGTTGTTTTCAATAGTTCAACTTTAACTTTGTTTTTTGAAAAGTTAAGCAGAATTTACAGGGCGTCGTACCCTTCACAACAAGCCACAAGGGCCAAAAAGAGAAAGACTAAAAAGAAAACATTAAAGTAAACAAAAATAGAAACAACCCACGAATAGCACAGAAACCACGGAGGGGCAGCCAAGAGATAAGACATCAGCGCACACAGCAGCTAACTGGCTTTCTCCCAGTTTTTAAACAGGCGGTCCATGACCTCATCACCAACCCAGTCTTTGTTCTCCTAACTATTATTTCCCTCCAACACCTCATTTATAACATTTGATAGAGTTCTAGTGACTAAGTGGCCCAACTTCATTGTGAATTGGGTCAACCCACAAAACCTTTTGTTGAGCGTGTCCATTTTCTTCTCCAAGGCACAGGGCTCCTCCCCAATGTCAATAGTCCTCGGGACCTCTCCAGGATCTTCAATAAGGGGATGTGAAGAGTGAGAGTCAAAGCCATATTTTGGAACCTTGTTGTCCTCATGAGTAATCTAGGGCCCCTCCACATTCTCGTCCTCATCATCCTCAGTTTCCTTGTCCTTGTACTCTTTGCTGTCAGACCACTCCTCCTCTGAATCCTCAATTATTTGCCTCTTTTTATTGTTCTTTGTAGGCCTCCCAGATCTCCTTCTTGTGTTCTCCCCACTAGTCATCACCGTAGTACCCACAACATTGTCTCCTTTGGAGTCTTTCCCTATTATTTTTTCTCCCTTCCCTTCCCTAACAATTAGATCCGGCAAACCTTTCTCCTTCCCTTTAGGCAGATTTCACTGGGGTAGATTTCAATTCACAGAGACCCACCACCACACTAGCATGTGCCTTACCCAACCCTCCCTTTCGCTTCTTGGTGGCCATCTTGGCTTTGGGGTTTCCCGCAGTGCCCACAATGGACAACCGGGGAGGGCTTTTAGACTCGGTCAGGGAAATATTCACAGCCGATAGGGACTCGATATCATCAATGCGCACAACCATAATAGCTTTGGGAGGACAGAGGGCCAGGTGGAAGTGGTAAAGTCTTAGAAAGAGCCCCTGATGGAGCAGGAGTGATGGGAGATCACTGGGGTTAAGGCTGGCTAACTCTTTACATTTTTCGATCGAGTTTTTCAAATCCATTAGAAGAAAGAATGGAAAACTAAGCAACATCTTGTCTTTTAAATGATTTAATAGGGGAAAGTGATAGAAAAAGTAGGTTTTGAACCTATCTTCCAAGGTGACATATTTCATCAGCGCAAGGCACACCTAGTCCCAAGGCTTCAGAAGAGATTCTCTCTCAAAACCTGACTGGTTCTGAACTTGCACCTCATCAGCTCTGAAAAAAGCTTCCAAGCTTTCGTTGTCTGGTTTCTTGGTGTGCTTGGGGTATTTTTTCCTGGTGCACTATAAACACATGGCTTGCACTATGACTTCCTCAATAATTTCAAACGAAATACCTCCCATTGACACCCTTCGGTCCTTCCACTAGTTGGAAAACTAGCCAGACAAGATAGGGTCATGGCCAACCAATATCTCCATAAGAGGAGCAATGCCACCTTCCACACAGATGTGCCAAACTAAAGGATTATTCTAGAATTCATCATAGTTATTCGGCTCTTTTCTCAAATGTTCGCCACCCATTTTTCTAACCTACACAGGAAGCCAAAGAGTTTACAAATGACACCAAATGTAGAAGCTAGCAGGATAACAGATAATCATCACATTGTGTTCATTTAGGCAAGGGATACAACGATGGGTAATTATGCCAATGTACAGGTCGCATGCGTGGAGAGGAAAATCACCACAGGGTGACTTGACAACGAAGTTAATGTGGATCTTAGAAATATTGCGGCCAGAAAGATAGGAATTGGCGGGCATGCAGGGTTCCTTCTCCTTGGATAAAATGCACAAAAAACAAGGCAAACTAGTCATATGGCTAAAAATAGAAACATTCTTAAGGGTGCAATTTGAGACTTGCACTAAACTAGCTAGCACGAAGGCACTAGAAGGAAGCTTTCTTTGATAATGAGGAGTCAAATCATTATTCAAACTCTCAAACTTACAGATGCAAGGATGAGATAAAACAAGATATCACATGATACCCAAGAGAAGAGATCGCACGGTACAAATTCTCAAAACACTTTTTAATCATGTCTATTTTCATGGTTATGGATAGATATTAGTTTTTCCTTTCCTACTTTCTAGTTAAAAGCATACCCCTGTTTATTTTATCTCAAAAATAAAATAAAATATATCAAAAGAGGGAGTTGTACTTCAACTAAAATTCAAAGGAAGATCGCCAATGCAATGGTGATCTCTCCAACTATTGCTGATATATTGATTCTCTTTTTGGGAAAAATGGAGTCAATTTGTATGCTTTTAAAGGACAAATCTATCAACTAACAATTTTCTAGCAACTCTACTACGAAGTGTGTATAACTTCCAAAATTTGTCTTATCATGATTAAATATGGTGTTACCACATGAGAATATTTTTCATTTCTTGTAGCTAGATTTAGATTGGGTTACAGTTAAGCAAGAAGACATCAAATCATAGTTGAACAATCTTATGTGGAGGTACTGAAGGAGCACGATGGATTACATGAGAGTTAGTTTTGTGCTCTAAGAAGAAGAGGAAAAAGCACAACACCCGCCTAGGCCAGTGGTTGAGAGGTCTCCAAGGATTGAAATTATGCATTATCCTAACCCTCCACCTTGAACTAACTAAGATCAAAACCCGCCACCATCCTAAAGAGTGCACCACCATAGAATTAATTTGAGTGAGAAAATTATCTCTTCCTGGAAAGGGATTAACGAATCTATAAAAAAAAAATTATTTGTTGTTTCCTATTGTATTTTGATGGCTTTCACTTCCTCTTTACCATGGAGAGGTTGTTTTAGACCTCTGGTGTTATCAAGATATTCACCTCTTCCTATCGTTTCAAGAGAACACTTTCCAAAATTCACTAGGGAAGATGCACAAGATCCTGAGGATCATGTACAATATTTTACTCTAGCTTGTGTTATTTTTGGAGTTATTAAAGAAGATGTGCTTGTTTGGATTTTTTTAGAATCTCTAGTTGGTTGAGTAGCTGATTGGTTCATATGGTTAGATGAGGGGTGCAATACCAATTGGAGTACCCTGAGGAAAATTTTTACAGAAATATTCAAAGTAGTGGTCGATGTAGTTGCTCTTTTGAGATCCCTTTTTTTAATTTAGAAGGGAGATGATGAGGGTGTCAAGAATTTTAATTATAGATTCACTAGGATCTTGAGACGAATTCCCCAGCCCAATGTGCCTATTCAATCTAATTTTGCAATTGCTTTCATGCATGATGTCTCCTAAAGTTTGATTCATTTTGAAAAGAAGAGGAATAGTTGATTTTGAAGTATAAACAATCGAATCCATAAGGATAGAAGATGATATGTCATTGTATAGGCATCATTATCATTCGGGAGTTGAATATTTACCAAAAATAAGCCTCATTCCTAGGTCTATTTGAAGCATTTTAAGCAACAATAATTCTCCTATGACTAATTTTTTAGGTTTGAGTGTAGCACAATAGGGAGAATTTTCAAATACAATTGGAATGGGAAGTGAGAGTGAGGTGTATGTCAAATTTTTAGACCTAAAGAAGAAGATTCAGATAGTTTTGATGATGAAGAGGATCTTTCTTCCTCTAGCATACTGAGCCATGCCTCGATGCTTACTATCCCAACACATGGATACATCAAGCAACAACCTAGCTCTAAAGATTGAGTAAGTCTAATATCTTTTGAGTGTGAGATGTCTATTTTCAAAGTTGATAATATAATTAATCATTTTTTTCAAGATGACGAGGAAAATGGACTTAAGGTTGGATGTTTTCCTGCCCTGAAGAATAGTAAAGAAAAAGAAAATTTCACTCCTGAATTTAAAGTACAAGAAGGAAGGGAAACAAAAAAACTAGCACACATTGGTGTGATCCTTGTGTCAGAATATCCTCTCCACTCTTTGAGGCAAACATTAGAAGTCCCTGGTGAACGATGTCCTCAAACAAAGGTTACATTTGTTTATAGAATAGAAAGGGAAATGAGCAATTCAAAAGACACGCCTAGGTATTTGGTTCTTGTGGGGATTACTTTGGGTAATGGTATACCTGCATTGAACAAGGGGAATGACATATATTTCCCTTCCACAAGTTGATCAGATTTCAAGTAGATATTCCCTTTCCATTCCAATCAGTAAGATGATCTACTTGAAATTTGGCTTTCTCGAGGTGGCGGATAAATATGTAACTAGGCATTTTTTCATACAAAAAATGATGCAGATGTATGAAAGGGAACATCCTTTGGATGACAAGGAGGTGACACAAAGGATCATTCATCATGTAAGTTTTATCTTTAGTTGGTACTTTTGAGTATACAACTAAGTCACAAGCATGTCTCCTTTAGTCATCATGGGTCATATTTTCCTTGGCCAATTAATGGCTTTGCATGATTAATCTTGGGTATCGTTGTTGGTAGGTTTCCCCTACCTTTGTATATATGGTTCTTTTTTTTCTTTCCTATTTTGTTTGGTTGTGTGGTCCTTTCTTTTTGGGTTCTGCCCATTTTTGATGTGTTTGATCCTTTCATTCCATGATTGTAACTCTATTCCCAATGGATAAGGGACTAGTCTATAAATTTTGAGTTTGGGTTCATGTATTCATCCTTTACAGTCCATATCCCCAGTTAGAGATATTTGTTGCCACCATTTTATTCCCCTTACAAAAATATCACACCCTACCTTCTAAGTGAAGAAAACTATGTTTTTCGTCACCTTTTCTTGTAGTTTGTAACCTACGTTAGGCACCGATCAAGTTTGCTAACCTCTTTCCCACTCGGCTGTCTCAAAATTTTAACTTAAAATCCATTGCATGTTGGTCTTTTTGCAAGTTCTAAGTATTTGTTAGGTTACCAAAAGGTTCCTGTAGTTGTCCAAGTATACTTAACGTTGAAAATTTGAAGCAATAAGTACTTTGGGTGGAGTTTCGAGTAGTTTTGAAACCTTTATCGATTCCCGATAGGGTTTTCAAAACTTAGTTTTTTCTACGATAGATTTTCAAAGTATAGTGGAGTATCTTTCCTAAGAAGCTAATTTTTGGGGAAAAATCATTAAAAGGGACTTTGAATGCATTGTAGGAGCTATTTTGGCATAAGCGATGGTAAATATGGTTTCATAACTTGAGTCGACTCTGAAGACATTTTATTAACAATACCCAAAATCCAGCATTCATACATTGGGTCATTATGTGTTGTTATTACAAAAACATGTTCACAAAAAGGAAAGATATCATTGAAGATGAATATAATATAAAAAATAATAACATTCAAAGTGCATAAAGAAATTCATTGCAAGGGTAAAAATAAGAGCACATTAAAGAGGAATGTAAACATGAAAGTAAAGAAAAATATTCCAAAGACATCCACATTACACAAAGCAGTTTTGAAAGCTATATATATGTGTGTGTGTGTGTGTGTGTATGTTATCCATTACATCAAAAAAAGAGGGTTTTTTCATCACAAGGGGTCTTAAGCACGAAGAGTGAAGATGAGGATCCTAATGGACTCAATAACTTCTTGTAGACTCTCAATCTACGCATGAGAAAAGAGGTTCTCATTGAACTTGAAAAAGTGAGCTTAGGTATCCATGTTATTACGTTCAAGCCCAACACGAAGCAGAGAAACTGCTTGTCCAGCTTGTTCATTCCTCAATGCAGTGGTAATACAAATTATGTCACCCACTAGACCCACACAAGGATGCACAGATAACCCTCTCAGAGCATCTTCAACACACAAGTTTATAGGTCTTACTAGGCACTCAACAACATGAATTTATCACTCAAAATTTCTAGAGGTATGCACAACATTATAGAGAAAACATTCCAGCAAGCTAGAATTATGAACATGCACCTGAGACAGGAAGTGCTCGCCGATAATCTTGCGAACTCCCTCCTTCACATCACTTTGGATTAGGAAGACCTCCTAAAGCTGGTCTACAACAAGCCTTCGCATGATATTGCACTCAACACCCTTAACAGTGAGGAAATCACTCCTAGCCTCAAAAGTTGCATCACTGGAGGAAATCAACATACTTCAAACTAAAAGTAGCATTATGCAAAATGAATTTATAGAATGGCAAGGTAAAACAAGTGGAATTCACTTGAAGGCAATTAATACTGGAAGTACATTCAAATTGCTTTAAACTTAACAAATTCAATAATGTGATGTGATATAAATTTAGCAAGGTGGATTCAAGCATCAATGAAATCCTTTGCATTTAAAGAAATTGCATGAAAGAAATCTTAGGTGACATGCCAACAATCACTGAAAGTGAGAAGTGGTAGACGTTTCACATGAGTGTGTGTCACAAGGCCTGCTTATAGCAAGTGTCAATTCATTCCACCATCTTTCCAATCAAGAATGGTGATGTAATCATAACCACCATAAAAAATAGTCATTAATGACTATATTGTCATAATATTACATAAATTGGTTGGTTTTTGGCCAACTGCTTATTTGGAAAACAACGGTTATTATTCAAGAATCATTTTTTGATAAATCTTAACTATTATGATGTAAAGTTTTAAATATTCCTCATTCAGGTTTTGTAAGGGTACAAAATTTTAATCCCCCTTGCAATATGATGCATAAGTGAGAATCGATCTTAATTGAATGATCAAATTGTGTAGTTTTGATTATCTTGTTGTAAATGTTTATTGTTTGTGTGCAATGAATTATGAATGAAATGTTAATGCTTATGAATAAGTCTGTGAGCTTAGATAAGCATTTGAATATTCCTTCCCTATGAGGATGTGTTGTTCTTTGGTGTCTTGTTCATTTATTTGCAACAAATGTTGAGATTGTATTGAGTCGATTCAACAAGCATTGAAAATTTGATCTGTGAACCATGACATTGAACATTTTCCAATTTAATTCTAATCATTAGTTAGTAGTTTCAAATCACTTTTTGATCACATCTATTTTATGGTTATAGATAGATATTAGTTTTTCCTTTCCTACTTTTTGGTTAAAAGCATACCCCTATTTATTTCATCTCAAAAATAAATAAAAAATTATATCAAAAGAGGGATTTGTAACTCAACTAAAATTCAGAGGAAGATCACCAATGCAATGGTGATCTCTCCAACTATTGTTGATAGATTGGTTCTCATTTTGGGAAAAATGGAGTCAATTTGTATTAGTTTTCAAAGGACAAATCTAACAACCAACAAATTATATTAGAAGAAATGTGACTACAATAATAGCCATATGTCAAAACAAAAGTGCAACAACCAACAGATCAAGATGATTGAAAATAAGATGGATTAGTTTGATGGAAATATCAAAACAGAGTGGTGGTTTCACTATGAAGTACGCCAACTCCTTACCCTTGTTTGGAACTTCCAACTATACAATAAATTATATAGCCTTTTTAATAGAAAGGCATTTTGACCTCAAATAGCAACCTAAATTCTACAAGCCTAAGTGAGATTTTGGTGAAAACACACCCAAACACCCAAGTTAGAAGAAGTATGCATTTCATGGCTAGAGAATCCCCCAATTGAGTTGGATACCATAGTAACTACTAAAAGGCCACAAACATCCCTAAATTTAATTGCTAAAGTCTCCCTTCTCCATCATGTATTTTGTTAAAAACTATAAATACTCTCACCCGCCCTACAAATTTACCTCTTTCTTGTCCTAATTTAATTTATGTCAAACCTAAAACCATCCAGTTTAAGTTTCTTGAGGTTAATTCCTCTCCCAAAAATATCTCCCGAATTATTATTCCTAAAAAGGTTAGTACTTCTCTCTAGTCTATTGTTGAGCATGTGTTCTCATCCGTTCCCTAAACATTAAGATCCTACACTCTCCTCTCTCCTCCTCAACTTGATATTATTTTGAATCTACCCCTCAAGTTCCCCATCCCCAATAACAAACCTCTTTCTTGGATCTCTGACTATATTCTTCTTAAACTCTTCACTTTTGGTCTATTATAAGCATAGAAGTGTCCAGCTTTGTTAAATGTTATGATGATTCTTCATTAGAAGAGCCCTCCTCCCCACCCTCTAGTGTGATCTCTTCAAGTTGAGTCCCCACTCCCCCTTCATAGTTTCACCCTCTATAAGACTATCATTTGTCTCTCCCTTTCCTTCTCTTGCATGAAACTCTCAACATGACACCCACTTTGTTCTCTTGAATTTTGGAGCAATTTAAATTCCTTCAAATAAAAGTGAAATAGATTTAAAGAAAACAATAATCTTAGTCATCACAACATGCTACTCCTCAATTTGAAAATATTTATGATCTGAACTCATGGATCATGTATTTTAGGGGTATAGTATCATTCATAGTGCAACCAATATAAATCATGCACCCTAAATATTAATTAGTTGGGGCTACTTATCTTCACACTCCTCATGTGAGTGTAGTTAGTTTCCATCTACAAGGTTTTGTACTTCAATTTAGGTGAGACAAAGAAAAGTTAAAGATAGCTACCACCAAGGTAGGTTGACTACTTGAATTACTCAAATAGAAGAAACTCAATGCTAAGAGTAGTGAATAAGCATTCATGGATCTCCTATAAATTAACTAATGCCTAAGAGAATAATTGAATATATATTATGTGGAATCATAGAACAATCTCAAGAAGAGATGTAAAATACTGTAGTCACTACATGAAAAGCTTGAGATAACCAAAGTGAAGTGCAAATTTTTGAAGGGCATTGTGCTACAATCCTATCATCCATGACCTCTAAATGATGAAATAGTAAAAGATAGTTGCTTTCATGATGATCATGTATCAGTATTTCATGATAATGAAAGACATCAACTAAAGAATTGATGAGGATTTTTTTCTACTTTACCCTAAAATGTAGTATGTTTGCTAGTGAGGGAAATTAAATGAAATGCAATAATTGCTACATATTTTTTGCAGTAGTCTCTAGACATTATAAGTATCATGCATCACTATGAGGCATGCACAAACTATTTTACCAATTCATTTCCTACGCAAACATAATTTAAGAGTGTTGGAAGACCCCTCAAAGAACACAAGAAAGAAGGGATAATTTTTTAGAGCATACAATGAGTTTATAAAGGCTTCCACCCCTTGTGGGATCATGCTAACTATTCTCTTTACTCCATTAAGGCCTACCCAAAACTCTGAACCTATTAAGTGCAAGAAAAAATTGCTTTTTAGGACTATCCCAATTATCCCAAGGTGGAAGACTTTACTTAAAGCATTTGCACCCTAATGAATTTGGAGGTAGCGATCAACATCATCATCAACAAATGTGAATAATTTTCACCCTCTACTTTTTTTCAAACTCACTACCAAGATTGATCTTCTCAACCAATAAACTATATCCATAAGTGATGCATGAAAGGTGCTAGTAATCTTAGTGAACATGATATCATGTTGATCATATTCTTTATTCTTTGAAATCTCTATTATTTATTCTTTAATTAAAATTTGTGGAGATTTCCTTGAGAAATTCCCCTTTCCAAATAAATTAAATGAGTTTTTTTGAAACACTTCAACTACTAATTGGATTCACCATCCTAACTTGCAATGATGTAGAAATTATCAAAGTCCTGCCTAAAAATAACCTTTCTATCTTTCATATATCACAATAATGCAAATAAACTTTACACGAGTTTACTCTTATGAAAGTTATAATTGATATTTTCTCTAGTTCTATTACTTTTTGATGATGTTAAATATTTTTGTCAATGTTAACTTTTCTTTTGTAGAAATAAAAACACTTCTTGTATGATCTCACCTCACCCCATAGATATTTTGGTTATTAGAAGCACAAATTATTCCAAACAAACTAAACTTACATAGTGTTAAGTATCAATGGTGCCTCTAGTTCATATTTACAAGTCATGTCATTGAGCTTGAACTATTGTACTTAAGGTCTAACATAGAATTGCAATAACAATGTTTATGGCATTTCCCCTTTAAACCATCAAGGAGATATAAGGAAAAATAAAAGCTATTAATTTGAGTAAATGAGAAAATCTTCCTCAAACCTAGCTTATGTCTTAGGTGAACATAAAATAATCACTTCAACAAAACTCAACAACAAACCCCTTTTTACAAGGTGTTTGCATATAGATTTTCTTTATAATTTCATCCACGTTTCATTTGAGTGGGTGACAACTGAAAAATAACTATTTCGGGAAATCGGACCCACTCGTATGTTTGCATGAACATAGACTTAAATGTAACTACATATTTCATACAGTTGGTTTTGTTATATCTTAGTCCCATGAATATAGGGTATGTAGGAAGTCTGAGAAATGAAGGATGTTTCCAATACTCATACAAATAACATCATGAGGTTTGTGAAGCTCATAAATTTAAACTCTAAATTTAATTGGTAATAAAAATAAAATATGATTCATTGATACTCAGAAGAATCTCAAGGGTGAATTTACTTTATACTTGGTTGATAGCCTGAAATCCTAAGGAAGGGTACAAGGTATTTTAAATAGACACAAAAAACCTTGGTATATAGTAACATGGGCATACTGTGATTTTTCTATAAGTGACTTAGGACTTGGTTGGTCCTAATGAGTCAAAGTCTCTAGCTATAGTTTATTTATTATTATTGTCTATCCTTATAACCCCATATGGTCAACTAAGTTTCCTATCTCATATTGGATAAAATATTAGTCTAAAATAATTGTGATTTACTAATTGTCATTTATGGACAAGTGAGCTCAATGGATAGAAGAGCCTAGATTGGCTATTCATTCATTTACCCCATATTTGACAAGATAGCCTAAAATGACTTGTTAATTCTTGAGTATTTTATTCATGACTATCGAATATTAAATAAGCTTACTTCAAATGATTAATAGAAAAATTTATTACACATTCTTCCTTTAGAATAATAATTATAAAATATGTTATTAGACCAAGTGGGTTGTTACTTATGGGCTTATCCTACTTAAGTAGATGCCCATCTTGTTTGGATGGATGCATATCATGTATGGATGGAAGATAGACTTAAGTTAAGCTAAAATGATGCATAAAAAATGGGTAAAAAAATTGGTATACAACTAGAGTGTTGGTACATGTGGTATCGGATTGTTTGTTTTAGACACTAGGCTTAAGAGCCTATTGTATTTTGTACATTCAAAAAATTATGAGTTATTCTGGAAAGTTCAATATTAATGGTGACAAAATTTTAAAAGAGTTGTTATGGAAAATGAATTTTACCTATAATTATTTAGACCTAAGTATGGATGATCATGATATGGTATAACTCACATGTTGATTTGTTGACTAAACACATTGAAATAACATCAAAGGAGGTTTTTAAATATGATGGTTGGATAAGGATTATCCTAGAATAATCAATTGAGGGTATGACTTTATTGAGTTTAGAAACTAAATCTATGAGCTTACCCTTGTGAATTTTATTTTTTTGTTGTAATCAAGTATGGTAGAAAGAAAAGTGAATATTGAAAGTATATTAAATTTCATAATAACTTTGTGGGTGAGAGTGTTAAATTTAATTTTATATTACACTTTGGGTTAAGTCAAAAGGACTTCTAATCTTATCAAGACAATACATTATTACCAATACATATTAGTTGAAAATATTATGATCTATTTTGAAAGAATGAATTTATTCTGATGACCTAATTAAGGAAGAAATCTAAAATTGAAAGTGGGAAAGATAGAAAGGATGTATTTTGGAAGATGACTATCACATATGAATATTTTGTTTTTAAATGTGTATAATCATGTAGTAGGAACTTAAATGATGGATAAATAGTTGATCAACACTTTTGAGTAGTATCAAGGAAATTTTGATTTTGATTGAAAAACAATTATAATAAATGAAATAAAAAAATAAAAAGATAAAGAAAGTATGTTTGTATTGGATGATAAGAATCTCATTACTACTAAATATGGGTGGTCAAAGACCTAAGAATTTTTTCTACAATAAATTATATTGCAATAAACCTCTTGGAAAGATGTCGAGCAAGTATTAAGGGTCCAATTATAACAATTAGAGGAATATTTGGACTTGAAGGAGAAATAAGCTATAGTTTACAAATTAATTCACTAAAAATATCATGAATTATTGCATAATTGGTGCTTTTAGGTGATATAAATAGAAAGAAAATAATTGGCGAACTCTTATCTCTTACAAAAGTATGGATGGGACTCTATGGGATTGCAAATGAGAATTAATTTAATAATGATTACCAAATTGGATGATATATGTTTATTGGCTTGTTGGAGAGGATATGAAGGAACTTATTTTCTATATATAATGAATTTTTTAATCTTTAATTATATTGGAGTAACAAAATGGAAGTTGATAAACCTTTTCTCTTTTCAGTATGATGTGTTTTTTCAACCCTTATTTTCATGAATGATTAATTATGTTGATTAATTGATTTAACTATAATCAAGGTTTAATAGGCGAATATGTTAAACCATATAAACTTATGAATTAAATTCTATCTTGGTCTTAATCCATAAAAATTTCTATATGTGATATGTGCACAATTGTGATTATGAATATTTTAAATATGATAGGAGTATTGTAAAACTTATTTATTAGGTGTTATTTTTATTATTAAGATGTCTATGCTTAGATGTTTCAATTACTCACCATGTATCATGTAATTTCCTTGTTTATCATGTTCATGAAAGGGCTTCTGATAGGTAGTATAAGGGAGTAAAATGTAGAGAACATGCTTCGTTTTTGTGTTTACAGAACTGTTAAATGGAATTCTTTATTTCAGCTAAATGTACATGAATATTAAGTGAAGTAATTGATAAATAGTGAAAGCATGTTAGTTGTGAATAACTTGATGGTTGGTGTATGACATGCCTTCTTGATAATGATTTGATTTCACATATGAATTGAATGTGTTCTCTACACATTTGAACTTGGGAATGAGAATTATTAAAAAGAATGAGTGGGTTGTATCTTAATGGTTGGATGATGATCTTGGTCATAATTATATTTCTACTAATTTTCTAACCTTAGAAGAAGTATGATGTTATGTTTAGAAATAGATACCATATCACTAAGTCCTTGTTTGGATCTATCATCAACTTGATCAAAAATTTCAAGTAATAAAGGCAAGTTTTATTTAATTATGTATTAATAGAATTTATAATTATGAAACACTTAAAAATGATTAGAATTGGAATAGAATTAAATTTCTTGTGATTGTATTGATTGATGTGAGAAAACTAACAATGTGAGTTAGCAAATATGGAAAGTTATTTTATATTTAGTGTATAGTTGCATGTTGAGATTTATGATAAGTGTAGATTAAAGAGACATTGTTTGCTTCATGACTTGAACCATGCATACCAAAATCTAGGATCAAGGTACGAGTATAAGCTTCTATAAACTTGATTGCATAGAAATATAGTGTATCTTAACTATTTCATTACTTTCTTGATGGTGAAATTTAAAGCTAGTATTACCTAAGAAAAACTATTGATATCTTATGATGAGTTCTAGTTAGTGTATATATCTAGTTTAGTTAAGTAAATAATATATGATTAAGTTTGAATTGAGATTAACAAAATTACTTTTGATTGTTGACCACACCAATATGATTTTTCTATTTGTGCTTTTAATAAAAGTTGCGCATAGACTTAGTCAACCAATTGAGACTACCCATGGGTCATTTTAATTCAATTGATAATGTTTTAACCCTTGCAAAATTTTTGCAAGATTGTTACACACAATAAGTATGTTGTTATGAATGTATTGGTACAAGGTGTTAGACTATGAAGCATGATAAAGTCAAAATGAAATTTTTTTAACCTTGCATATGATGTGATGATTGTTTAATGTATAAAACTAAATTTTTTATGTGTCATGCCCCCAAATTTACCATCTTAAAATAAACACAACCACCAATTTTTTTCCTAGTGACTACTACTAAGGCAATTTAATTTCTAGAGTTTAAGTTAATCATGACACCTCGTTGTTTTCAACTATCCTAATCTGCTTTACTCTAATTGGTTTTAAGACAGCGGCAATTTGTTCCTACGACCTACAAACCGTTCTCCTAGTCAAACAATAAGTAACATGGTCATACATAATAAAACTTATCTATTGAGAATTGGAAATGTCAAGAATAACAACATGAAATGAGAACACTTTCACTACATATGAATATAAAAAGAATTTAAGAGATAATTTCTAACTCAAGAAATTATTCGCCTACTAACTCCAAAGGATCTTAGTTAATTCATCCATTATTTATTGTTAGAAGTTAAATTGCAAAACCTATATTTTAAAATTTCAAGGAAAATAAACTCAAACTTTAATCGTCATAAAAAAATGATTCTCTTAAAAATTATTGTAGACATGTAAAATTGACTTAACACCTATCACACACCCCAAACAACATCAAACATCATCGAACAACATCAAACAACATTGAACATCATCCTGTAACATCTTGTAATGTCTCAGAATGACTTGGAACAATTTAGAATCATCTCGGAACATCACGTAACATCTCAGAATGACTCAAAATCATCTTAGAACATCTTGTAACATCTCGAAATGAATTGGAATTATCTCAAAACATCCTGTATCATCTCGAAATGACTTAGAATCATCTCAGAACATCTTGTATCATCTTGAAACATCTCGTAACATCTTGAAATCACTCGAAATCGTCTTGAAACATCTCGTAACATCTTGGAATGACTCGAAATCATCTTGAAACATCTTGTAACATCTCAAAACCATCTCAGACTGTCTCAAAACATCTTGGAATCATCCTGTAACATCTCATAATCACCCCAAAACATCTTGAAATCATCCCGTAATGTCTCAGAACATCTTGGAATCACCCCGAAACATCTCAAAATTATCTTGTAATGTCTCAGAACATCTTGGAATCATCTTGTAATATCCTAAAACATCATGCAACATCACATCACATCAAAACGACATCAAAAACCCTAATTCCTACTATTAATCGAATAAAACAACATTATTTGATTAATTCACTTTTTCATCATTTCTGACAAATTAAATAAATTTCATTTATTTTATAAAGTCCTAAAAACCATAATTATGCTACTAATTAAATAAAACAACATAATTTGATTAATTCACTTTTTCATCATTTTCGACAAATTAAATAAATTTCATTTATTTAATGAAGTCCTAATCTCACTTTATTTCATCTTGATTGATTAAATAACGCTAATTATTTAATTGTGTTGCTAAATCACCTTATTCCCCTAAGTTGATTAAATTATTAAATCATAATAATTTAATCAAACTATTCAAATCAATTATCAAAAATCAAATCAAACTAATGCAACTTTGTTTACAAAATTCAAACTTGATTCGCACGTTCAACTCGAAAAGGAATTAATTAATTAAATCAATTAATTAATTCATATTCCTCACCCACTTTCTGATCAAGAGAAAATTACGATTTTTGGTTGAGAAATCTAATATGTTGGATGATCAATCTAAATTGCTAACTGAGCAATCTAAGTTGTTAACTAATCAATCAATTTCTTAACTAAGCCATCACTTTCCTAACTAAGCCATCTAAATCCTAACTGATCAATCTAAAATCTTGACTGATCAATCTAATCCCTGACTAGCCAATCTATTCCTCAATCACACAAATTGTGCAATCAACTTTGCACAATATTCTCATGTCTAAATCCTCTCAAAACACTCTGACCATTGATCTAGATATTCTCCAACATGATCCTGATCATCCATTTAAAAACTCATTTTATATATAGCAAATCCCTTTCCTCACAAAAAAGGATTAGAGAATCAACATCATTTTCACAACGAAGTACTTTTGACATTCACAACCACCATTTTTAGTGCTTCAACCTCATTTCTTCAATCAACCAACATCAAGCAATCACTCCTCAATCTTTTTCACATGAACTTTGGAGGCTTTGTGGTGATAAGAACAACCCAACATCAAACGAATACACTCCACTATAGGATGGTAACACTGTGCTTCTTTTGTAGATTCAACTTAGTAATCATAGATTCTTTAATGTATGTTCAAATAGCTTAGTTTCAAGAATCATCTACCAATGACAACAATGACAATGTCTCAAACTCAAAGGTTGAAAAAAATGACCAAGATCTATCTATCACCGATCACATTGACAATGTCTCTATATCATCTAGTGAGCAAGAAGACATAGATCAAGAAATTATTCCCAAGCAAGATCAAAATCAAGCAGAAAATTCTAGTAATGATCTAATCCAAAATATATTGGTACCATCCGACCTCATGGTGGTACATATTGAATATCAAGAGACTCTTAATTGAATGCTTATATCCAATGCAAAAAATCTAGACAAAGAGCTATCACCCATATGTCCACATTTTGAGGAAATCCAAGGATCCTTTACAAGCAATCCCTTCTTTGAAATTGATCCATGCCAATAATTTGATCCAAATCATATCAAAGATCATTACCAAGGAACAAGAGTCTCCTACTCTTAACATTTTTACACAAGATCAAGACATAGCAAAAGCTAGAGATATATCAAAGAAGGATCATGAAGAAGACTTATACATAAGTTGTGGATCAAGAAGTTATCCCACATATGGAGGATCCTATCACTTATAAACTTGGATCACTTACATTTTTTAGAGAAAGCTATAGTACCAATGAAAAAAAAATCACGTTTGAATATCCACAGTAGAGAAGAGAAGGATTAACACGTTGTTTCCAAGAAAAAAATATCCTATTTCAAATAATATTTTTCAATGGATGCATTATCAAGGCAGAGGATTAGGCCTACATGAACAGGGTATCCTAGAACCAGTGCAGATTATTGGAAATCCTAAGCATCAAGGTCTTGGTTATTCAAAGGAATCCAAACATATCAGTGATACCTGCATAATACTAGGGGCAACTTTATCTAGCACAAACACCAACATGGGGAGTACTCTGGGTCCTTATGATGAAATTTCTACCAACACTATAACTAGCCATATCAAGAATCATCATCCACACATATCTCCACCCTCTCATTGGGGCCAACAACAAGATAAAAAGCTATACCCAAGAGTGAAACAAGTCATTGAAGAAAAAGAATCAGTAAAACAAAATTTACAAGCAAAATTCAAATGGATACAAAAGAAAAATCAAGAAAATCATCCCTATCAAAATCCATTAGTCAAAGAAGATATGGGGAAAAATCAAAAAGGGAAGCTCATCTATGAAAGATGTCCAACAATGCAAAAGAAAGCTTCAAGAGTGACTTACAAGGTATGTCAAGACGTTGGTCCCAATCGAATCTCCATATCCACCCATCATTACTCATCATCCCAAGTTTGGAGAGTCATAGGTTCCAAACCGTTGACCAATCCATCTAAATATTGTATCCCTCAACTCATTTCACCATCCACGATATCCAAATCTCACATTAACCATGAATTGGTAGCAACTCTTTATCATAAGTGCTATAAGGGCACTCTATCGTGATGTGTGCATCAAGGTAAGGTTAACTCCGATCGATCTCGGATTTCGATGAAACAAACATCGTTGGGTTCGTCTTGTCGAGCTCTTCGTGTTGATGACATTTTCGTCGATTTCCAAGATAGTCAATTTTTTCGCTTCCCATCTGGTCAACCATTGTAGAAGCGAACTTTGACTGACAATATCTCAAGCATACGATCTCGGATTTCGATGAAACGAACATCGTTGGGTTCTTCTTGTTGAGCTCTTCGCGCTGACGAAGTTTTCATCAATTTCTGAGACAGTTAATTTTTTCTCTTCCCATTTGGTCAACCAATTGTGAAAGCGAACTTTGATTGACAATATCTCAAGCGTACGATCTCGGATTTCGATGAAACGAACATCGTTGGGTTCATCTCATTGACCTCTTCGCGTTGACGTTGTTTCTCTCAATTTCCAAGATGGTCAATTTTTTCACTTCCCATTTGGTCAACCATTGTAGAAGCAAACTTTGACTAACAATATCTCAAGCGTAAGATCTTGAATTTCGATGAAACGAACATCGTTGGGTTCGTCTCGTCGAGCTCTTCGCGTTAACACTATTTCCGTCGATTTTTGAGACCGTCAATTTTTTCGCTTCCCATCTGGTCAACCATTGTACAAGCGAAATTTGATTGACAATATCTCAAGCGTACGATCTCATATTTTGATGAAACAAACATTGTTGGGTTATTATCGTCAAGCTCTTCGCATTGACGTCATTTTCATCAATTTCTAAGAGTCAATTTTTTCGCTTCCCATCTGGTCAACCATTGTAGAAGTGAACTTTGACTGACAATATCTCAAGCGTACGATCTCGGCTTTCGATGAAACGAACATTGTTGAGTTCATCTCGTCGAGATCTTCACATTGATGATGTTTCTGTCGATTTTTGAGATAGTCAATTTTTTTGCTTCCCATTTGGTCAACCATTTTAGAAGCAAACTTTGACTGACAATATCTCAACCGTACAACCTCAGATTTAGATAAAAACGAACATCGTTGGGTTCATCTTGTCAAGCTCTTCGCATTCACATTGTTTTTGTCAATTTTTTCGCTTCCCATTTGGTCAACTATTCTAGAAGCAAACTTTGACTGACAATATCTCAACCGTACGACCTCAGACTTAGATAAAAACGAACATCGTTGGGTTCATCTTGTCAAGCTCTTCGCATTCACATTATTTTTGTCAATTTTTTCACTTCCCATTTGGTCAACCATTGTACAAGCGACTTTGACTAACAATATCTCAAGCGTATGATCTCAGATTTTCATGAACCGAACATTGTTGGGTTTGTCTTGTCGAGCTCTTTGCGTTGACATTGTTTCTATTGATTTTCGAGATGGTCAATTTTTCACTTCCCATCTAGTCAACCATTGTACAAGCTAACTTTGACTGACAATATCTCAAGCGTACGATCTCGTATTTCGATGAAACGAACATCATTGGGTTCATCTCGTCGATCTCTTCATATTGATGACATTTTCGTTGATTTCCAAGACAGACAATTTTTTCACTTCCCATCTGGTCAACCATTGTACAAGCAAATTTTAACTGACAATATCTCAAGTGTATGATCTCGGATTTTGATGAAATGAACATTGTTGGGTTCTTCTCGTCGAACTCTTCATAGTGACATCATTTCCGTCGATTTCTAAGATAGTAAATTTTTTCGCTTCCCATCTGGTTAACCACTATAGAAGTGAACTTTGACTAACAATATATGAACCGTATGATCTTGGATTTCGATGAAACGAACATCGTTGGGTTCGTCTCATCGAGCTCTTTGTGTTGACATCATTTTCATCGATTTCTAAGATGGTCAATTTTTTCGCTTTTCATCTCCTCTTGGTTACCTCCATCACATGATACAACCTTAGATGACTTCCCACTCAATGTTGTTGACCTATTTGAGAATAACTCCCTGTTCATGATATCCATTACATCATTTTATTCAAGCAATCACCCAACTAAAATACACTTAGTATACCCACAACTCATTGACATGGACCAACAAGGACCATCAATTCTATATTTATTTAAAAACGATGAAGCAATCTTAGAGTTCATGGGACTCTGTGACAATCTATCATGGGCAGATCATAAAAAAGGTTTTGACATAGAGCTCGACATAGGGGTGTACTATGGGGAGACGATTGAATCCTTTAGTCACAAAATTGATGAAATGCAAGTAACATGTAGATCTTTGAATGAAAACAACATTGCGTCACTCTCTGATCGAAAAATAGTAAAAAGAAAGGGCATATCTGATGGTGAAAACCTCTCTGAGGCACTCAAGGATGAGGGATTTAATCCCCCCTTAGTGTAATGCATCCCAAAAATTCAATAGAGCTAGCAAAAAGGGCCACTCCATACAATGTGGGAATAAATGAAGCATTTAAGATCACCTTCTATGTCGAATCCTTATTGGATGAACAACAAAAGAACCTAGCAGTGTTCCTGAAAGAGTGAAGAGCTAACTTTGCATGGTCATACACAGATATGACAAGGCTCAATTTAGAAGTGGTTGTGCATCACTTAGCAGTCTATCCTGAAGCCAAGCCAGTGAAGAAAAAATTAAGGAATATGCACCCTTAGATAGCAATCTTGGTAAAACTAGAGTTGTAAAAATTTTTGGATGTTGGATTCATTCGACCAATAGATTATCCACAGTGGGTTTCAAACCTGGTACCAGTCTCAAAATCCACTAGGGACATCAAAATTTGCATTAATTTTAGAGACTTAAACAAGGCATACCCAAAAGAATGATTTCCCTCTTCCAAACATCTAGTTCATTGTGGACTTAACAGCTTGGCATGAAATTGTTACTTATGGATGGTTTTTAGACTATAATCAAATAATGATCACCAAGAAGGATCAACATAATATTGCATTCACTTGTTTGTGAGAAACCTATTACATGAACGTGATGCCATTTAGGTTAAAGAATATAGGAGCAACCTATCAAAGAGCAATAGCCCTCATCTTTCATGACACGATCCACAAAATAGTCAAAGATTATGTGGATGATCTTTTGGAAAAATCAAAGAAAATAAGTGAGCACATAGGAGTATTAGGACCCATCTTTGATAGGCTTGAAGAATACAAGGTACAAATGAATCCAAAAAAGTGTGTCTTTGGGGTTACATCAAGGAAACTTCTTGGATTTATCATCTCACAAAGAGGGATAGGAATTAATCTAGCAAAGGTAAAAGCCATCTTAGACATGGAACCACCACAAACACTAAAGAAGATGAGAGGATTACAAGGAAGATTGCAGTCCATCAGAAGGTTCATAGTGCAACTATTAGACAAAATCCACCCTTTTTTGCATCTGCTCCATAAAGGAATAACTTACAAGTGGGATGAGAAGAGTGATATAGCTTTCTAGCAGATCAAAGACTATTTTTTGACACCTCTAGTGCTCATACCACCAATACCAAACAAACCATTGATCCTATATATCTCAACAACACTAGCAACACTAGGAGCTCTTTTAGCACAACATGATGAAAACAAAAAAGGAAAGAGCTATCTATTACATAAATAGGACCTTAGTGGGCTACGAAATGAAATATTCAACCATTAAGAAAGTATGCTTAGCAGTAGTTTTTGCTTCACAAAATTTCATATACTACATGATGTCACATCAAATCAAACTTATTGTAAAGATTGACCCGCTCAAATACGTGTTATCTAAAGAAACTCTCACTGGGCGAATGACCAAATGGGTGATGATCTTAACTAAATTTAACATAGATTATGTGGAGCACAATACAATCAAAGGACAAGTGATCACATACCAACTAGAAGACGCACCCATCTATGAAAATAACCCTTTGATATTTGAGTTCCCTGAAGAATCAATGTTCCTAGTCAATCTTATAGATCAGTGGAAGATGTACTTTGATGGATCATTCACCCAAAATGGATCAAGAGTGGGTATTATTTTCATCACCCCTCAAGGTGATTTCATTCCAAATTCATACAAGCTATCATTTCCCTATACTAACAACATTGCTTAGTATGAAGCCCTAATCATAGGTTTAAGGATAGCGGCTCAATAGCAGATACAAGAGATGAAAGTCTATGGAGACTTACAACTGGTTATCAACCAGGTCAATGTTGACTATCAAACCAAGGGTGACAAGCTCACTCCTTACAAGAATATTGTGCATAATCTCAAAGACCTTTTCATAGACATAACTTTTGAGAAAATTCCTCGCATGAATAATAAAGCAGTAGATGCCATGACAGTAATTGGATCATTGCTAGATATGTTGGATAACGTCCTCCAATATGAATTCTTGGTAGAAAAATTTCTTGTACAAACTTATGAAAAGAGAATCTCATTAGTATGTGTTAAAATGTGTCTAGTTTCAATAGCATGGATATATGATTCATGCTTCAGCTCAAGAATTACAATCGATGATTACACCCTGGCCTTTTTCATAGTGGGGGCTCGACCTCATAGGTAAAATCACTCCAACCTCATCGAATGGCCACAAGTTTATCATAATAGCCACTAAATTCTTTACCAAGTGGGTTGAAGCCATTCCTATGACCTACATAACAGGGAAGAAAATTTCCAAGTTTATCTTGAATTACCTAATCTGCCATTATTGTGTTCCACACACACTTATCTCCGACAACAGAACACCCTACAAGAATCAGGATGTAAAAGAGCTATGTCAGAGATTCAAAATCCAACACCAACTATATACCCTATATTATCCCCAAGGCAATGGTTAAGGTGAGGCTACAAACAAGACCATCCTTAAAATATTGAAGAAAATGATCAATGAAGTTGGTCGTGACCGACATCTGCAGTTAAATCCTACTCTCTTGGCCTATCAAGTTGGTCGTGACTAGCATTTGTAGTTAAATCTCACTCCATAGGCCTATCAAACCAATATTTGCATGCCAATAGGTTCAATCCCTTTCTCCTTGGTCTATAGATCAAAAGCCATTTTGCCTATTGAGGTTGAACTCCCATCACTATGAGTGTCATTGCAGAACTTGATCACTAATGAAGAATAGAAAGTCTCTCAGTTGAATGAGTTAGAATTCCTAAACAAGCACCATCTTTATTCTCTTAATAACTTGCAAGTATATCAAAACCGACTAAAATAGAGATATAACAAGAAGATCAAATGTTGATCTTTCTAGGTAGGGGATCTTGTCCTAAAACAAAATTAGAAGAATCTACCAGATCAGGACAGTAAAGGAAAGTTTGAACCTAACTGGTTGGGTTCCTTTGTCATCACAACAAGCTATGGATTAGGAGCATACCAATTTTCAACCCTTGAAGGTGAACCCTTGTAGGAACCAACCAACAACTTGCATCTTAAAAAGTTTTATGCCTAGTCTTAAAGGGTATAAATTGGAAAATACAAAAAATGATCAAAAAATGATCAAAATCCAAAAAAAAAAGGAAAAAGGATTGAAAATAGTGAAGAAGAAAAAAACCATCCTCTAGTGAAAACTACTTTGGTGGTGCTTTGGAAACAGGCACCTTGCATAAATAAAGAACCTCCATCTATTATTTGGCTCTTTATCCTATCATTCTTTGTCTCACCAACCATCCATCACCTCATCATTCAACCTATTTATTCCATCACCCATCTGCATCTTTATCATGGATTGAGGTTGTGAAGTATCACATCCCCTTAGCACTACTTGGCATATTCCTAAGGTTAGCTTGTCTTGCCTACATCGAGGTAGTCTATTGCGTCATGCTGAGGGAAATTCGTTATGGATCATATCAGATTCTTGTATATCTTGAGGTTATCGAAAATCTCACTAAAAATCCAAAAATATTCATAAAACTTATAAAAAAATCCAAAAACATTCATCAAAAAATCAATCTAGAGATACTCAAAAAAATTATCAATAAAATTTTATACTTGTTTTTTGCCTTTTGTATTTTTTAGTGATATCTCTAGATTGATTTTGACACTTAGGTTCTCACTTCATTACTTGTTATACTTGATTTCATTTTAGTATAAAATCCTCACTAAAAAATCCTCTCTTTTTTCTGCCTATTTTATTTCATGACTTGGTGCTTTGTTATATAAAATCCTCTCTTTTTTCTGCCTATTTTTCTTAAACTTTTCATAAAATTTTCCCAGCTCTACTAAATTCCCATGCAACATCTTATGTTTTCTTTTCCTATCCACCTCTCATACCCCATGTCCCCACTTTTTTGTTATTTTTATTGTTTCATAAAATTCTAAAAAATGGGGTGGTTACTTACCCCATTTCCCATGCCCACTACCTCCAATTTTGACATGGATATTCTCTGCACATCCAACCAATTATTTTTTCATTATGCTGCTAGAGAACTTATCTTCAAATTTTACTAACTTGCATTTTTTTAAAACTGAAATTGGTCACATGGGAAAGCCTTCAATTAGCCTCTAACAGGAAATTTAAATAGGTATAATTTGAATGACTTGGACTATGGAAAAACCAAATTACTTGCATCAAATAATCCAATTACATTATTGGAAATAATGCCTTAATTTTTCAATGATAATCTGGAAAATAAATAAATGGAAAAATTACAACAAGAGTGTCAAGTGGATCCGGGTGCCAACAGGGAAAAAAAATCAATTCTTCATTTTGCTCAAAATTTTCCCCAAAGGTGTATTATGACTTCCTCAGGTCCCCTACAGAAGGATTTTTCCCAAACCTTCAAGGATTTCAAATTTTAATCTTTTGCCAAATCACAAGCATAAATGAAAATTTTAAATTCTCCAAAACCATGAGGAATTAGAACCTTAAACCTTCACCATCAAATCAAGGATAGAATAAAAAATATGCTTGTAAGACAGATTTTTCCTAGCCCTCATAGTTTTCTGGAAACAATTGTTTCATAAAACTATTTGTGACACGCTAAAACTACACTCCAGTGAGAAAATTAAATTTTCACTTATGATCAAATGAGAGCTTGCAAGATGTAGAGAGACACCTTGAACCACCACAACACACCAAAAATGAGAAAAATAAAAAGAAATTATTTTTGGGCGATGCAAGATTTCCCTTGGACCCGGATGCTCCTACATCACTCTATATGTTGAAAATAAGGTACCTAAACCTACAAACGAAGATAAAAAGATAGAATGGATGAATTAACATACTAAATCTCATGGATCATGTGAGAATTCTCATGAGGCTTGGGACAAATTGAAAACAACATATGGTTCTACAAATGAGGTAAGAGGCTATCAAATTGATAATGAACTGATGAGCCTTGATCCCAAGAACTTTGATAACATCCAAGACTACATCACTAATGTTATTGATCTAAAAGAGCAATGTAAATATGTGGAATTGATAAGAAGGATATTCAGTTGGTCTATAATACTTTGAAGAAAATTGGTATTGATTATGCTACTTTTGTTTCTAGATTCCATACTCATAGGTTGACTATGGGGTCTACATATACTACACCTTCATTTCCATCATTTTTTGAGATGTTAATACCTAAGCAATAAAAGCTTATCTTGATGGGTCTCATCAAGTTTTCTAATCTCAGGCATTGTTGACTAGTCAAGTGAAAGAATATAAAAAAACCAAAGAATAAGTCATCTTCCATATATAAATCATCTCAAAAGGAGAAGTATACTTGTTCATATTGCAAGAATCTTGGGCATGATGAAAATTCTTGTTATAAGAAGGATCTTGATGAGTTGAAACATCTTCTCAAAAAGAATCAGATTGATTTTCCTTCTAGAATGTTCAAGTCACCTTCTTCTTCTTCAAAATAGGCTAATAAGGGAAAAGGTTATTCTAGTTTGTCTTCTACATTAGGAAATAAGGGAAGAACTCTTTATTCTTTTTTAGGTCATGGATCAAGGAGATGACTTCTAGATTTAGGAGCATCTCATCATATGACATCTTCATTGTCTATATTCTCTTCTTTTAAGCCTTGTCCTATGTCTTCTATTTTGATGGGAAACAATACATATATGAGTGTACTTGGGAAGGGATCTATTGCTTTTGGGGAGGGAATTTTCAATTTTGTTTTGCGTGTACCTCATTTGACAAACTTTTTCTTTCCATATATCAGATAACATGTGGTGGAGATGGGAGAACTATGGAGTTCACAATTGATTCAGTCATCATTCAAGACTTAGAGAGTAGATAGATTATTTCTACTGAGATGGTTGATCATTCATCTCATTTGTACACATTTGTAATTTTTTCCTCTAATGATGACATTGTTCCTTTGGTTGTTCATCACACTTCTAAGGTGAACCATGATTTAGAGGAGACATTTGGCTTTTTGAACTCAGGTGTTGTCACATCCGATCCCATTCTTGATCCTTGCATTTCATCTCCTTCATATTCTATTACATTTAATGATGCTCATATTGGCATAGTGTTGGCCTCTTATGATTCAATGCAACAGGATCTACATAGTATTCCAACTACATCTACTTGGGATATGTACTTGATATACATTAGTGGGTTGTTTGTTGAGTCCCAAATTTCAAATTTTGGAGACATCATTTAGTGCATACATCTTCTCTTTGATGAAGATGATTCTTTTTTAGTTATTATGAGGGAATACTTTGAACCTCTTGTCCATTCTCTACATGATCACTCTTTGCATCTTGACATGAGTGTGGATACTTTTGGACAACATTTGGTGGAGAATTCTTTGTCTTCAAAGGAGGCATCTTTTTCTTTGGATTGTGTTTTGCATTCATCTCTAGGATATTCTAGGTTGACATCTTCAGTTGTATGGGTTAAAATGTATGTTTGGAGTTTTTCAACTTTTGACATTGACATGGAGACGCTTGAGCATAGTTCAGAGATATCACATATCATTCTTCTTCTTGCATCTTCCTTTTAGAAATGGGAAGACATCTTGCATATCATTTTGGTTTCTTTTCTTCGTAAGGTGAGGAATTTTGTTCGACGAGATTGGATCATCTTCAACGTTCAATGTTGAGCTTCTACCATTGCAAGAGACTCACCATTGAGGGGGTTGCATGGTCTCTCTTCTTTTCTTATGGGGGGTACTTTTCCTTGCATGGGTTTTTGTCCCTTTCATGCATTATTGAGAGTATTTTGTATTTCATCTCTTTTTTGGGGAGGAGTTTTTTCCCACTGGGTTTCTCCTTTTCTCCATTTTTGAGAGATCGCATTGCATTTGTAAAAGGGTACCTAACATATTCTCATAGTTGAGATCTATCTTTGTATATTTTCATAATAATAGACCCTAATTTGTACTTAAGGGGGTATTGGTGTAGTGTTTTACCTATCTAGGTACTATTTACATGTTAAGTCCACTTAGGTCCTAGGAGGGAATCTTTCTAGTTAGCATTAGTTGTCACTAGATTTTATCTTATATTTTGGAATTTAATGCATGTGTCCTAAGTCACTTAATATTTTTTGGGGTAGTTATCTCATTATACAAGATTAAGACACATATCAATATCTTTTCTAATCATATCCCATATTTTTCCTTTATAAGCAAGACATCATTTGTACATATTAGACAATTCAATTCAGTGTAATTTCAATATATCACTGCAATCTTGAGTATTGCATATTGGCCATATCTTGCATCCACTATTAAAATTTTGTGTTTTTTATTTTTCCCTCTTGTAGAAGGTTGTTGTTGGTTTTTGCATGTGATCTTGGAGGCTTGAGTCCTTGAGTGACTCTAACATGATGTAGTACATAAACCTTAGCATGTAATGTCATCGCCTAGTGAAATAATCATAAAAACGATATTCCTATATGGCATGCTTTCAAGATTCTAATATGAAAAAGACACTTACTAGAGGAAGGAGATTATAAGATAATACCAAAATATAATGGTGAAATTCTACCAAAATAAAACATACAAATATGCATAACAACATGGAAAGGTAGAAGATAATTTGATACAAGGCATTACATACACACGTTCTATTATACTCTAATGCCAGTTGTACACACTAGTACATCAATTGAGAAAAGAGAGTGAAAACAAAGAATAGGATGAGCTCCAGGATGATTTTATACAAGCCTTCTCTTTGTATGATACACACATAGATTTTCATAATGCATTATTAAAGATGAAGGAAATAATATTTAAACCAACATAAAATATAAAAATAAATAGTTATTAATATAATCCACCACCACCAAAGATAGGAGTATGGAAGCTTATAGAGTGGATGGAAAAAGAAAAGCAATATTCTAGAAAGATATGTACATCACACATCAAGAAAATAATGAATATAAACCTAAATTTGGCATACAAGTTAATCAAGGAGAAAGGGAAATAAAAGTAACAAGGAACCTAAAGATAAGTATTATAATCAACCTTTAAACTAAGAGAGGAAAATATAGCTACCGTAGGTGACCCAAAACTAGCCAAGATCGAAGATTATTGGGATGGAAAGCTAGTAACACAGGTAGCAAAATATTATCTGAGTATGATATATTTCCTCATACATTTACTGAGTTGAAAGGTATTAAAGAAGTAGGGCGCATGAAAATTCAATTAAAATAAGGGGTCAAGTCACAAAAGAAAAGAACATATAGATGAAACCCTAACATGAAAAAGAGGGTGAAAGAAGAATTGGATGCAGGAATCATTAAACCAATGGAGGATGTAGAATGGATTAGTCCAATGATAGAGAAAAATAAGAAAATAGGAGAAATAAGGATTTATGTAGAGTTTAGAGAGCTTAATAAATAGTGCATCCATGATCCATTTTCTACACCATTCATAAAAGAAATACTTAAATCAAGAGCATAGAGAGAGATATAATCCTTTATAGATGGGTTCTTTGATTACCACCAAGTGAAAATAAAAAAAAAGGATCAACAAAAAACCACTTTTTGTACTGAATGGGGGTCATTCATGTACATAGTTATTCCCTTTTGGTTAACTAATCCATTGGTAATTTGAAGTCACATAATGGTAAATGTATTCAAAGTTTTCATAAATGACTTCCTAGAAGTATATTTGGATGATTGGACTACATATAGACTAGTCAAAGACCATATAAAAACACTCCACACCATGTTAGAATGATGTAGAAGTATACAAATCTCTCTCAATATAAAGAAATGCATTTTTGGCATCCTTCAACACATTGTTAGGAAATATAAATTTTAAATAAGGATTAATGGTAGGTCCCCATAAATTTCCCCTAATTATGACATCACCACCATGAAAGTTAGCTCCTAAAGTAAAAAAAATTCTTATAATACACTAGACGCCACTATAAATTTATCAAAGGATATGCAAAAATAGTAGCACCATTTGAAGAATTGTTGAAAAATAAGTCAAATAGATATATTGAGTGGAAAAATCAATGTCAACAATCATATGACATGTTAGAACAAAATATTTCCAAAGAACCAATACTTATTTTCATAGAATGGACAACTCCTTTTCATGTTCATGTGGATGCTTTTGGAATGTTTATAGGAGCAATATTGGCACAACCAAAGGGAAATAAGGGCTATCTGATTACTTTTTCCAATGAGAAATTATAACTAGTTGATAAAAACTATATAACCACATAAAGGGAGGCATTGGTGATGATACACACACTTTAAATTTTATACACTACCTTCTATCAACTCCATTTACCTTTCACACTAACCATGAGCCATTAAATTAACTTTTGAATATACCAATTACTTAAGGGAGAATATGTATATGGTTTCTTCTATTTCAAGAATTTGATTTTAGAATTGTGGTAAAATTGAGAAGAAACAACCAAGGGCTTGAATTCCTCTCTCAAATTGAGACAAGTGAAGAATTGAATGACCAGGAAGAAGATCTTCCTTGCACAAACTTATTTAGGGTGATTGTGACACCTCAATAGTTGCATATCATCACATCACTTCTATCAACATGAGCATATCCATAGGACATATCACCACAAGATAAATAAAGGATAATTATACAATATAGAAAGAGACGAAATTATCTAAAGAGTAGTATATGAGCATGAAAGGGAGGAAATACTTAGAGAATCTAATGAAGGGATTTCAAGTGTTCGCAATTCACGGGAAACCATTGAAAAGAAGGTAAATCTAGCAATACTATGGTGGCCAACCTTGTAGAAGGATTAAAATCAGTATGTCAAACAATGTGACATATTCCAAAGAGTTAGAAGACTCGCCTTATTAGCCCAAGTCCCATTTGAAAAATTATGAGCTATAGATTTCATAGGGCCAATCAATCTAACAAAAAGGAATTCAAAAATGAGATTTATCATAATATGGGTGGAATATCTAACTAAATGGGTTGACACAGAACCCACAAGAATTTTCCCAACAAAAATTGCTATAGAGTTCATATATGAAAATAGAATTACTAGGTTTGGTTTCCCATTAAGCATCACTAGTGACCAATGATTTTTTTTGTGAATAAAGTAATTGTGGATTTGCTAATCAATTTTATGATAACACGTAATAAAATCACTCCTTACTGCCCTCAGGAAAACGGTGCAAGTGAAGCCCTGAATAAGATGATAGGGACTAATCTAACTAAAATGTGCAACAATAACAAGACAAATTAACATATAAAGATGCCAACAATATTATGGGAAGATAGAACTTCTTAGAAAATATCTAAAAAATTTACTCCATTCCAACTTGTATATGGGTTAGATATTGCAATCCTACCACTCAATTTCATAATTTCCACTTTTTGCACCATACTCAATTTGCATATCATAGAAGAAGAATCTATAAAGAACATGATTGAAGAACTAGAGAAACAAGATGAAAAACTATTTTTGACATACCATTAGCATGTGGAGAAAAACAAACAAAAAACATGGCATGATAAAAATATGAAACACAAAACATTCCATGAAAATGATATGTTATTGTTATATGATAGTAAATTAGAAAAATAAGGAAAATTGAAAGTTAGATGGTTAGATCCCTAATATATCAACGACATCCTAGAATCCATAATAGTTAGACTAAGAACACTTGATAATGAACTATTATAGTATTATGTTAATGGTTCATGATTAAAGCACTACCATTAGTCAAATGAATGAAATAAAAGGAATTTATAAAGAATTTTTATTATATGTACTAAATAAATGTATAATACATGTAACATAGGTAGACACAACTTAACCTACCAAAAAGAAGCCATAGAAGATGTAACGGCTAGAAAAGAGTGGGAAGGTGAAAAATGAATACAAAAATAAATATACTTCCCACCATTAGGTTCCTATAAATCAACACAATCACACATACTACTCCTCACTTATGTTTCCAATCTTGCTTATATTATTTCCTCCTACATAGCTCAAATTTGATTTTGTAAATCTGATGCAAAGTGGATCAACCAAGATGTGATTTTTACATAACTTCTCTCAAATATGCCCACTAAGACACCAAACCTCGCTTGACTCCATAGAGCAACCCAACTACTAACATGGAATCTGTTAGATCAAACATGATCAGAGGATGTAAATTGACATGAGACACTTTGAACTTACCAAGTTAAACCCACACATCATGCTTGAGAACACCCAACTAGTCAACAAAACAACACTAGGCCTATTTCCCTTGGAGCCTTATCTATTAGGACAGCCGGTATGAAACCCCTATAAAGACAAGAACCAAAAAAGTGGCCCCTAACTTATACTCCTCAAACAGACCACTACAAACCCCCAAAGCATCAGGGTATGACATTTATCTGCACAAGCACAAAGGATCAGTTTTGTAATGTTATAAGGGAGCCTATTTGACTATCCCAAACAAGAACTAGGTTATCTAGGCACACCCCAACTCCCCTAAGCCAATAATATGGTTCTCACAACATCAACACACACATTTCAACCCCTTTTAGTCATTCTACACCACAAATTTCACTCACAAATCCACAAAATCATACTTTTGCACCACAATTAGGCTTGTCACATGAGGATGCCAAGCCTAGAATCTCCACAAAGTCACTCCAAAACCTTTTTCATTCTCCAAGACCATTTAAAACATAAAATAAATTATGCATTGTGCCATTCCACCAAGAATTAATCTTTGAACAAGAAGGAATGGCGAGTTGCATGCATTTTTGTGATCAAAACCCTGGTTTTGAGGGTTTTTGACCAGTTTCAAAAAATTGGTAAGAACTCCTCCAATCCTTTATAGTTTTGCACTAGACCACTACCAAAATTAATCCAAATCAGTCATATTTCAATCCATATCAGCCTTGGCAATGTACAAGAATGCTACAGGTCGTACCAAGTACGAGATCAACAAGTTTACACAAGAAATTAGAGAAAAACATAGTTCTTTGCATTCAATATTCTTTCCAACTTAACAGTAAACCTTGCCTCCACCAAGAGAGGCCTATTTAATAATTTCCAACCTCCTCCCAACATCCCTCAACTATATTTTGAATTATATGTCCGTTGGGAACTAACAAACTCCATTTTAACCCCCAAGTTGCCTAGTTAAGACAACTTAACACTACACCCAAGAACCCGACTTCACTACAAACTCAAAAGATGTAAAGATACCTCAAAACATATTAAAATCATCAAGTTTACTCCCCTCTATTACCTGATTGCATCATGGCACCTTGATTCTTTACTTGGCCTAGATGCACGAAGTTTACATGGTGAGGAGGAGACCTAGTTCAACCATTGAAAACCCATTAAAAAGAATGAAAACTCATTCCAAACCATTAAGAATGGTCCTTTGGACCTTATTACACCACACACAACTTTAAAGACAAAACAAGATTCACCAAATCCTCATGGAGGCATGTAGACCCCAAGGTGCCCCTCTACCATACACCCGGGGTGGAAGAGATCTCAAGTACCACCTAAGATTAGTTGCTACAGAGTAATGCCATGTTTTTTGATATCTTATTCACTCATCCAAGTTGAATCTTTAGGTGGAAGACCCTGCCACTTAACCAAAAATTCATTATATACCTTCTTTCTTGTCCTTTTTACCTCCTTAGTGTCTAGGATAGCCTCAAGTTTCAAAGGTTCAAATGGTGGAAGGTTTTGCACCCAATCCTCATCATTTTCAACATCTGCACCTGCATCCAAAGATCCCTTAAAGGGGTACAATTCAGCAACATTAAAAAATGGGGGGGATAGCCACTTCAGGAGGGAGTGCAATCTCATAGGCATTTTTCCCAAGCTTGTGAATGATCTTGCAAGGGCCTATTTTCTTCATTTGTAACTTTGTGTATTTTCCCTTAGGAAACCTCTCCTTCTTCAAGTGTGCAAAAACCATATCTCCCACCTTATATTGAACATTCCTTCTTTTCAAATCTGCCCTCTCTTTGTATTTATCTACACTCTTCTTGAGATTCTCCTTCACTTGATTATGAATGGATTTCATTGCAATGGAAAACTCCTCTCCTTCTACTCATCTCTTCTCCATATCCTTCAAATCTTTCAACTCAAAGATTACCCTTGGATTCATTCCATACACCACCTCAAAGGGATTTTTTCCTAGGCTTCTGTTTAGGGAATCATTATATGCATATTCTGCTTGGGGCAACACCAAATCCCATTGAAGACCATGCTCTTTTTTCAAGCACCTTAACAAATTACCAAGTGATCTATTGACCACCATTGTTTGTCCATCCATTTGAGGATGGTAGGAAGAACTATATTGCAAATTTTTCCCTAACTTCTTCCATAGGGTCCTCCAAAAGTGACCAATGAATTTGGAATCCCTATTTGACACAATGCTCAAAGGAACCCCATGGATCCTCACAATTTATTTGAAGAATAGTCCTGCAATATTAGTGGTATCATTAGTACTTCTACAAGGAATAAAGTGTGGCATTTTACTGAACCTATCCACAACTACAAAATTACTATCAACTCCCCTTTGAGTCTTAGGCAATCCTAAGACAAAATCCATACTTATGCTCTCCTAAGGTCTATTTTGGATTGGTAGAGGTTGGTATAGGCCAGCATTTGAAGAACTTCCCTTTGCTCTTTAGCATATAGTTCAATTCTCCACAAAATTTCTTACATCAACCTGCATTTTAGGCCAAAAGTAAAACCTCTTAACCTGCTCCAAAGTTTTTTCAAGTCCAAAGTCCCCTCCAAGACTTCCACTATGCTTTTGTCTTATCAAATTTTCTCTCATAGAGCACTTGGGTATACACAACTGAGCCCCTTTAAATAATAGGCCATCTTGTAAAACATAATTAGCATAATCATTGTGAAAAGCATCTAACAATTGAGAACAAACATCAAAAGTAGCCTTGAAATCTTCATCCTCCTTATATATACCTTTAAGAGATTTTATGCCCACTTTGCAACTGAACCTCTTGAACCAACATGACCCTTCTACTAAGGGCATCTACAACTTTGTTTGATTGTCCCTTCTTGTTCTTTATGGAGAAGGTGTATGCTTGTAGGTATTCAACCCATTTCATGTGCTTTTGGTTCAATGTTTCATGTCCATTCAAGAAACTAAGTGCATGGTTGTCAGTGAATACAAAAAAATATTTTGGTAACAAGTAGTGCTTCCATTTCTTTCAGGCTTGGACCATAGAATACAATTCAAGATCATATCAAGAATATTTTCTCTTAGCCTCATTTAGTTTTTCACTAAAGAATGCAACCAGTCTGCCCTCTTGAATTACGACAACACCTATTGCTTTACCACTTTCATCACATTCAATAGTAAAAATTTATTAAAATCAGGAAGAGCAAGGATAGGCTGATATGATACCTTTCTTTTCAAATATCCAAACCTTCCATCTGCTTCATTGGTCCATTGGAACTTTATCTTCTTATCTCCCTTGATTGTGTCTATGATTGGTGCACAAATGTGACTGAAATTCTTTATGAATTTTCTATAGAAGCTTGCAAGGCCATGAAATACATCACCCACTGACCTAGGTGTTGGCCAGTTGAGAATGGCCTCAACCTTTGATGGATCCATTTTTAAACTTCCTTTTGCTATGAAAAACCCAAGATAGACCAATTCTTCTTTCATAAACTCACACTCCTACATGTTGATCAGCAATCCCTATTCATACAACCTCTTTATCACCATATAAATATGCTTCAAATTATCCTCCTTGGACCTGCTAAACACAAGAATGTCATCCAAATAAACCACAAAAAAATTGCCAATAAACAGTTTCAATACCTCATTTATTAATCTCTTGAAGGTACTAGGGGCATTGGACAAGACAAAAGGCATCACCATCCACTCATAGAGACCCTCATTGGTCTTGAATGATGTTTTCCATTCATCCCCCTCTTTGATCCTAATCTTGCAATTGTTTTGTTATCTCTTCATTTTGAGCAGGGGTCATTTTATAGGCAAACTTATTAGGCAATGTGACACTTGGTATCAGATCAATATGGTGATTGATATCTTTGATTGGAGGTAGGGAACTAGGTAATTCATCCATCACAATCTCCTTATGTCTATCCAACAAGATTTGGACTTCACTAGGGATGGATCCTCCTTTGTTTGTAGATAAAAAAGACCTGCACTTTGGCTTAACAATCAAGGAAAACCCAAGACCTCCCCCATCCTTTAAGTTTTGAAAAAAATCCTTCTCTCCTACCATCATGATGTTAGACTCATGTTTTTTATCCATGCCTTCATTTGATAAAGGATTCAAGGTGAAATATTCCCCATCTTTGTTGATCCTATAGGTGTTTTTTTGCCCATCATGTTGGCCTTTCCTATCATACTGCCAAGGACATCCTAAGAGTAGGTGACAAGCGTCCATGGGGGTAACATCACAAAGGATTTTGTCTTTATAATCCCTCATTTGAAATTCCACCCAAAATTGCTCATTGACAAGCACTTGTTGATTCTTATTTAGCCATGACACCTTGTAAGGATTAGGATAAGGAATTTTTTTCAATTTCAAATTTTCTATGATCTGTAAGGACACTAGATTATCAGTAGAGCCTGAGTCTATAATTACCTTGCATACCTTTCTATGGCATTTGCATGTGGTATTGAACATGGACTTCCTTTGTGGTGGCTCCTTGGTACTTGGTACCTTCAAAAGTGTCCTCATCATCAAGTTCTCTCCAATATTAGGATCAATAGGTCTAGAAGGTGAAGTCACACTTTGAGAATCCTCTTCTTGCACCAACTGATTTCTCTTATCCCCTCCATAAGAGTTTGAAGCTTGTTTCTTAGGACACTTGAAGGATGTGTGTCCAAATTGATTACAAGTGTAGCATCTTCTAGAGAATGAGCTAGATCCTCTCCCATTATATCTACCCCTTCCATTAGATCTCCTACCTTTGAATCCTCCTCTTGAATCTTGACCTTGTTCCTCTTTTCCACTTGACTCCCCTTGTTGTCTTTGTGACTGATTTCTACCTCCAAAACTTCCTCTTCCTTTGAAACTTTTGCCTCTACCCTTTCCTTTCTAATCTTGCTTTCTTTTCAACTTCTCTTCAGCCCTACATGCCACTTGAAAACATTATTCCACTATCTTAGGGGTCATTAGGCTGATCTCATCTTGAATGAAAAACCTTAGGCCATTCAAATACCTGGCCACTTTCTCTTTCTCATTCTCCACATGGTCACACCTCATACAGAGCTTATGAAACTCTTCAGTGTAGGTTGCCACATCCATGTCCTTTTGCTTTAAGTTTTGTAACTTCTTGAACACTTGTACTTCATGATCTACAGGGAGAAATTGTGCTTTCAATCTGCTCACCATTCTCTCCCATGAAGTAATCATGTTTTTACCTGCCTTCACTCTTTCTCCTTGGTGGTAATTCCACCAAATCAAAGCTGATCCACACAACTTGGTCTTGGAAAACTTAACCTTCTTGTTATCTACCATTTCCTTGTACTCAAAGTAATTTTTTAAGACATCTACCCACTGTAGTAGTGTCTTAGCATTCATCTTACCCCCATACATTGGTATGTCCATCTTAGGTTCAAAAGACTCTACTTTTATGGTTTGCAAAGCACTCAAAAATATCCTTTCCATAGGATCCATCTATTCAATAGGTGGAGTCTCTTCCTCATCACCTTCTACCTATTCCTCTGAGGTACCTTCTTCATTAGTAGCCACTCTTCTCCTCTCTCTGGCTTCTAATGCTTCTACCTTCTCTTTCAGGGCGTTCAACTCCTTTGCAACCACAAATCCACCTTTTGGAGGCATTTTTCTTCACTCCCTACTTATTGACAATCCTTTTGCAACTTACCACAATCAAACTTATCTCTCATACCACATTGATGCAGAGTGGATCAACCAAGATGTGATTTTGACACAACTTCTCTCAAATATGCCCACTAAGACACCAAATCTGACTTGACTCCACAAAGCAACCCAACTACTAACATGGAATATATTACATCAAACATGATCATAGGATGGAAATTTGCATGAGACACTTTGAAATTACCAAGTTAAGCCCACACATCACATTTATATACTTGAGAACACTCAACTACTCAACAAAACAACACTAGGCCTATTTCCCTTACAACCCTGTCAATTAGGACAATCAATATAAAACCCCTATAAATACAAGAACTAGAAAAATGGCCCCTGACTTAGACTCCTCAAACAAACCACTACAAACCCCCAAATCATCAGGTTATGACATTTATCTGCACAAGCACAAAGGACCAGTTTTGTAACGCTACAAGGGAGCCTATTTAACTATCCCAAAAAAGAACTAGGTTATCTAGGCACACCCCAACTCCCCTAAGAAAATAATATGGTTCTCACATAATCAACACACACATTTCAACCCCTTTTAGGCATTCTACACCACAAAATTCACTCACAAATCCACGAACTCATATGTTTGCACCACAATTAGGCTTGTCACATGAGGATGCCAAGACTAGAATCTCCACAAAGTCACTCCAAACCCTCTGTCATTCTCCAAGACCATTTCTACCATAAAATACATGATGCACTCTTCCATTCCACCAATAATTAAGCTTTGACCAAGAAGGAATGGTGAGTTGCATGCATTTTTGTGATCAAAACCCTAGTTTTGAGGGTTTTTGACCAGTTTCAGAAAATCGATAAGAAATCCTCCAATAATTTATGTTTTTGCACCATACCACTGCCAAAATGAAGCCAACTTAGTCCTCTTTCAATCCATATCAGCCTTGGAAATGTATAAGAATTCTACAGGTCATACCAAGTACGGGATCAACAAGTTTACATAGGAAATTAGAGAAAAACAGAGTTCTTTGCATTCAATCTTCTTTCCAACTTAACAATCAACATTGCCTTGACCAATAAAGGCCTATTTAATCATTTCCAACCTCCTCTCAATGTCCCTCAACTGTATTTTGAATTGGAGGGTCGATGGGAACTAACAAACTCCATTTTAACCCCCAAGTTGCCTAGTTAAGACAACTTAACACTACACCCAAGAACATGGCTTCACTACAAACTCAAACGATGTAAGCATGTAGACCCCAAGGTGCCCCTACACCAAAATCCCTAGTTGACATTACACTACTGAGCAATCACCAAATCATTTCAAAAATGGATGCACCAATGCTAGTCAATATATCCTAGAAGCCCAAACCAAAATGTAGAAATTTTTTATATAAGGCAATGGAGGTGGACCTAGATGGGCCCTTTTCAATATTTCCCACAAATGTAATTTCTATTGAAGAAATACACAAATATATCCATGCACCCTTGAAAAAAATTGATCACACATAGTTTGAGGATCTTTAGAAAACATTACTTCAACTAGGAAAAGAAGATTATTTACCATAATATATCTAAGTATAGGAAAAAAAAATTGGATGAGTGGGAAAAATTTCTATTCACAAAGGAGGAAGGATGGATAAGGATAATCCTAAGTTGGTTCCATGATGCATAATTATACATAGAAAAAACCTACCACATCACAAATCAAGAAATCTAATCGATAATTGGGCTCGGTGAACATGGAGAGATTCCACTGAAGAAGGACATTCAAATTAGCAAGGTCATGAATCTTAACGAGACAACATATGATGACCAAAGCTTAGACGTGAAAAAATATCACCAACCTAGCTATGAGATATGCAACCATGAGGATTGCATATTCAAAAGGGAAAGATGAACCCATAAATACCTCCAAGAACCAATATGCACCTTCAGTATCTTATTTTTATTTTTAAAACAAATTTCAACTACTTGATACTAGAACATACTAGTATGTCGTTAAACTAGAAATTGACATAGTTTATTTTCCATCACATTAACCCTTAGAGGAAAGATAATCTAGTTTAAAAATCTAAGTAACTTTTAGCAGCATAACAACATGTAAATTAACACTTTAAGAGCATTAAAGAAGAATGTTATAATATAAAAGATAAGAAACACTAATATACGTAGGGAAAATCCTTTTGGATAAAAAACCCCACATTGCAAAGCATCGAATCATGTATTAATCTATAATAAAAAAGTTACAATACACTTGTAGGCTCACAACCTTAAGCATGCAAACTCTTGATCCCATGGGGGAGTTGGTGCCAATTGGTGTGTTGAAATTAGCCCTTTCCCAACTCCTTTATAAGCTTGATGATGATTTGATGATCATTGAAGCTTCTTGATGGAAATTTGGCATAACCTACCTATGAAATGGACAAAATTACCTCTCAATGTGAAGAGAGTAACTTTCCTCTAAGTGTGGATGAGGATGAAGTTGAGTATAGTAAGTTTACTCAAATTGTGGATGTTACAATGAGAGGAAGAGTCTCTCATTTATAGATTTCCAAAATGGAAAAAAAAGCGAGATTGAACAATGTGGGATCATTCAACATCCAATGGCCAATTGCCACTTTTCAAGATGTGAATAGTTGAAGGTTGTGCACATTTTGGTCAATGTGCATGATAAATGTCATGAGATTCAAATTTGAAATTTGAATGTGACATGTTGGAGGGAGAAGGAAATGGAGTTAATATCACTTGGCTCAATGCCAAGGACATGTAAGAGGCCTTAAATTCCTTGTTGGAAGTACCCATCCCTTTTGGAGGGATTTTTGAATTTGGAAGAATATTCCCTTTTTATGCCATGTGAGGGAAAATAGGAGATTTAATAAATCAAAGTAATTGATTTATTGTGCAAGTTGCATTCTCTAGAGGATGTGACTTAGATTAAGATTAAATTAATCAAAGATTAATTAATTTAAAGAGAGATTAGGGGATGTGACAACTTTGACTTGAATTTATGAGTTAATTTAAATCAAGAAATGTGAAGAAAGATTTAATTAAATAAATGATTTGATTTATTTAACTAAAGGGGACAATGTTAGATTAAACTAAATAAGGTTTAATTTATTCAATTTAATAAGAAGACTTTAGGGATTTAATCAAATAAGATAAATTATTTAATTAGAGAGGGATATGAGGGTTAATTAAATAAAATGATTTGTTTAATTAATAGAGGAGAATGACTTAATCAGATAAATTTGATTTATTTAATTAAGAGAGGGAATATGATGAATTTAATCAAATAAAGATTATTTAATTAAATTTATTAGTAAAGGAGATGATTTAGGACAAACCGATGTTAGTAAGATCAAGATCAGGTGCATGTATATTTTACGTGTCTATATTTTTCCCCTCTTTGAAGCAATGTACTTGTTGCATTGATTCAAAGAATAAAGTGATGTGATCAAAGTTCAATTTTTATTTTTTTTTCAGATGCCCCAGTGTTGCCCCAACGGAAGGATTATGCTGGTATGTTGCCCCCTCGAGAGATCGAACGAAAATGCTTTTTCCGATCGAGATCACGATAAAAATGTGAGAGAGGTGGTTCTATTGATCAAAGGATGAAAGATAATTCTTTGATGTAGATAATTCTGATGATGTATAGACAGTCATCGGCTGTGGGTAGCCTTGTATATATTTTGAGATCTCACACCTAATTTAGATAGAAATTCTATTAAAGATAGAAGAATAAGATGAATAAGATGGATGGAAGGAGGATCCAACAAGCCTACATTATGGTGATGATGATGATTTGCTTACCAGGAGTTTGGATTTTCAAAGGGCCAATTACTTTATGTTTGATAACATGCATAGGTACGATGCATCAAGGTATAAAGGACCAGGATGGTGTTGTACCTATTTGATGGACTTTGACTCGACAATCAGATAGGAGTATCTATGTTCACACTTGACATACAAAAACCTTGCAAGGACGGACCTAACAAAGCAAGTATTTGCCAAGTTATTTTATAAGAATATCCAACAAGCACAACAGACAAAAAGATAATGATCATTGCCCCATTCCTTTCTCTCTAAACCTGTTTTGCTTAGGCATCACCAAGAGGTCCTTGGAATGAGCACACAATAAGATAAGTCACAAAGACCGAAGAGAAAGTAAACAAATAGGCTAATGTTCTTCGTACTGCTAGCCAAGGCTAAACTACTTCGAGATACCTGATGCTTATGTTCATCGTGGGAAGGATACATCCTAGGACATGTTGTGATCAGGGTTTGGTGAGACTGATTGGGTGATAAGATATTGATACTCTGAGTTGATTAACTTGCATGCTTACAGATAATATCTCAAGCGTAACATATCCATTGATTAACTTTGACTGCAAAAATTTCAACTTAGGGACATCTTTCATCAAAAAACTCGAGAGGACATCCTTAAATAACATGTGGAGAATATAGAACAACTAGAAGGAATCATAAGTAACCTACAAAATAGGTTTCCACATTTTCAAGGGGATACATCATAGCCTTTGGGCCAACATATCAAATTAATAGTAGATGACCTTATTATAGACATGGATAAGCAAGCAACCACACTCCAAAAAAGCATCACTACATAAATTACAAATATTAGAATGGATGAAGAAAGAAAGACGTGCGCCAAATCACACTTTGTAAGAAGCGAACATTAACATAATAAAGAAAATTGAGAGTGATATTAATTCTCTGTATCAATTCTACTTGCAGTGACCAAGATTGACTAAAAATATCAAAGGCCAAATATAGAAGATTGAATAATAGATCCTCCAAGTGGATACCACTTATGATTCTTTATAAGAGATGGATGGAAAATTAAGGGCATAAAAATCTGAGATCGTACACTTGGGATATTGTAAGTCAAAATTCGCTTGCACAATGGTTGACCAGATGGGAAGCGAAAAAATTGTCTATCTCAAAAATTGACAGAAAAGATGTCAATGCGAAGAGCTCGATGAGACGAACCCAATGATGTTCGTTTCATCGAAATCCGATATCGTACGCTTGAGATATTGCTAGTCAAAGTTTTTGTTTGTACAATGGTTGACCAGATGGGAAGCCAAAAAATTGACTGTCTCAAAAATTGATGAAAATGATGTCAATGCGAAGATCTCGATGAGAAGAACCCAACAAAGTTCATTTCATCAAAATCCGAGATCGTACGCTTGAGATATTGTCAGTCAAAGTTCTCTTGTACAATGGTTGACTAGATGGGAAGCGAAAAAATTGACTATCTCGAAAATCAACTGAAACAAATTCAATGCAAAGAGCTTGACGAGACGAACCCAATGATGTTCATTTCATAAAAATTGAAGATCGTACACTTGAGATATTGTTAGTCAAAGTTCGCTTGTACAATGGTTGACCAGATGGGAAGTGAAAAAATTGACCATCTCAAAAATCAATGAAAATGATGTCAACATGAAGAGCTCGATGAGACAAACCCAATGATGTTTGTTTCATCGAAATCCAAGATCGTACACTTGAGATATTGTCAGTCACAGTTCGCTTGTACAATGGTTGACCAAATGGGAAGCGAAAAAATTGACCATCTTGAAAATCGACAAAAATGACGTCAATGCGAAGAGCTCGACGAGAAGAACCCAACAATGTTTGTTTCATCAAAATCTGAGATCTTATGCTTGATATATTATTAGTCAAAGTTCGCTTCTACATCTCCCATCACATTGCATTACATAATGGTAGATTTTACACATTGCATTTCATATCACATTGCATCAATAATAACATGGCATCTCATATTATGCATCACATTGTGCATTTATATTATACATTCTTTATCATCACATTTTGCATTATCATATAAGCATTCCATTACATTAACATTAAATTGCATTTGCATATTACATTCACAAGATTAGGACATTTCTATTGCATCCATTATTAATACATATCATGATAATATAAACATCCATAATCATAAGTTCATCACATCATCATATCATATTGCATTTCTCAAACTAGGTCATCCATATTTAATTTATCATCCATACATTTCATGAGAAGCATAAAAACATTCATAACATGATCATAAACACATAATCATAAAGCATGTTAAACCATCACATCATAATATAAAATGCATTAGTAGACATCATAAGCACAACATGAACATCATAAGCATAACATCATCATAAACATAAAGCATAATCGTATATCAATGCATGTCATTAACTGCCACCAAAAATCATATCATATAATCACTCAATAATGTGCCATAGGTACAATTTCATGATGTATCATATCCAATAAAGATGGAGCTTGCAGGCCTGATAATAAAAAATATAAGTGTCCATATAACATAATGCATAAATAAAAAATGACCCATCTTAAGTTGCCTCAATCTCCTATCCCTGGGGCCTCCTTATCTTCCCTACTCGGTGACTCTTTGAGCCTGTGCTCCATGGTGGATGGCCTATCATAGGGGGTCGCCCATCTGGAATCTGATGTCTCACCCTCTGACCTATTGTGGGTGCAACTATTGTGTGTCCTACCCAATAGCCATTGTTAATCTCTAAAAATGAGGGATCCCTCCTCTTTGGTGGTACCACTCTCTCGTAGAGATCTCTATAGTACTGCATGGCCCTACTGGCCCTAACATACTCTCTAGAAACATCCATGATAGGTCCACTACATTTAGCTATAAACTCAATCATCTAATAGTCTATATGTTGTTAGCTAATCATGGCTAGGTCTCTCTCAACCTGGAAGGCATCCCTCTTAGCCTTAAGGTCATCCCTCTTTGTAGTCACAATATGTAGCTCTACCTCTAAAGCCTGCACACATGCCTACAAGGTGACTATCCTCTGATTTGCACTACCCTCATCTACTTGGCCCTCCTCTAGCCCCACCTCCTCAATCCCCATGATAATCCTCTCATGAAGGACCCTCTCTGCATCATCCATATCCTCCTCTCCTGTAGCCTCCTCCTCGGCCTACTCCTCTTGTCCCCCCTCTCCCCCCGCCTCAACATCTATAGCCTCTACCTGTGGTTGTGCCACCTCTAAAGCATGTATCTCAACATTTTTCTCCCCCTCCCGAACTACCACCTTCGCCGCTACCCTCACCTCAGGTCGGTCCTCCTCCATCTTCACCTCCTCTTTGATTGGCGGTAACTGCCTCTTTGGTTGTCATCCCCCATCCCTCCTCCTATGATGATCTCCTCCCCATCCTCCTCACCTGTCTCCCCCATCATCTCCTCATCCTCCTCCATCCCCCCATCCTCCATCTCCTCTACCTACACCCCTTCTAACCCTTGTCACCTTGCTGGCCCCTTGCCTCGACACTCTACTGGGACTGGTTGTTGTGGATCTATCAATGGAACAGATATGTGAATCAACTACCAAGCATCATACTCTAGTGTAGTACCTTCATTTGTGTTCCCTCCTCTCCACTCACAATCTAATGCCTACATGGCATCAATCTCCTACTCTGATGTGGTAACAACAATTTAAGGCCCCCATGGATGCACCTCTCAAGAGGACCGTGCAAACTCTACAGTGCCCACTAGAACACCCTGCCTCTCCTCAAACTACCTTTGAACCCTCTCTGGCAGATACATCTCGATAATATGTTGGCTTTGCACTATACATCTGATTAGTTATCTAGGTTGTCAACACCATGGCATGTGATCATCCTCATCAATCCACAAATCACAAGTCTTGTATGGCCTCTAAATAAAACTGACTAGTGTGTCTAAAACATGCCTCTAGTAACCAACATCCCCACATGTGTATGTGTAAGGGCTCCCTGACAAATATATGCATATGGAGCACTGGCTACTAGTTTTTGTACCATCAGAGGTTAGACACTGTTATGTGTGCTCCCAAGCCCATACTATCAATAAAGTGGCCCCATAGCTCAAACTCTTCCCTCCCCTATAAGCAATATAATCGATCTAAAAATAGAGCATCACCAATAAGCATGGACCCCACGCGTACACTGTGCCAAAATAAAATATCGATCCAAGAATTTCTCCCTAGCCTACTGGGAAACCATGACCCCTACGATCGGGAATCATCACTCATGTTATCAATGTGCATAAGATGCAATCATATCTATCATATGTCTCTACTAGGGTCTCCCATCTAATCTTGTATCCCTGAATCCCAAGCTCTGTATCATCATGACACTCATAGTACTTATGCAATGCCTACAGTCCTCGAGCGAGGTCATATTGTACCCACTCACTATGAATTGGAAGCGTAATATCCTATACACATCCTCCAAGGTGACTGTCGCGTCCCTCGTCAGCAAGTGGAAGTTTCTCATCTCGAAGTGTCATCACTCTACCAATGTTGTCAACATGCCCCTATTTGCCCTGATCACGAGCATATAAGTGACGCAAAACAACCCCAGGTCCAGTAATGCATGTCTCTCCTCCTCACCCAACTGGTCCCAGAGTCATAAAACATTTGGTCTTGACTCCCACGTGTAGATAGGAGGTAGACACTCTTGAAATCATCAAGCAAACCATTATGTCAATCTCATACCTTTAGTTGACCTATTAGACCTAAGTTGACTAAGTCAAAATTCGGTAATCTAGGAAAAAAATTTAACTAGGCAATTGCGTCATTGTTTATCAAATGCATCACATATAGTTTTAACTGGCTTGCAACTGCAATTGTGTCACTCTCCTTTCAAATGCGCCATATCATGTAATTCTTACATCCTTTCGATTGCATCATTCTCAATCACATCTATGACTCGAAAAATTAGTTGTCTCGCACCATTTTGGTTGTCACAATGCAATTACCCATCCCCTCACCCTGATTCAATTGCATCACAAAGAGGTGATTACGGTGAACCGCTTATCACCTATGTTGAACATGCATGCAATTGCATCATAAAATTATGTCCATCGATTGCCTGCTAATTGTTTTCCCTATCTTAATGCACAAAAACCAAAAAAATTAAAAGGTAGACTAGTAGTACATACCGGGGCGAGTGCTCCCTCAAGACGGCAGTACCTTCGAATGTGATATGCATAGTGGGAAGCTTCTGGAATAGGAGATATATCTGCAGCTAAATCACTCAGAGCTCTAGGAATTTTTAATTTGGGAATGCACAAATGACACTTTTTCTCACTCTAATTTCTATTTATAGGTTCAAAATTAGGGTTTATGCCTGCCTTGTCTATCGGAGGGTCCTCTTATAAACTTTGAACTTGAATTTGACACCCTTCTCAACCTCAACACTCAATTTTGTCCTCACCATTGGATTTTTGGCAGTCAAAGTATCTTATCATGACAATTTTCCAAAAAAAATGGAAATTTTCAAAAAAATTGTAGGATTTTCCCGAGGGGGCATAGGTCTATCCCACCTTCACCGAGGCATGCTAGGACATGAACTAAACTTGATTTTCTTCTTTATTCTTTGACACAATGATTAAATCACATTATGTCAAAGAGGGGCAAAATGTAGACACTGAAAAATGTCCTAAGTCTACGAGCATCATTTTTCTTAGTCATCTTCCGATAATTAAATAATTTTAATTATTTGATTATCCTTGATCATATTCCTCTATTAATTAAATATTTTTTAATTATTTAATTAATTCACTTTCTAACCTTTATTCTATCTTGATCCATTAAATAAATTAATTATGTTGCTAATATCCCCCCTTTCTTCAATAATTAAATAACTTACTATTTATTTAATTATTTTCTTGTCATCTTTCGTCTATGGTTAAATAATAATAATTTATTTATTTAACTATTCGCTCCCTCTTTTAATTCATCCATTATCCCTCCACTTGCTCATTAATCTCAACCATCTACATCATAGTCATCGACTTCATAGACGTCCCTAGCCCACCACTTTCTAGTGCATAAATCTTCCACCGTTGATCTTGGAATCTTTCTAGAAGATTGATCTCGTTCGTTCGTTTGAATGGTTGTCTATAAAAGAAGCCATTCTCTTCCATTTTTTCCTTATTAGCCATTTTATCTCCAAATTTCTACTTACTATTTGTAGGTTATTCCACAAGTTCTACTTCAAATCTAAGGGAAAAGTTTGCAAAAGGAGAAATAGGAGAGACAAAAGAAGTGAAGCAACTTCAATATGAGGAGTGTTTTTGTTTAAATGATTTTAGTTTATTCCTCATTTCTTGATTGTATTCTCTTGTTTGGATTGAGATCTTAGCTTAGATTTGTGTTGTTGTGGTTGTCACTTAGTCTTTGCTAACCAAATTTTCCCAGTCTTACAAACCCCACAAAAGGACTAAAGCCACTAAAAGTGAATAAATCATCAAAAAATGAATTAGTTGAACTTGATCTTGAAAAGTGTGTAATTGAGTCCACTACTATTGAGTCTAATTTTGATTCACCTTCTAGCACACAATGAGAATTACTTGAGACCCCAAAATATTTATCTAAGGAGCTTGCTAAATTATTTCAAGAATCTTACAAACTTCGAAGTGGTAAACCTTTAATAAACAAAGATACAAAGTTGTTCTCATCGTTTTACACTCCTTGGGCATTCGAAACCATGTTTGACAACAATAATAACAATAATGAAAGAAATTTTATCAATACAAATCATATTAATTTCAAATTCCCCATTTCTTATCCAACAAAAGAAGCCCCCATGAAAAACATACCACATTTTTCTTTGCCAATTTTTAGGGGACTAGATCTATGGAAGATCATGACATGTTTCTATTTGAGTTTGATGTTTTTTGTCATAGCTATGACTACTAGAATGATTCTTAGAAGCTCAAGTTGTTTCCAACCATGTTAAAGGATGCAACATTACGACAATTCATGAGCTTAGGACCACAAACCATTCAAACATGGGAAGACATGAAGGAGAAGTTCTTGAAAAGGCATCAAGAATATTGCAAGACTAAAGAAGTTCGGGATGAAATATTTTGAATTATGCAATGAGATGAGGAAACTTTGAAGGATTATCTTGAAAAAATTTCATATAGTCTTCAAAGGACAAGACAAACAGGGTTATGCAACATGGGTTATGCACAATTGTGAGTCAAGATCATCATCGAAGCTTTTGCAACATGGGTTATGCACAATTTGAGCAATCCACATCCTAAATTGGAATAATTCTCAAATGGAGTACTAGGTTTTCTTTTTTTTTATTTGAGTAAATTTGATTTTTAATATTGATTTATGTTTATTCATTGATTCAATTGCATTTAACTTCATTAAGTATGAGTTTAATTGATCTTTCTTTTGTGGGTTATTTACATTTCCTAAACCCAATCATTTTATTGCATCTTCTAATTAATTCCCATTATTCCCCTATGACATTTTGGCATGCCCAATGGGACCCATGTCCTTGATCTAACATTTCTTGAAGTTTTTGATGACTTAAAGATTATAGTGATGTTTCTGCAATAAATTGACGCTTCTAATTTTTGTGCAATGACACTTTTGTCACACATCGACACTACTAATTTGTACAATGGTCCTTTTGCTATATATCGATGTTTATGTTCTGACACTTATGTGTTTGATGCCACTACAGGTTACAATGATGCTTCTATTGATTACAATGACACTTTGATTGTGACTCAATGCTTCTATTACAACTTGACGCTTTTTCATAGAAACAATAACGTGTTTGAGGTATATCGATGCTTTTTTAAAGTTACGATGCTTTTGGTTGTTATAGTAGCATACCTGATTCTATTTTCTTGAATTTTGTTTCAAACTAACCCTAACACTTTGTGAAGTTTTCTTGGAACTAACACACTTGTGCAACTTTTGGCATACATTGGGAGAAGAAAAGAAACAAACAAACTACTAATAAGTCTTCTTGCAAGATTTCTTTCAAACAAATTTCACATTTCTATTTGGGTTTAAAATTGAACAATACAAAATTCACATTTTGATTTGGGTTTTAAAATTGAACAATACAACTTTCACATTTGAATTTGGGTATTAAAAATAACTTGTTTGTCATGTTTGGTAGGCTAGTGGTATGTATGCTCTCTCCTTGCAATATGTGCAATCTTGGTTATCAAAAACACCATAGTTTGCAATCTATTTGTATACTCAAGGAGTGATTATTTATGTATGTTCTTCCCTTACGACTCTTAAGAATGATCTTGGGAATCAGAAACAAGATCATTTCCATTTAATTTAGTAGGAGGCCTTCTTGGGGATTTCATCACCTTAAGGTCAATCTCAACCATGTTGTAAGGCAAGGCATATAAAGGGGGGAGAACGAAAGATGTACACTAAGGTGTGACCAATGTCCTATAAGACAAGCCTCACGACCCTTAATTTGTTGAGATATTTGTAGGTGACGAGGAGAGGGGAGACCCCCCTTGACTTGGGAATCCTCAAATGGGTTCACTACTCACCGATCCCCCACTATGAACCTTGTTTATTAGTAGCCTTTAAGACCATCAATCATTAACTAGGATATTGCAATATACAATATCATGCATGAAGTAACTCATCATGTATTTCCCCTTGTTGAGGTGATTGATATTCCTTGATTAGGACCTTGTCCTTTCGAGATGAGAGGTGTAGAGGTGGTACATGACCTTTGCATACTCTATTCACCACTCATTATGGAGGTATTTTCTTTCGCAGATTGTCTTATCCTAAGTTGACACACATTTTTACTATTAGCTAGCTTGTGTATTTTGGCATGTATTCATTGTTCAATACTGTTGACACCAAATAACATGCTCTTATTGAAGAAGGCTCATGAATTTATCCTCAAAACCCTTGGAGTTAGTCCTATATGTTATTCTATTGTATTTTATCTCTTTCTCAATCAAACCATTTAAAATTAATCCTCAAAATAGTTTAAAAAGTCCAAAACCCAAGACAAATTTAGGTTGAACTTGCAGAACCTTGCCTTTGTGTCATAGTGACACTTCTAAAGTGTTACAATGACAATTTTGACCTTCTCTGATAGTCCAAAACCCTAAAACTAGCACAATGACACTTTTGATTGTCACACAATAGTGCTTCTAAAAATCTCTGACACTTTTGCAAAATTTAGTCACTTTTGTTAGGGGCAATGTCACATTTTTTTTTAATTAAAATGACACTTTTGTAAGTGATGCTTTTGACTGGCAATTAAATTTTTCTAGGTTTCCTAAAATCTTAGATTCCAAAAATTAAACTGTCAGTTACCAGGATCAGATACTTGTATCAACCAAACCTATAGTCATCATCAGTTATCCCAAACAACAAACAAAGATTTTTCGTCCTCATCCCACATCATCCTTTTGTATTGGGCTTCTAAAAATGCATCCTCTTAGTTTGAACCAAATATCAACCTTGTCAACAACGGTAAAATGACTCATCCCACAACAACCAAAATTAGACATAAGTCTTCTTAGATCTCCTATCATGGCTTTTAGTTTATCCTTTGCTTGGAAAAAAATCATTTCTAAGTAAATTATTAAATTAGCATCAAATCCTTGTGAGTTAGCTTTCGTAGAAGTCATTGTCTACTCCTAAGTTTATAAAACTCATTATCATTTTCCTTTGTGTGGACTCGTCAATCTAGGAAAATCAAGGATTATCCTCAACACCAATCAAAATGAGATCTAGTTAACTTTTTTCTTTTAGAGGCTTTCATATCCACCACCCATCCAATCAAAATCAACATCAAACTCAAGTTCAAATATACTTAGAGTGTCTTTTTCCAAGTCTATTTTGAAATAAAATATTCATCCAAAATGCATCTCTCAAATTCATGTCTTACAAGGTCATCACAAGCTTTATTCCTATAACAAGATCCTAACACACAAAAAAAACATGAAATACAACCCGAGTAGTTTTAGAGGCCCCACACCCACGAGTACTACAAAAAAAACCATCAGAATGTCCAGTGTTGAGTTTAACCATAGAGAGTATAAAACCCCCAACAAAAATAACAAGATCAAACTGTCACTATAGAGGATATCACAAATGAACATAAGGGATTTATAGAATTTAGTAATGAACAAATTCTATAGATGCAATAAGATTTTTCTTTGGCTAGAGCACTTGATGCCTTACTAGTTGCAAACCCTAACTTGTACTTATTGAAACTTGCATAAGGTGGTGCTAAACTACCCTCAAAGTATGATGTTGTCACACTTAGGGAACAAACCATGAGAAATGCCATAAAATCTAGAGTGTCTCTATCAGAGAACGTTCCTATGGTCCATACCATTGTTGAAAAAATACAACTACCTTGCATACAAAACATGTCAAGTCAACCTACAATCCCTCCATTTCACACAAATTCGTTTCCTTTTTCTAAACAACACGTGAATTTTCTATACCACAACCAGCTCATGGTTAATCAAACAAATCTAAATCTCCCAAACATGAACATCCCACCATACTCAAACACAAACCCAAACATACCAAACCCCCAAGATACAAACATGATTAATTTTATGAACAATCCATTTACAACACCAACTTCTCCACCTCACTTACATCCCGACATCACAAACATTATGCATACATTTAACATACCAAACCCCATTAACAACCCCAAAATCTCAAATTGCATTCCCAACCAACAACAAAACCCTCAAAAAAACATACCTCAAACTCCCTAACAACACATTTCACAAAAATATCCCCAAAAACAACAATTTATCCATCATCAACAATAAAATCCCAAGCAACAACAATGCAGCCATCATCAACAACCAAATCCCCAACAACAAAAATACATCAACCATTAACACCAAATTCCACAACACCAAACTCTACAACATAAAATCCCACAACATCAAAATCCACCACAACACCAATACAATCCATATGACCCTACCCATACACAACAACATGGTCCTCAACATCAAATCAACTCACAACAAATCCCATCATAAAAACTGTATGGTAACCTTCACAATATACCACAAAACTAAAATCCCTTATATAATTGATATGCTCCACAAAAAAACCCTCCTAATGACTTGGCTTCACAAATCCAAAATTTGACTCAAAAAATCAATGGCATACAATTGGGACACATAAAGAATTCACAAACTCTTGAAGACATGTCCTTATCCATTTGACAAGAACATAACATTGACACCTTTTCCTCCAAATTTCGAGATGCCAACGTTTGATAAATACAAAGGACACAATGACCCATGTGAGCATATAAGTGAATTCTATGTAGCTTTCCTAGAGGCTTCATTTGTAGGAGTTTATGGTGAACTCCTCAAACACCCCAGAATCACCTGCAAGACAAAATAACTTCCACAAGAGAAAAATGGAAAAAATATTATGCTCTCATTAAGATGCAAGAATTCCAAATTGAATATGGAAAATTACATATGAAGCCTTGCTTATGTAGCAAGGTTGAGATGAAGTAGTTAATATGATGTTGAAATGTGGCATAATATTATGGCATGTGAAAACTAACTAACTACCTAGGAAATGATTCTAGATAAGATAAGACTTCTAGAAAAGACAACTCATCCTTCTAGAAGGAATCTTATATCCTAAGCAAACATGTAAATCATCACCTAGTAAATGATACCTAGGAATATAATTAAATTCCTAAGTAAACTTATGTAAGTGTAATTAAATAATTAATTACACCAACATAATTTAATGATACATATCTAATGTGCCACTTTTCATGAAGCTTAGGTGGACAAGTGATTGAGTGGTTCTCTCACTTACTCCTAGATATTAAAACATTCCAAGACATTATGGACAAAATTGTAGCTCATTTCTTCTATAATATAGAACACGGGGTTACTTTAACCAACTTATACATCATTAAACAAAACCAAGGAGAAAATTTGGCATCCTTTTTGCAACAATGGAGACACAAAGCAAGTAAATGTAAATGGGCTGTACCAAAAATAACTTGTCGACATCATAGTTCAAAACCTCAACACAAAAATTGACTTCCACTATGTATACAATGTGCCAATACATTTCAAGAACTCATAGAAAAGGGTTTAACAATCAAAAGAGCCCTCATTGCTAAAGGATTAGTAAAAATATACAAAGAAAACAAGGATTACCCTTTGATCTTTAATAAGAACATAACAAATGATGGTTTTGTAGATGTGAAAGTTGTGAAAAACATATTGACCTAATCAAGAAAACAAAAAAAATGTCCAAAACACCAATCCTTCAAGAGGACAACCACCAAGACCTAACAATGCTCCATGACACAAATTCACTCCCTTAGGGAAACCCATCAAAACGGTCCTAAAGAAATTGATTCAATCAAACCATATCCATCTACCTGAGCTAAGGAATTATGAAGAACCACAAATCAAACCAGCATGGTATAATGACAATGAATTTTTCCAATACCATAGAACAAAATGTCACAAGATACAAAATTATGTAAAACTCAAACATCTTATATAAGACCACATCGACCAAGGAGAAGTTAACGTAGATCAACATCTTGGCAATTCTAGAAACCAAGATCTAGGAATTTACAAAGATCTAACTCTAGACCATAGAAAAGGAAATGATTTTGGTAAAACAGGGAATTATAACAAAGTTAATTATTCCAATGAAAATGTAGTAGGACACATCTAGGGATATGATGATTACATCAACAATATTCATTGGTCACATCATGAGAAATTAGACATTTATCAAGATGTTTTCCTAACATGTGATCAAAACCATCCACCATTGTCTAGTAATGACTCACATCAAAATAATCACATTAAGGGTGTATCTCATCATCTAAATCCATTGAGACCACTCAAGAGTCTTCCATTCATATTACATCACCAAACCCATATCCATGTTGAGAACATAATCCCAAGTACAATGAAGAAAAATCTAAAATAAGTCAAGATAAAGATTCCATCATTATTTTTCATCCCATTCATGACCCAATAATTGATCCTAACCATATGTTGATATCTTCCACTTCTGTAAATGAGATAATCACTTGCATTGGAAACATATATGATCTATCCCTTATTCCTCTAGAACAAGATTATACCACTCTAGACATGTTTGAAAATGATGAAGCTATTGTCGAGATCATAGGATTTAATGGTGACATTCCAATAAATGACCATGAAGAAGGTTTTTATATCAACTTAGAAACATCATCATCTTTTGAAGCACAATCAAAATTCAATGATCCTCAAACTTGGGTTGAAAATCTTGATTGGGAAGCTATCTCACATACTGATAAGCACCTATAAACTATAATCTTGGATCACTTACCTTCATTAGAGCAAGCTCTCCTACTAATGAGAATACTACCACATTTGAATGTTTTCACCAGTGCAGAGAAGGATTAGCACCTTGTTTCCAAGACAAATCATATTATGATTCCAATTTTTTTTATCAATGGACGCAATACCAAGGCAAAGGATTAAGCCTACAATGAGTAGGGTATTTTAGAACCAATGTAGTTTTTCTCCCATGGCATGGGGGAAACTTTATCTAATGCAAACATAAACATGGAAGTCATAAAGAGTCCTTATATTGAAATTTCTTCCAACACTCCAACTATCCATATCATAAATCATCATCCTTGAATATTTTCACCCACTAACTGGGGCCAATAAAAGGAAAATCCTTACAAATAAAAATATCAAGTCATTGAAGCTAAAAAATAAAAAATTTAAGTAAACACATGAAATTAAAATGGACCCCAAAGAAAAATAAAGCAAATATTCCATATAAAAATCCATTAATCAATGAAACTGTGGAGAAACATCAAAAAGGGACTTCCATCCATCAAAGTATCAAAGGTGTCCACCAATTCAAAAGAAGTCTTCAAAATCAACATACAAAGTGTATGAAAAGTTGGTCCTAAACTTGCTCAAAATTCCATATCCACATTTCATTGCTCATCTTCCCAAGTTTGGAAAATAAAATATCTACAATCTAAGCTATTGAATAATTCATCTCCATAGCATATCATCCATCAAATTCCAACATCCAACTTAAGATCCATAATATCAAGATCCCACATTAACCATGTCCTAGTGGAAAGTATTTGTCATAAGGACTCTAATGGCACTCTATTGTAATGTGCACATTTAGATAAGGCCAACTCTGGTATTGATAAATATTACAAGAATATTTAGGGGTTATAAACAAGTGCATGTATCTTGGTAGAGTAACTCCTCCAAACAATATATAGTTGGAACATCATGACAACAACATCTACATTGACACCACCAACTGGTGCCACATAGTCAATGATCACATCAAAAATTCAAAAAAAATAAAAAAATAAAAAAATAGTAAAGATTAAAAAACCATCCTCTAGTGAAAACCATTATTATGGCACTGTGGGAAAGTACCATGATGAAAACCTAGCAAACGGGCATCATACAAAAAATTGAGCATCTATGTGCACCATTTCAGTTGGAGTAACTTATCTTATCCATAATAAATCCAACATTCCATCCATTCTATCATAATAAATCTACAATATATTCCATTTTTATCCACCCTTTGTAATTCATCTTGACATGGTCAATTTTGTTGACCATATAATATTCCATGTCATACTATCACCTACATCTAGAACTATCTAAAAAATCATGCTCAATCCTAACATGTTATCCTATCATGGGATAGTCCTTTGAAGAAAAATCTTTCACTCTTACCATTCCTCCACCTTCAGATACACATCCATTATACTAATCCACTCATAGAATTCAATGCATGCTAGACACTGGGGGTAGGTCAACCTAATTAGATGTAATACTCAAAATACAACTTGTCATCTCCAAAAATTATCATCCATAACACACGCCACAATTCAAATCTCAAAACACCTTAAGATAGGTCAGCATGGACCTATAATAGATCCCACATAAGATAGAAATACATATTTATTCTTTGTATACCTTCAAACATATTAGGTCAGCTTCGGATAAGACCTAAATACAAAAACCTTCATCTATGTATCCACATCTCACAACGTGGACCTCAAATCTCGATACCATCTGGAATTCATACTGAATTGACATGTGGAAAGTTATCTTCAATATTGCAAGGCTAAAAACTCATCCACAGAGAAGTTTGAATTCTCCCACACAAACACACTATACTAAAAGCAACTATAAATTGTCAAGCCGAAATTTGTTACTCATATCTCTCAGCCTATTTGTCCAAACAAGATGAACTCTTGGTTTTAGGTGCATCTAACATCCATCAAATTAATTTTATAAGTGCAAAGCGATATCTTCATTTACAAAGTGGTGCAGATCCAAAAACCGACATACTGTTACACTGAACTCGCAGAGTTGACACTTAGTCAAATTTCTATGCAACTGATCATTTTGGACCAAATAAACTTGCCCAAATGAATTCCACAACACCTCAAAAACCTGTTAGGATTAATCAAAATGATCCACAACAATGTTTACATCAATGAAAATTGTATCATACTATAACATACCAACCATGCTCATGTTACCAAGAAGCATCATCGATGAAAAAATTCAACAAACTCTCCAAACTTCCAAGAATCTCCCCCTTTTTCATTGATGGCAACATATGCCAAAAATTCAAAAAAATACACTCTAATACTTTCCCCCTTTGACATCAAGGGCAAAGGGCACCTATACAAAATTGTTTTGACTCTTACAAGAACTCCCCCTGAGAAATATAAGCATATGTATATAAACTAAAAAGAATGTATTGACTCCCCCTGAGTCATATACCGAAGCAAAAACTCAAGAATGTACTGAAAAAATTTCTATACGGTCTGCATATGTACAAGTAGTTTGAACATAGATACTGAAAATGCATAAAAGAATAAAATTCAATAGGAGGTGGTTGACACCTGCAACTTCTTCAAATTATCTTCTCAGGCTTTCCTACCAAGTTCTCATTCTATCTTGGCCTCTGCAAGCAACCTGTTTTGCATTTCAAGCTCAAAAAATATCTTTTCTCCTTCTTCCGAAGTAGCAGGTACCAAATTCATCTTCTTAGCTTTTTCACAATGGAGAAGAGCTCTTGAAATAAGTACAAGTTTGGGATTGACCAAATCCCTTACCTCTCCAAACTGTAAGATGATATGTTCTTTCTGATTTTGTAGTTGGAAGAACTTATTTTGCATGTCTTCAATTGTGTTCTTTGTCTCTTCGGTGAGGTCAACAAATGAATCATATGCACTGGAGGTAGCATTGATTTGGGACTCAATGGATTCCATCTCATTTCTTATGCTTTGTGTGGCTTCGGGCCACTTCATGCTATACCGGTATAGTGCCTTGGCCTCTTCAACACATGTTTCTACATCCTTTAGCAATTTGGAGAAATTTTATGTGTAATTGCACATTTATCTGTTATCTCCAACATTTTCTTATCACTTAATATTTTCTCCACTTCTTTCCCAGCTTCGTCATTTAGACCAAATGCATAAGTTTTGAAAGAATCATTTAGCACTTTGAAATTTACAAGTGTGGTGTCAATGTTTGATCTAGGTATGATCTCTTGAAATACCTTAACTTCTTAATCCATTAATTCTCCACTCCTTTAATATGATTCAATGATATCCTTCCTCATGGATGCATGGAACATGTCTCCTAGTTATAGCTTGTGGATGGTAGATATCTTCTCCATGTCAACATTCCCTTGATGCATCGACAACTGTAGCAATTGGGAAGACACGACTAGTTGGAAATTAGGTTGTACTCTCAATAGATTTTTTAGAGAATCTCTGGAGGAGCCAAAAGATTCACCAAGAGTCTTAGTAAATTCAATAGCCTTTCCCTTGTCCTTAATAGTACCAGAGTCTATTGGTTTGTCTTTTTTTGCATCTCTAGATGCATCCTTATTTTTGTCTTCTTCTTCTTCATGCTCTTCTTCTTTTTCTTCATACTTTTTTTATTATTCATGCTCCACCTTGTTAGTGTTCTCTTCTTCTATAGTATTTTTAGTGTTTTCCTGAGGAGTAACTTCATCATTTTGCACAAGAGGAGTGGTGACATTTTCCTTTGCAATGTCTTCTTCGATCATTTCATCTCCATCATTTTATTTTTCCATGTCCTCCAATTATGGAGGAATTTTTTCCTATTTATTTTCCTTATTTTTTTCATGCTCATGTTGAGCATCATTTGTCTTCCCTTCTTGTAAATTTTGTTCTAGAGCAGTGGTGTCAGTATTTACTCCTTCAACGACTGGAAGCAAACCTAACTTTTGTACAATTTCCTTAGATTTATCATTGCTCTCTTTCTAAATCATTTCAAGGTAATATTTTTCTTTACCCATAAGGGTAGTAACCCTTTGTTTGGTTCTCATCTCCTTGCTAAACACAGTAGCCAATGTGGCTATGTCATCTTCTGATAATGGATAATTTACTCCATCCAAAGCCTCTTCCTTAATCTTTTCATGTTCTTGTATTGCCTCTTGTCTTCTCTTCAACAAAATGTTCCATACATCATTAGGAATATCCTTCTTGATATTTTGCATGTCAACTTCAAACACAATAATATAATTGACTATAGCCTCAATGATGGTGACCTTATCCACCTCATCTACATCCTCATACAAAGTTGTAGTCTCTACTAACATTTAATTTTGCACAATACTATTATACAATGCCTCAAGTTTCATTGGGAAGTGAGGCCTTATTGGTTCCTTTTGTTTTTTTTATTTTCCTTTACCCATAGTCTTCTTTTCTTTTGAGTCTTTTTCTTCTTTGGAGAAACCTTCTTGGCTTCCTTCTTCTTTTTCCTTATGTGTATCTTGAATTCCTCTTTCTCTTTTTATGTCTCCTCTTTGCTCTACATATCTATTATATCAAATCTTCTCCTCTTGATGCTAGCTTCACCTTGTGAATCATCACTCCTTCCTTTATGGACCAAAGGGGATACATCGTCTTCCAGTTCTTCTTCATCAGCAACATTGATGCCAATAACCTTTTCTCTTGTAGCCTTTTGTTTAATTCTTCTCTTAGTGGTGGCAGAAACAGAGTTATCTTTGTTGGTAAAGTAGATTTTGTAGAAAATAACCATAGCAACATACCTAGTAGCTGGATTTTTAATGGGATTTACTACAAAGGCTCTCTGATCAAATGTAGCATCAATTTCCTCCATCACTGATTTTTTTTAACAACTTTTAGAACGGGCATCGGTCTGATGGAGTATAGACTAGTGACCTCTCTTATCACTTCCTTTGTAATCATGTGAGGCATATCAGTCCAAAAAAATTGATCATGAACTCTTCTTAAGGCCATTCTAAACCACTTGACATCATAGAAGAAATTGGGGAACCATTACCATACATCTAGTTTCTTCTCAACTAGGCTTTTCTATTCTAGCTTTAGGGTGAATTCTTCACCAATTAAATCATTTTTCCACGCATCACTTAGCTTACTAGGAGAATCTTCTTCCATTTTTCCATGAATGTATGCCCCAATATCCTCAGTCAGTAAAACCCCATATGGAATGTGAGAGAATGTGCCTAGAGGGTCATCTTTTATGGCTTTTATAGGGTATTGTTTGAATTTAGGTTGTGGTTTCTCTATAACTTCTATAAATTTTTGTGTAGCCATTGCAATATATATCCAAACTGATTTCAAACAAAGATTTCTAAAAACTAGGGCACACAAGATTCACAAAATACCTTTTTACTTTATTTTCCAAAATAGGGTTTGGATGCTTTGATTCTCAAATCACCTTATGCACTTCAAATTCTCTTCTCATTGCTCTGCTCCTCAAATAATTTTGTGAAATGTATTGTCCTTAATGAGTTTTATTTTAACCTTTCAATTTGACCTAATTCTACATTGAATGCCAACACATAATGTTGGTAACACTTAATCTGTATGCACAATCAACTTCCAAAGCTTGACAAACTTCTACATAGACATATTTTCTTCCATAATCTTCACCAATAGATCAAGCATGTTGATCTACATCACATATCTTCATGTTGCAACCTCGAAACCTCTTTTTTGGTGGGGGATAAAATATATACATTAAAGCTCCCCCTAATCCATAGCTCTTGGCTTAGTTTCTAGAGGAAACATCTACATAAGAGGATGGTACATATTCTCCCTTGTTGTTTATCTCTTCCTTGTTTCTCCAGATCTTTTCCATTTGCTTCTTTACTTCAATCGAATCAGCCTTTTTAATTGGTTCATTCCTCTTTACTGGATTATCCTTCCTTGTATTTTTGCTTCTGCAAAATTTAGCAATATGTCCAGGTCTATTGCAATTTTGAAATATGATATTCTTCTGAGAAATATTCCTTACATTCATTCTAGATTTTCATTGATTATATTTGTGTCCAAATCCATAGCATGCATAACAATAACCATTGAAAGGTTGAATCATTCTACCATTGTTATATGCATTCATCATTTGAATTTTGCATTCATTTTCTCTATGTCCAAATATTTTGCATTCAAAGCATTGAACAATAAAGGATGGAACATTTTGATTCATTATGCTTCTACATTCCATTACTCTATGTCCAAATTTATTGCAAGTAACAAAAACCATTGAAAAATGGGTACCTTTGAGCATTTGGTTGTCTGACCAAAGGTCTTCTAGCTTCACGTATTTGGTTTCAAATCTTGCCATTTTTTTCTTGTCTTCAATCTTCTCTATTTCAGTGATCTTATTTTCTACATTAATTAGGTGTTTGATTTTCTTTTGATCTTTTTCCTTTTTCAAATCCCAAACCACATTTTGTCTTTATATGTTTTTTGAACTGCAATCATCTCATCATGCATTATAGAACTCTCCTTGAATTTTTCTTCATGACTTCTTGCTTTATCCAGATCTGATCTTATGTTTACCACTTCTTGTTCAACCCTTATGCACTCATCATATTTTATTTTCACCATTTCATTCAAGCAATATTCAATTATTTTATTTTTTTCAACTTGTACTTTCGATCTGGTGATGTTTTCATTTGCTTGTTTCAATTGTTCACTAACTTCCTTATTCATTTCTATAAAAAAAAAAAAATTCTCTCTCAAATTTTTGATACAGTCATTTGCTTCTTTGACATTTTCCTTCAAAAAAAAAATTTCACTTTCAATATTTTTAATATCTTCAAGAGAAACTTTGATTTTTCCATCTTTGTCAAGCATGCAATCTTCTTCTATAAAATCACAAGCAGGAATCTCTTCTAGAGGAATAGGAAACTTTTTATCAGCCATGTGTTCAATCTCCAAGACCTTCCCAAAGCGGTTAAGCTCCTTCCAAGGAACCAAGCTCTAATACCAATTGTTGAGCACCCAAAATATTGAGAAGGGGGTGAATTGGTATTCTCTTAAACCATTCAAACATTAAACATCCAATCACTAATGAATATTCAATTACAATAAGGAAAGAAAGCATGAAAACATCACATAGCATATGAACACCAAAACTTTTATGTGGAAAACCCAAAATGGGGAAAACCACGATGGGGGTTAGCTATAATATATTATAACCAATTATATTATATTATAGAAATGCTCATTTTAGGTGGAATCGTTGTCCATGGAGAAAAATATAGAAGAGAGATGGTGGCTCATAGCCTATTTTGAACTGTTACAATTACTTCTTATGCATGCATGAATTATAGTTCCATTGAAGCAAAATAGCAAACTTTATCTGATCGCCTTATGCACTTCAAATTCTCTTCTCGTTGCTTTGCTCCTCAAATAATTTTGTGAAATGTATTTTCCTTAGTGAATTTTCTTTTAACCTTTCAATTTGACCTAATTCTACATTGAATTCCAACACATAATGTTGGTAACACTTAATCTGTATGCACAATCAACTTCCAAAGCTTGATAAACTTCTAAAGCTTGACAAACTTCTACATAGACATATTTTCTTCCACAATCTTCACCAATAGATCAAGCATGTTGATCTACATCACATATCTTCATGTTGCAACCTCGACACCTCTTTTTTGGTGGGGGATAAAATATATACATTAAATCCCCCTAATCCATAGCTCTTGGCTTAGTTTCTAGAGGAAACATCTACAAAAGAGGATGGTACAGATTCTCCCTTGTTGTTTATCTCTTCCTTTTTTCTCTGATCTTTTCCATTTTCTTCTTTACTTTAATCGGATCAGCCTTTTTAATTGGTTCATTCCTCTTTATTGGATTATCCTTCCTTGTATTTTTGCTTCTGCAAAATTTAGCAATATGTCCAGGTCTATTGCAATTTTGAAATATGACATTCTTCTGAGAAATATTCCTTACATTCATTCTAGATTTGCATTGATTAGCTTTGTGTCCAAATCCATAGCATGTATAACAATAACCATTTAAAGGTTGAATCATTCTACCATTATTATATGCATTCATCATTTGACTTTTGCATTCATTTTCTCTATGTCCAAATCTTTTGCATTCAAAGCATTGACCAATAAAGGATGGAACATTTTGATTCATTATGCTTCTATATTCCATTACTCTATGTCCAAATTTATTGCAAGTAACAAAAACCATTGAAAAATGGGGACCTTTGAGCATTTGGTTGTCTGACCAAAGGTCTTCTAGCTTCACGTATTTGGTTTCAAATCTTGCCAGTTTTTTCTTGTCTTCAATCTTCTCTATTTCATTGATCTTATTTTCTACATTAATTAGGTGTTTGATTTTCTTTTGATCTTTTTCTTTTTTCAAATCCCAAACCACCTTTTTTCTTTGTATGTATTTTGACCTACAATCATCTCATCATGCATTATAGAACTCACCTTGAATTTTTCTTCATGACTTCTTGCTTTATCCAGATCTGATCTTAGGTTTACCACTTCTTGTTCAACCCTTATGAACTCATCATATTTTCTTTTCACCATTTCATTCAAGCAATATTCAATTATTTTATTTTTTTCAACTTGTACTTTCAGTCTGGTGATGTTTTCATTTGCTTGTTTCAATTGTTCACTGACTTCCTTATTCATTTCTATAAAAAAAAAAATTCTCTCTCAATTTTTTGATACAGTCATTTGCTTCTTTGACATTTTCCTTCAAATATTTTTTTTCACTTTCACTATTTTTAATATATTCAAGAGAAACTTTGATTTTTCCATCTTTCTCAAGCATGCAATCTTCTTCTATAAAATCAAAAGTAGGAATCTCTTCCAGAGGAATAGGAAACTTTTTATCAGCCATGTGTTCAATCTCCAAGACCTTCCCAAAGCAGTTAAGCTCCTTCCAAGGAACCAATCTCTGATACCAATTGTTGAACACCCAAAATACTAAGAAGGGGGTGAATTGGTATTGTCTTAAACCATTCAAACATTAAACACCAATCACTAATGAATATTCAATTACAATAAGGAAAGAAAGCATCAAAACATCACATAGCATATGAACACTAGAATTTTTATGTGGAAAACCCAAAATGGGGAAAACCACAATGGGGGTTAGCTATAATATATTATAATCAATTATATTATATTATAGAAATGCTCATTTTAGGTGGACTCGTCGTCCATGGAGAAAAATATAGAAGAGAGATGGTGGCTCATAGCCTATTTTGAACTATTACAATTACTTCTTATGCATGCATAAATTATAGTTCTATTGAAGCACAATAACAAACTTTATCTGATTTTGATTCAACACTTTGTATCGCTCTTCATTCACACAATTTTAATCTTCAAATTTATACTACTCTCCTCAAATTTGCATTACACACAATACATGTCATATCTATAGCTTCTAAATATTGAAAACAATCCAAATATATATCGGCATCAAGTATAACATCAATTAAGTCAGCCTAATTAGATGTAATACTCAAAATACAACTTTTCAGCTCTAAAACTTATCATCCATAACACACACCGCAATTCAAATCTCAAAACACCTTAAGATAGGTTGGCATGGACCTATAATAGATCCCACATAAGATAGCAATACATATTTATCCTTCGCATACCTTCAAACATATTAGGTCGGCTTCGCATAAGACCTAAATACAAAAAAATCATCTATGTGTCCACATATCAACACATGTGGACCTCAAATCTTGATACCATATGGAATTCATGATCAACTAAAATCTACAAACTTATATTCAACACTGTAGAGAAGTGTGCCACACAAACACGTACTAAAAGCAATTGTAAATTTCCAGGCCGAATTTTGTTACTCATATCTATCAACCTATTTGTCGAAATAAGATGAAATCTTGGATTTAGGTGCATCTAACATCCACTAAATTAATGTTAGAATCACAGAGCGATATATTCATTTGTAAAGTGGCGTGAACCCAAAAATTGATGCATTGTTACACGAAACTGGCAGATTTGACACTTAGTCAAATTTTTGTGCAACTAATCTTTTTGGATCAAATCAAATTTCCGAAATGATTTCTAGAACACCTCAAAAAACTATTAGGATTAATCAAAATAATTTGCAACAATGTTGGCATCAATGACAACATTATATCACACTATAACATACCAACCATGCTCATGTTGCCAAGTTGCATCATCAATGACAAACTTCAACAATCTCTCCAAAATTTCAACATTGGTCATTGTCAAAATAACATCAAAACCTTCACGTCAATTTCCTAAAATATCTTCTAAATCATCAATATCCAATGATTGTGTTAACGGATATATCTTTCCTACAATAGGCATCATTTCAAATATCAACTAAAATAATCTCTCTAGCAAGAGATATGACGACTTTGATATGTTTTGCCAGTTGGTATTTTCTTTTGATTTATATTTTGTCTCATTCTATTTCTCACTTGAATCCACCTTGATCTTCAATATCATGGTGTGTCTAGAGGGGTGCGCAATGGGGCATAGTCATTTCTTTTGTTTGCTATGTTTGTGGGATGTTCTTGTAAAATGACCTTGGTGAATACTTTCCTTGTGGGTAGGGATAGTCTCATATAATACAATAACCTTTGTATATCAATTTCTTTATACCTTTTGTGCATTGGCATAACTTTCTTTGAGGCTTCATTATCTCACATAATCAAACAAGGTTTTTGTATGTCAAGTATGAACAAGGATACTCCTATTTGTTTGCAAATTCAAATTCCATGCAATAGATACACCACCTTGTTTCTTCATACCTTGGTGCATAATATCAAATTTCTATATTAAAATAAGGATTGCTCTATATTATTTAGCATAACCTAAAGCAAAAGAAAAATCATCTATCCTATCTCATCCCATATCCAATAAAAAAGTAAAATCTATCCAATAATCATAGTTTCTTGATATTTGATCAACATCATTCATTCATCATATTCTATTATACTTCTCCATCTAATCATCTATTTTTTTCTATCCTACACATCATACTAACTTTTCTATCCAAAGTATTATGACATACACAAAAACATTGATCGCATCCTACATCCACAAACCCTCAATAGCATCATATGATACCATAACATCATAGAATCTTCAAATACATAGATCAAATCATATAGATAAATATTTATCCATTACATAATGTAGATCATCATCCATAAAACCATAATCATAGTTGCATCAAAAATATTTGCATCTCATATATATTGTCAAAAAATGCGTCATGATACAAAATCTATACATCGAATGTGTGATATAATATACATAAAAAAAAAATTATAAAGAGGTTATCAAGAGCCATGAGTGTATATAAAAATCAAGAATTTTTCAACATAAAATAATCTACATGTCAAATATATAACAAGATACGAGCTACATAGAGCTCCCTCTCTCCTCTCAACTTGGATGAGGATGGGGAGGAGCCACCCATTGAGGAGGAACCATCTAATTTGGGCTACCTATCCTCTTGAATCCCCAAATTATTGTCCCTCTATGCCTGAAGGTCCTACCTATGAGGGATACCCCACTTATCTCCTATTTGACCTACCAGATGGTCCTATTGCACTCTTGTAATAGGTGGCCTCTCTCTTTAGAATCCTGATCTCCTATATATTTTAGGCCATAGGGATCATCTATACATGTCTTATAACCTCCAATCATTGCCTCTACGCCCTCTCAACATCCCTCTTTGCAATAAACTGGGCTAGTTTTGCTGTCAATGAGCAATCTCCACATCCCTCTCCTGAGCACATTGATATCGATCGATATTCCTCTACATCAATTGTACACCAAGTCCATCTCGCTCCGCCCTATAACCATCTCTCTTTCATCATCCCTAGTCTCTCTACTACAGCACATCCCAAAGTTTGGAACCATCGGGGCCTCCCTAGGGAATCCTATCTCCTCATCCACCTATTGGCACTATTGTTGTTGTAAGATAGGAAAAATCTAGTTGCATAGATCAAGCAACAACCACAACACTATCTAAGCTAGAAATTTAATCTAAAACAAAGAAGAACAATCAAACAAAAGAGATAAAATAAAGGCAATCAAATAGAAAAACTCCCCATTTTTTGAAGTTGAATAACCTCCTTTGTCTCTCCTCAAACAACCTTTGCAAGTTTCCCTCAAATAATTGTAAGTGTGAAAATACCTACAAACAATAAGCATGAAATTTGGAGATAAGTGGTTGTTTAATAAAAAATGGAGGAGAATATTTTCTTCTATAGACAACCATTCGAATAGATGGATGAAATCAAGCTTCTAGAAGGATTCCAAGATCAATGGTTGAGAATACATGCACCATAGAGTATTGGGCTAGGGATGGCTATGACATGGATGATTAAGATTGAAAAGAGCCCAAAAGCAATACATGACCGAGATTCGAAAAATGAGATAGTGGAGGGAAATAATGGAGGAAATAAATAATAAAATTATTGATTTGATGAGAAATGACAAAAGGTAATTAAATAATTTTGATAATTATTTAACTATAGAACAATTGAAAAGATTAATGAATAGATAAATAATTGATAATAATTATTTAACTATAGTTGAATGATGAAAGGTAAATAATTAAATAAATGCTAATTTATTTAATCATTGAAGAAAAGGGTGTTAGTGAAGCTATTAAATATATTTAATTAGACATAGAAGAATAAAGGTAAAGAGATGAATTCATTAAATAATTAAAATTATCTAATTAATAGAAGAACATGATCAAAGAATTAAAGAATTAAAATTATTTGATCATGTGGGAGGGAAGACCAAGACGAAGGAAAAATGACGCTCACAGACCAAGACATTTTTCAGTGTCTATAGTTGCCACCACTACCTCCTACTGACCCTTGTCCTCTACAATAGGGACCTCTTCCTCTACCCTTTTTTCTATGTCAGCGGGCTCTACCTCTCACTCCCTCCTCCCTCAAACCACTCCTCCATCAAGGTGTATAAATTAAAGTGGCCTTTGAGGTATCCCCATGCATCAAAATCAACAATCACATTACGATCCTCTACCCTATCTGCCCGAATCCACTATACAAGGGCCAACTAAATGAACTTAGTCACTATTGTCCAAGATGAGGGCATCATCCCCCAATTTGCAATATCTCTCATCATACAAGAAAAATCACATGATAGTCTATAGTTGGAACATCTTATGCATCTTTGAACTACTTATGCACCCGATTAGGAAGATATTTAATTAGAACATAATGTGTATGCTTAATAAGCCATCGGGTCTACTTGTAAAAAGGTAGATGTACCCCATCATCATCTCAGGCCTCTATATGTAAGCATGGCCTCCATCAGAATTGGTCCATGTCATCAATCACTCTCCTCCAAAAGTACAAGTCACCTAAATGGTGTTGTGTCAACATAGTAGCATATCTATAGACAAGGGGATATCCTACCTCTTTGATTGCCTACCCAATCGGCCTAGTCATTGTAATGTTCTCCCAAGCCCACACATGTAGAAAGGTCACACCCACTAATAAGCTAGACGTTGATCAGTAAACAACCTAATGCATTTTGTGATACAAGTGTTCTAGTATGCATGGCCTCAAGCATAGACTCATGCATCCTCCATGATCCACTCTAAAACACGACCCCATCTGACCGAGAAAACTCTATACCGCCTATTAGGCATAATTTTCCTATAAATGATCCTTGCTACCATGATGATAATATCATCAAATGTGCAGCTATGCTATCTCAAGTCTATCTGACCATCGTGGATCTAGAGCTCATCATCCCCAAATACCCTCTCCAACACCTCAACTCCATAATTTGGCTCATAAATGACTCTAGCCCCATGAATGGGAACTCTCAAAATGCACCATACATCCTCCAAGGTGATGGTTGCCTCTCTGGTGGGAAGTATGAATGATGATGTCTTTGAATTCCATTGCTCTACTAGTGCAATCATAAATGCCCAATTTACCTTGATCTCAAGCATATAGGTGATGTACAGTTTGATTTCTTTGAGAAACTAAACATTCAACTTAGTAAGATGTGCCATCCAGTCTAGCACCCTAGGTCGTCACTCTTGCGACTAGATAGAATCAAGTACAACCTACAAACATAGTTCCCACAATGTCAATTTACTAAAAAAATGATAAAAGCCTAAGTCTGTAAAGCCTTGAGTCAAAAGTGAGCTCTTTTGCATGTGTCATTTTATAATAGTCAAAAGTAACAACTTTTTTTATAAGTGTCACTTTACAATTTCAAAAGTGATATTTTTAAAAAATGCATCACTTTATCATAGACAAAAGAAAACCATTTTTTCTAAGTGATTCACTTGTGCAAAACCATCATGCTTCATACAAAAGTGTTGTGTCGATGTTCAACCGCATCGCATCGAGTTACGGAAGCATCGAGTCGAACTCGACACATTTGTTGACCTAAGTTTGTGTATCATTTAATGCACCTAAAACTACAAGAAAAAGTACAAGGGTCAAGTACATATTGGGGGTGCCCATTGGAACTGATGAACAACATCTACACAATGTGGAGCATATGGAATGTGAGCCATAGTGAGGTGTTTGTGTAGTAAAATCACTCTGAGCTCTAAAAATCCTCAACTCTCAAGGTGAAAATGAATTGAAAATAATTTCAAATGCTTATATATGGTCCCTAAAACCCTAGGTTTAATCCCCCCACTCCCTTCAGCCTATTTCTCTCATTTCCTAAACCTCTTGATTAGTTTATTGGCTTCCTAGGACCTGATTTTTCCTCCTCTTCTTTGTTGAACCTATCCTATCAAGAGCCTGCCCTAAAAAATATTTTTTCCGACCGAACTCTTCAGGGGGAAGCCTACCATCCTCCTTCATTCCTTGATTCATTGAGGCACAATGGGGCATGGATTTTTTTTTTCAAATTATAAATATGTCTTTGAAACAACATAACAAGTACATTGTCTCAAAGAGGGGCAAAATATAGATACCTAAAATTGTCTAAGCGCATCGCACATTTGTAATTCGCTAATTTCTATCATTTTCCTCATTATTTCTTGATTCCTCAATTTAATTAAATAATTCCAATTATTTGATTAAATTCATTATTTTCTCTATTAATTGAATAATTAATATTATTTGGTTAATTCATCGAAATTCATCAATTTCCCTCTTTTCACATTTATTAAATTCAATTTTCTATCTCCCCACTTTGATTAAATAATTTCAATTATTTAATTAAATATTAATTTTCCTTCTCACACATGATTAAATAATTTTAAATTATTTAATTAAATCCTAATTTCCTCTCACCTCACAATTAAATAATTTCTTAATTATTTAAGTACTAATTTTTCTACCAACTTGCACATGACATTCCATTTTCAAAAAGAGAATATTCCTTTTCAAATTATATTCCCTCCAAAATATCTCAAATTGATTTCCATGAAATAAGGAGATATTTTTATTTAACTAAAAGCGCTCATTCATTTTCATCCATTGATCTCTTGATATAATCTAGACCATTAATTTTTATCTTCAATCTCCACTGTTGATTGAATATCCTAGAATTTTATAAAACAAGTCATCCTCTTCATAAAAATGGTTCACAATTCTCATAAGAAATTCATGACCTGTTTGAGAACATTCTTGAGCATTTGAGCATCATAATTGTAAGTCAAGATCATCATCAAAGCTTTTGCAACATGGGTTATGCACAATTTGAGAAATCCACATCCTAAATTGGCATAATTCTCCAATGGAGTGCTCGGTTTGCTTTGTTTTCTTTGAGTAATTGATCTCAATTTGATTTGTAATAATTATTTGTGTTTTTTCATTGATTCAGTTGTATTTAACTCCATTTAGTATGAGTTTAATTCATCTTTCCTCTGTGGGCTTTTGATATTTCCTAACCCCAATTATTTTATTACATGTTCTAATGATTATTTAGCCATATCATAGTCAATTTTAAAATTGACTCAACCATAAACAAATATTTTAACTAGAACTAAACACACAAACTATTTTTTTGAAGAATCAAGTAGAGATGATATATTAAAAAAATGATCTACATCTACTTGTACTTCAAAGAGCTCAATGAGTGATTCATTTATAATATAAAAATTACTTGCTAATTTTATTAAAATGATTTGGTAACTATGGGATCACACAAATGTCAAAAAACAAAAAGGAAGTTGATGACACATCAAAAAAGTGGAAATATGTGGAGAGGAGGAAAAAAACAAAGAGATATGAGAGATAAGATTTGACAAATGAAGAATGTTAAAGTATCTAATTTGGTTATTATGGAAGAAGATAAAATTGAAGAGACCAACATAGATCACGTGAATATAGAAGATGCAAATGTGGAAGAGAAAAATATGGAAATTGTAATATGAAATGAATCCAAGTAATTATTTCATTGCACTCAATGATAATGTTATTAGTATCTCAAAGAAAGATTAATATAGCAATGTTGATTTAATTTTTTTAATTAAAAATAACATAATAGAAAATGATATTATAATTCGTTGTATGGATGAAAAGGGTTTTTTTAATTGAAAGAAATGTATTAGATAATCCTCTTAGTAAGATATATTTGAACCCATCCAAAAAATTATATAAAACTATTTTTACTAAAAAATTATAGTATTTCAATGTCAACTAATAACAATTAATTAGAATGTTAAAAATATAAAAAGTAATAAAAAATTAGGCATATTCATAGAAACTCAAAAGAATGATGAATGAATGAAATAAATTATATCTAGTGTTGTTTTTGATAAAGTAAGTTGCATTTACAGGGTACAATACCCTTAGACATTGAGCACAAGGGGAAAAAAAGAGATCAAGTTCACAAATACATCAAAGTCTAGAAACAACAAAAAACAAAATAAACAAGCACAGTAGACCGACAACAAAGAAAGACCCAACAACCCAAAAAATAGACCCACCCATTACTTATTTATACCATACCACTTCTCAAGGAGAAGATTTAAGACATCATCACCCACCCAATTAGGTCCATCTCCCTCTTTCTTCTTCTCCACCTCTTCCTTTAAAACCTTTGGGAGTGTGACAACAGACCTATGAATTATCTTTATGGTGAAGTGTGTCAGTCGAGTAAACTTTTTTTCTAGTATTTTCACCCACACTTGTAACCTATTGAATTCCTCCACCTTGTCATTAGTCCTCTTAATAGTCTCTTCCTCAATAGCCATGGGGTCTAAAGACTGGGTGGAATCCACATTGATCATTATTTTCATATTTGATAAGTGGTTGGGTCCTTCCACAAATTCTACCATGTCCTAAATAGTGTCCTTATTGCAGTCCTCTTTACCACTAGTCTACCTCTCTTTGTCACTAGTCTACTCTGAGATGCTAGATATCTCATCTACCCACACCTCTTTCTTAGCCAACCTATGAGACCTTCTAACACTGGTTTTCTCCATTCTAACATCCACAATTGCTGCCACAACAATATCACCTTTAGAATCCTTGTCCTTGGTTCTCTTTCCCTCACTATTTGTAGTCGACATCTCCACCTAGGACAAAGTCTCCTTTTTAACTTTAGTCTTTTTCATCAGTTTCTTGTCCTTCTTGGTGAGGGGATTTTTTAACTCACACAACTTGGTTTTTGCCTTTGACTAGGCTAACTTCACCCCTCCCTTTTTTTTTTGCAAGGGGTTTTGGTTTAGGTGCATTTTTGGGTGGCTTTCCATAGGGGGGGTTTCCTCTTGGGTTCAATAGAAGCAGTAGGGGAGGGTTTTTTAGGGGAGTGATTGGGCAGTTCTAGTTCTTCAACACGAACAACAAAAATGAGTTTTGGAGGACAGAGGGCCAAATGGAACTGGTAGAGCCAAAGAATAAGGCTCTGGTGTAAATGCAATGAAGGTGGCTTATTCGTGTTTAAGGTAGCAACATCAAGGGTTTCCTTAATTGAGCTTTACAGGGAGGTTAGCAGAAAAAAAGGAAAACTTAAGAGCATTTTGTGCCTAAAGTGATTGAGTAACTACAGATGATAGAAATAAATGACCTTAAATCTTCCCTCAAGAGTAACATACTTCATGAGAGCTAAACAAACTTGGTCCCATGGTTTGGGAAGTGCCTCCCTTTCAAAACCTACATGCTTCTTGACCGGCTTCTCATTCTCTTTGAAGAAAGCATTAAGGCTCTCCAAGTCTTGGACTTTGGTGTGCTTCTTAAGTTTCTTATCAGTGCAGGATAGACCTATCACCTTGGCAATAACATCCTCATGAACTTCAAATGAAATTTCTCCCATCGTAAATCTCTTGTCACTCCAGAAGCCAACAAATTCTCATCATGACCCACCAAACACTTCAAAAGAGGTGCAATCCCACCCATAACCTAGATATTCCAAACAATAGGTTTTCTATGGAATTCATCAAGGAGTCGAGCTCAGTCCTAACTCTATCACCTCCCATCTCTTTATATTGAATCTAGAAGCTTTCTCATACCAACAAAGTTAGAATTTTTTTCAAATCCTAATCGATGATCTGACTCACCCCTATATCACCTTTCCCAAACCAAGGATGATCATTCCTAATTAAGGATTTTGGTAGATCAGATGAGCTAATGGTCATTTCCAAGAAAATTATCACTGTAGAGCCATAATGGGCCTTTCTTAAGTACAACAAACTTAACCTAAAAGCTATGATTATTTTGATCAGATAATTATTAACCAAATTTCTAGAGATAACTTTGGTCTTGCATATAATCCTAGAAATTTTGGTTGTTGGGTCATAATTGAATTTCCTTAAGTACAACACATCAAAGCTTAGAGCTATAATAAATGTGAGTGAACAGTAATTAGCCAACAAATTAAAGATAAACATTATCAAACACATGTTCTTGAAAACATGAAGAAAGTTGCCTCTGATGACATAGAAGTTTGTATACCAATACTGCCAACATACCCAACTACAAATTTTCCCTTATAGTCCTTGATAATGCCTCCATTACTAGCCATCTAGGGGTTCCTTTTTTTCTCTCTATCAAAATTAAGTTTTTTCCAGCCAGTATCTAAGGGTTTCTAAACCATATTACATCTAGCCAAAGATTTAGAGTTATCAAAGGAGTTGATCTCCAAATTTTTGTTCCATGAGTTTTCCATCTTGATCTCCCACACAATAGAGGATTTTTCTGGGGGTTTCCAAGAGTAAATGGAGACACTCTTTGAAATAAGTCTAAAACCAATTCCAAAGACCTCCTTAGGACTTTTCTCTATATCTTTGAAGATCTGGTTGTTCCTCTCTTTCCATAAACACCAGAAAATGATCAAAGGAGTTTGCCCCAAAATCTCAATAGGGAGAGGATGTTGAAAGGGGCCCGACCAACCTTCTATTAAAAAAATTATGTCCCCATTCATGGTCCATTGGATCCTCAATTTGTCAAAAATAAAATCCCATACTTCAGCAGCAAACAGACAGTGCAGTAAGAGGTGGTCTACCGACTCCTCATTATTCTTGTATAACATGCATCTGTTCGAGATATTAAATCCCCTTTTCCTTAAGTTTTCCTGAGTTAGAGTCCTATTGTGGCATGTCGTCCACCAAAAGAAATTTATTTTTGGTATCAAATGTGAGTTCCAAACCTTTTTTCATAATCTTCTTTGGTCACCATTATCAAACAACAAACTGTAAGTTGACCTAACAAAGAAGTTTCCCTTGTGTTCCTAAACCCATAAAAACTCATCCTCCATGTTTGATATGGGAATTCTAGCTAGGGATAGGATGTCTTGTAAGGTTCTAGCCAACAGTATCAAAATTGGAGAAAGGGGGCAGCATAATTCCAAAACTTTCCACTTCCTAGAACCATGAGGACCATAAATGTAGTCATAAAATTTTCTACCAAAGAATTATTGTGCAAGCTCCATCAAATTCTTGAAGTCAAATAGGGATAGGGGACATTCAAGCAGCTAGGGTTCTTCCCAAAAGCTAATCATGTTGTCATTTCCAAGCTTCCATCTTAGCCCAGAGTGTAGCAGCCTTTTCATTCTACAAATATTGTTCCAAGCCAAGGAGCCACTAGGGTGTTCCATCGAGAGACACCTAATTAGGGGCCAGTTGTTTAGGTACTTAGCATTCATAATCCTACACTAGTCCCTTTTTTTCCTTAATTGATCCCATCCAACCTTAGCAAGCAAGGCTTTGTTAGTTGGTTGCAATTTCCTTATACAAACCCCTCAACAAAATTTAGGAAGGCACACCTTGTCCCAACTAATCAAAGCCAGCTTATTTTTTGCATTTGTACCAGACCAAAGGAAATTCCTTTATATTTTTTCAAAATTTTCCACTATGTATCTAGGTATTTTGAATATAAAGATAAAATAAATCAAAATCCCTTGAAGAGTGGCAATAAGAAGTTGTTTTTTACCAACATGACTGAGGATTGAGCCTTTCCACCCAGCTAGTTTCCTTTGAATCCTTTCAAGGACAGTATTCTAGAAGGTGGGAGAAACCTCCTTGACAATAAGAGGGAGCCCAAAGTACACCAAAGGTAGGGAGGCACCAACGCAACCCATAATAGTTATCACCCTATCCTGCAAAATAGGATTGTTGTTAAAGAAATAAATCACACTCTTGTTATAGTTTATGCATTAGTTTGAGCTAGCCGCATAGTTGTTAATGCACATTTTCCATTTCCTTGCTTCCATAACTAAATATTTCCCAAACAATATGGTATCATCAATGAACTATTGTATGAAAACATGTTCTAGAGTAGTGGCAAGTTGAACTCCTTTAATAGAACCCTCCAATAGCGTTCTAGCCACATTCCTACTCATCACATCAGTGACCATTATGAACAAAAAATGGGATAGAGGATCCCCCTGTCTTATGCCCCTCCATAGTTGTAACACATTCCATAATGAGATTAAGCACCCTCTAATTGAATCCCATCTTAGCCAAGATTCTAGGGAGAAAGCTCTAAAGGACTTTGTTGAAGGATTTTGAAATGTCAATCTTGAAAGCCATACTAGCATTGTTGCACCGGTCAATAGAGTGAAAAAATTTGTGAGTGACAATGGTAGCATCGAAGATATGGCACCTCAGGACAAAGCCCTTTTAGCTTAGACTTATTATTTTTTCCAAAAAACATTTCAAAAAATTCACTAGGATTTTAGAGAAAATATTATAAATGGTATTACAAAGGCTAATAGGGAAAAAGTCAGCCATGGTTTGTGGATCCTCAATTTTGGGAATAAGGGCTAGGAAGGTGTGATTTAGCTGTTTGATTAGTTTTCCATAATTGAATAAATCCTTAGCCACTAGAGTTAAGTCCTCACCAACTATGTCCTAGAAAACCTAAAAGAAGGTCGGGGGTATCCATCAAGTCTTGGAGCCTTGTAGGCACCCATACTAAAAAAACAACCTTGAATTCCTTGAGAGTGACAACACAAAATATTATCATTATCCTCTTGGGATAGATATATAGGTAGGGGTCCAACAATGAGTCATCCATAACAAAATTAGGAACCACATTTGGATCCAATAAAGCCCATTGGAAGTAGCCAAAGCCCAATAGACCAATTTGGGTAGGGGTAGTGACTTCATGTCCCACCTCATTTTTCAATTTTTTTATCTAATTCCTTTTCCTATGCTTGAGGGCTGAAACATAGAAGAAAGAATTATTTTAATCACCCTCCTTTAGCCATTGAACTCTGGATTTTTGTTTCCAGAATGTCTCCTCTTTTTCCAAGATTTTTCCCATTTCAAGCGTAATCTCTTTCTTGCTGACAAGTTTGTACACTGACATCACCCTCCTGCATTCTCCTTTGTGTCATCCTAATATTATTGGCTATAACTCTTTTTCGATGGAAGACATCATCAAAAACCCTATTATTTCACCCCTTAAGCATGTTCTTGATATAATTGAGTTTATGGAAAACTCTAAACATGGGGGATCCATGTATGAGGATGTTCCACCAAGAAAAAAAATTATTCTTGAGATCTGGGTGGGTATTCCACATGATCCCAAATTGGAAAGGAAAAGGACCCACAACAAAGTGTTCAATCATGACCAAAAGCAGCAGAACATGATCTGACACAGTCTGGGGTAAAGCTAGTGGATTACCATTAAGTTGTACAATTGGGAGAGAAGAGGTATCTATCAAGTCAAACTTGGATAAGGCCATCCCCAAGTGCTTGTTAGTCCAGGTAAAAGCTTGTCCTTATAAGTCAATGTCTAGTAGACCAGTATTACTTAAGAAATCAACAAGATCAGTCATGCTATCATAATAGTCAGTCAGACCCCCACTCTTCTTCGAAGGGTACAACAAAGTGTTGAAGCCTCCAACCACTAACCAATGAGCCCCCTATTATTCTTTATCCAGTCAGTGAGATCTTGCGAAAGGGTTTTCCTTACATCCCTTAAATTGGGGACATAGATTTTGATTAGGAACCAAGTACCATGAAAGTGATAGAACTAGACTCTCACATTGCTCCTACTTTGGAAAATTTTAGACCTAGTTAACCTATTGGCATTCCACATCATGAACATCCCACCTGAAGCCCCATCTACATCGATACAGGAAAAGGAAGAATTCAACCAAATATACTTGGCTATGTGCTCAAAACTTGTTTTTTAAATTTTAATTTCTTGTAAAAACAAAACATCTATCTTGTGTTCCATAACATAATTATTTAGAGTTGACTATTTATGGGGCTATTTATCCCTCTCACATTCCATTACAGGGCTTGTTGGAAACAAGCTACACTAAGAGGGGGGGGTGAATCAGTTTTGTGAAAAATTTAACTTTATTAACCTTTAACTTCAAAGCACTTGGAACATTCAACCAAAATGCATGAACATGAAGAAAACAATCACAACACCATAACACAAGAATTTCTATGTGCAAACCCTGTTAGGGGAAAAACCACGGTGGATGGCCAATCCACAATATGATTTGAGTATACTCAAATGAAGTTTATAATATGGGGAATGCTATTGCATTCAAGCGCACTACCCAGAGCTCACTGCTCAAAGAAGACTCACTTTTTTACAAAGAAAATCATATTAAAACCATATGAGAATTTGAATTAAGAGAATAGAATTTACATATGCTTGATTACAGTTTCGTTTAGGCTCAATACTCGATCTTTTTTCCTTCAGAATGATTTTGCACTTCTGCTCTGTTATGCTCAAACTCGCATCACAAAATCCTTAATGCACAAGTGAAACTGTGCATAATCTCTCTTCTTCTCTTCTGATATTCACAATTTGCATCGAAACACCTTCTTCATATCTCAAAATGATATGGTCAATCACTTATATATATCTGCGACCAATAATTTAATCGCAATATGTTGGCATCAATAGAACACAAAAATATTTACAACTGTCAGCTCAATCATGAGTAATGTATAATGTGAATCCACAACAGTCAGCCACAACTTAGCTAGGACCCAAACAAATATGTTCGAACACAAACATACTTGAACAATTACTTCCCAAACATCTGCGACATGTTATATCCACGAAATTGGCCTCCATGCACTGATAAACAAGAAATTATTAAACCAGATCTTCTAACTCACACACGGATCAATACGAGCCACTAAGATTCAATAGTAATAGAGATAATATACCAAAAAATATTTCCTGAGATATGCAACACAAAATAATAACAGGAAATCTTCATAAGGATCGATGAACACAAAATTTTCGAATGCTCTGTTCTTCCTTGACTGTCTTCAATATGTCTGCCGATATGATCAAATGATGAAGTGTGTATCCAATCATTGATTGGGGTTGTCATAAATGAAAACACCAAATGATATTAGCAGTGTCTCTTGCCAACAATCTCCCCCTTTGGCATTGATGGTAACACTTAGTGAAAAATGACCAAGTGTCAGATTAGTACCAACATGAATTGTACTGCCATCTTCAAAATTCCAAAAAGAGAACTCTCCCCTTGAGATGATTATACATGCGTCACTCTACTATTCTCCCTCTTTGACATCAATGGAAAAGGTAGGGATCCGCATACCAAAAAAAGATCAAACAAAACTATTATGAACAAATTGCATATATACAAAAAATTTTCTTAAACTTACATAAACTGGAAAATATTTCTTCAACTGGATCAGATTTGTGTCCCAAACCCTTTTGAGACTCTCCAAGATTGTTATGTGACCACATACTAGGTAGGATTGTGTCTCTACAAACTCCAAGTTTGTTGGATCACTAACTGCCATAGCATCTTTACCTTCCTTTAGTGCACTTGACATTATTTCTATCTTTGGACCAACTAAGCCTCTAAGTTCACATGCTTTCTCCACAAATATTTCATTTTCATGATTCAAGCTTCTTATCTTGTCAAGTAGAGATATTACCTAACCTTCTTGTTTCGCAACACCGTCAGCTAAAGGATCAAAATCTTCAAAAATAGTAGTTAACTGTTTTTCCAGATCCTTAACCTTCTTTTCATTGGCCTCAGTAAATTTTGACAAAGACAAACATGATTTATAAATATTTCCACCTTTAGACAAAGAATTTTGAACATTTTTCACACATGTGGCTAATATATTTTCACCCTTAACAATCATTTCTTTCAACCCATTGAACCCTTTGGCATCAAATTATTTTTGCACTTTAATCATAGATGATTTCTCAAGTGACTTGAAATGAGTACTTATAGATTTGGTGAGATTTTTCAATTCACCGGAGGAGGAACTGGATGGATCTTTGACATGTGTAGGCATTATTTTCTCCAAAACTCCACATGCAAGGTTTAAAATTTTATAGTCCTCAATGTGGGACTTCAACAGTTCTTCTCTAGCCTTCGCTTGGGTGAATGATGCTACCTTCATTTTTTGAATTAGAGATAAAGTGGATAGGTCAATAGGACCTTCAATCAGTTCAGGGTCGAATTATCCTATTGTTCTACTATAAATTTCTTCACTTCCTCTACAATGTATCTTGCTTCCTTTACCTCAGCTTTCTTTTCCTTAACCATTATTTCTTCAGCTGCATGTTCTTGCTTAACTTCTGGAATTTCAATTCTCTCATCCTTCTCAATGGATGCAATTTTAAGAGTCTCAATCTCCATAGGTATTTATGTTTGTCCATATCAAGAGGAATCTGAGTTTCCTCAATTGTATCAAGTTTTTATTTTTCTTCTTCTCCTTTCAGGCAAGATGGGACATCTTTATCATGATTTTCTTTAGTGACAATGTCAATTCTACCATTTAACAAAATCTTTCTCAAGATTTGCTGAGTTTATTTTGTAACCTCATCATTCAAACCAATCATGAAATTATTCACCCTTGTCTTGCTCTTGAATTCCTTTTTGGCTTTATTCAGGAGTGCTTGCATATCTTCCATAGACATTACCGGACATAATTTTGCAATAATTCTTTCTCTCATTTGTTCTTCTTTTGTTCTAGCATTGACTCTCCTCATTTCCAAAATCTCATATAGGCTTTTAGGTAAGCTAGGCATTACTTCAATAAGAAATTTATTGAAAATATTCAAATACATTATTGTTGCCTCCTCAAGAGTTCTTTGACCAGATTCATCAAAATTTTCATACCATTTACAAAGTGGCTTAAGATTGCCATCTTTTACTAGATATTTTTCAACTTCTTCTAACGACATACCTGGTTTGTCAAATTTTTCTTTCTTATGTGCTTTGACTTCTTCACTAGAGGATTTTTCTTTGGAAAATGTTGTTGCCTTCACACCTTGATGCCACATAAACTCTTTTTATTTTATCCTTCTTTCTTTTTCCATCCTTACTAGATGTCTTCACTAGAATTATCTTGGCTATAGGAGCGGATAGGGGTGCAGAGCTCCTTGTTGACCTAGTTCTGGCAAAGGGTGCTACCGGACTAGCTGATTTAGTTTTTGTTGCCTCATTTGCTACTTCAACTTCTTCTCTTTTCCTTTTGGCTTCTCTTACTTTTTCTACCGATATGCCCATACTCTCTACAAATATTTCTACTTCTTTTCTAACTCTTTTGACTAACATAGTTTTTCTGAGTTCATTGTGTACTTGTATATTTTTTTCTGCATAAGTATCGAATCTCTCTTTTGTCAGATCCAGAGGCATATTTAGTAAATGTTATGCATACATTTCCATAATTTTCTCTTCAACTTCATAGCCCCTTGGCATGATCAAAACTATTCTGGGATCAACAACTTCCATCATGCATTGATCAATATCTACCATAAAACAAATTATATCCTTATACTTCTCCACAATAGAAGTAGGAATTCTTTCTCTGGCATACATCATACTTTGAAAACTTTCAAAATATCCCTAGATAGTGGCATTATTTTTCTTAATGTCTACAAATATATGAAAGAGATCTCTGATCTGAGAAGCTACCGGTTTATCTTTTTTCCAATGAACCTTTCTGAATCCCGGAACCTCATTCATGATGTGAAAGAATAAGCATAATAGCAAGTTACCATACTTAAAGGAATTTTTCTTATCCATCTTGATCTTCCCAAGATTTTCCATTAGCTGACTTCTTAGCAACTCACATAGATCATAGTTTTCATTTTCCTTTACCATTTGATAGGTTGCATAAATGGTTGTACCGGACACAAAGTTGTCTCAGTTGGAATGATAGATTGTGTACCCAATAACCATAGATGCAAATTTGACATCTATATCAACAATGTCATCAATTGTCATTGCTCTTTTGTCATACTTGGAACCGATTGCATCAGTGATCATTTGATTCTTCACTGATTTCAGAACTGGTAATCCACTGGAGGAACTTAAACCTGTAACAACACTTATAGCCTCTTTTGTTTTCTTGAAGGGTATATTTAACCACATGAATTCATCATGAACTCGACTCAATATGTAACGAACCCATTCGATCTCTTCAAACACGCAGAATTTAACAATCTATGTAAACAAAATTCTTCTAGGGTTTTAAATTTTGGCTTCACATAGAAATCTTCTCCTATAATGTGATTATTATACAAATTTAGCAGCTGCGAGCTTCCTAGATCTTCAATGTTAGTGTGAATATATTCCCTAACATCTTCAATGTGTAAGACGTCATACATAATAGATGAAAAAGCACCTAATTCATCGGTTTCAATAGACTTGAAGGGATGCCATTTGAATTTAGGGTGAGTTTTGTCCTTGACTTTGACTACCAAAGGAGTAGCCATTTACACCAATTCACAAATTCCCAGGGTTTTCTGATAAATACCTTTTCATCAAATCATATTTTGTTTGTTGAATTGCCTTCACACTTGAATTTCACCTCAATTCACCAAATTTTTCTTTAGAGCTCTCCAACTTATTTTCTTCAAAATGCAAAGTGACAAATGAAAGATAGAAATGACTTTTTATCACTTGCATACCTAACCCTTTTTGTCGCAATAAATTCTTTTTACCCTAACTCATCTGAATACCCTATTTTCATACACTGTGAAAGATAATTCTTTTGTGGACCTCCAATATAGGTACAAATTTCTCCAATGCATTCAACAACACCTATAGAGCATATGTGCACTTACTAAACTTATCCACATCTAGTGTCGGTTACCGGTTAGGTGGTTAAGATATTTTCTCAACAGCTCCCCCTAGGCCAAAGGCCTGAAGCTGATTCCTGGAAGAATTACCAAAAGCAGATTTTGCAGCTAGCTCATTTCCTTCAATAGAGGGATTTTTCTTCACCCATTTCTTCTACATCTGCTTCCTGATCACATCTATAGTGACTTTTCCTTTTCCCTTATTATCCTTATGCATGTTCCTTCTTTGATTTACTAGACCTCTTTTGTTCCAACAAAATTTAGGAATGTGACCAAATTTGTTGTAGTTATCTAGCACACAACATTTTTCTATTCAAACCAGTTGTTCCACTAATTTCCTCTTGATCTACATTGGTTAGCAATGTGGCCAAGTCTGTTGCACATATAGCATCTGACATTTCTATAAAAAAAATTCATCATATTTTTGCATTCATTTGACTTATGACAAAACTTATGAAAATTAAAGCACTGACCTGAGAATGATGGAACACTTGAATTCATCCTGCTTCTACATTGAGTAGCCATGTGTCCAAATTTATTGCAAATAATATAGTATCCATTAAATCTCTAAGCATTAGGTTGCCTTACCGTATACCTTCCATATTTTTTCATTTCATTTCCTTGCCTGAATCTCCTTTGTCCTAATATGCAACTTTCTTCTTCTTCATATCCAAGACCTCTCTTTTCACCTTCTATCCTTTGTCCTTTAATCATTTCATCAAGCTTGGTTGAGCTAACTTTGAACTTCTCCTTGTACTCATTTGTAGTAGCAAGTTCATCTCTGAGTTCATCAATCTATTTTTCAAGCACTTCCTCATTGTTTTTAGATTGCTCCAGTTCATTGTCCAATCAGTTGCATACTTCAGATTTTTCTTTCAAGGACTATGCTAGGTTCTCTTCATTCTTCTTTCTATCTTCAAGATCCTTGGTCATCATGATAGATTTCATCTCATTCTTTAGGACAACATTATCTTTGGTAATCTTTTCACATACTTTTGTCTTTTCCTTCAGGGCTTGATTGAGTTGTTCATCTTCAATGCTCTTACTGTCATTCTGCTTAATTTGATCACACAGTTCTTTTCTCTTCTCTCTGGACTTATTGATTGTGTCTTTCAAAGACTCAATGAATCTCTCAGCATCCATGAGGTTTTCTTGTAATTTTTAAACTTTAGACTTTGACTAATCAAGATCATCTAGGGCCACCAAAAGTTGTTGAAAACTGCTTGAATCCATTGAAACACTTTCCAAGATCTCCCCAAGTTGTTAGAATTCTTTTGAGGAACTAGCTCTGATACCAATTATTGCAAATAAGCTACACTGAGAGGGGGAGGTGAATTAGTGTTGTGCAAAAATTAACTTTATTAACCTTTAACTTCAAAACACTTGTAACATTCAACCAAAATGCATGAACATGAAGAAAAAAATCACACCATAACAAAATATTGTTTACGTGGAAACCACGTTAGGGGAAAAACCATAGTGGATGGACAATCCACAATATGATCTAAGTATACTCAAATGAAGTTTACAATATGGGGAATGCACTTGCATTCAGGTGCACCACCTAGAGCTCATTGCTCAAAGAAGACTCACTGTCTTACAAAGAAAATCAAATTAAAACTATCTGAGAATTTGAACTGAGAGAATAGCATCTACATATTCTTGATTATAGCTCTGGTTAGGCTCAATACTTGATCTTCTATCCTTCAGACTGATTATGCACTTATGCTCTGTTATGCTCAAACAAGAAAAAGCCGAAAAGGCCCTAGCCATGTTTTTTCCAAAGTTTCACAAAAGGCACCATAGTGAGGATTGCCCATACAATAGGACAAATATCTCATCTTTAGAAGAACTTAGTAAGAGCTCTACCTTGAGGCCTCTTCCTATAGGAGTACCTGAAATGGAATATTTTGAAGAACCTGTCTATTATATGGCCCCTAGGCGACCCTTTCCATCTCGAGCAATGCACCCTAACATGATGAACAATTATCTTGCCCCAGGACCAAGCCAACCCAACTCTTATCAAACAGGATGGTATGGGGGTTGGAAAAAACCCCCATACCCTCAATGGATGCCACATTATTAATATACTCCACAGTCATGGCAACAGGAATGGAGGCCACAATCACCACAACCATCTACATACCAAAAAAAACCATTCCCCTCATAATCACAATTTCCGCCTTCTCCATTGATTAACCCATACCAATAGCCACAATTTCCAGCCTTGCCATGATCAGCCACCCCACCCATCAATCCAATAGAGCCACCAAGACCTACATAAATGCCAACCCAACCCAACCCCAACCCCAATAATAAGGCCACCTAACTAGTATATAATAATGAACCAACAAGTTACTCCACCTATCCTATAAATACATTAGAAATAGATGGAGTTCATTTAAGATCAGGAAAGGCTCTTCAAGGGCCCACCATTACATAAATCAATGAGGAGTTAGAAATCGAGCCAACCAGAGAACCCCCCTTTCCTAAAATATTTCAATCTGCACCAATACAAAGGGAGGATTCTAAACTTGAGTTCAATTTTGTTAATGAGTTGTGCAACATTAACATTAAGATTCCTTTGTTGCAAGCCATCAAATATATTCCCGTCTATAGAAAAGCAATTCATGAACTATGTACCTGGAAGCAGAGAAAGAAGAAAGACCCAAAAATTGTTCGTCATTGGACAATTGGCAGACCTGATGCTTGAAAACATCACCATTCCAAAGTATTTTGATCCAGGGAGTCTAGTCATTAAGCTAACCATTGCTAAAGTAAGTATTCCTAATACCCTTATAGATTTGGGTTCTGCAATTAATGTAATGACAAATGCAACAAAAGAAAGATTGTCATTAGAAGGACTTAGGCCTACTCCTACAGTCCTTCAAATGGCAGATCAGTCTTTGGTCAAACCCGAAGGTGTGATTGAAGATGTAATCATTTCTATCGATTCATGGGAATACCCAACTAACTTTGTGATTTTGTAGCCAAAAATTAAGCTGGGGGGATACCCCCTAATTTTGGGATGCCCTTGGTTAGTAGCTGCAGATGCGTTTATCAATTTCCGATCAAGGAACAAGGTCATTTCCAATGGCAAGCACAAGAAACAACTGACTCTATACCCGCCAGCACAACCCTTGTTGGAAATAGAGGACCCCATTTGGATTGATAGCGACTTGGATGAGTCATTACCAATCCTAACAATTGATAAAGCCTTAGATATGGAGGAGCCTACTAAGGATAATGTTCTTATTAGTTTCCTTCAGAACAGGTATACATTTAATGAAATATTTGAAAGCATGGTCCTCCATTCAATTATAAATACTCAATGTCCTTTTGGGGATTTTCCACTGGTGGGTAGTTCACGCTCTGTTCAACACTTTATCACATTGCATCAGTTATTATCCCATAATTTCCTATATGGTTCATTCTTATCTTCTACAAATTCGATTGATATGTCACCCACCTTAAAATTATTAGCCACTGAGTCACCGACACAATCTGCAGCTATGGAAATTCTACCCAATCACACACTTAACATTAATCTACAACTGACCACTGAACAAATCCAAGATCTTATCGCCATGCTTAGAACAAACAAAGAAGCATTCACCTAGGAATACCAAGACATGCATGGCATTCATCCTTGTACCTGCACCCATCATATCTACATTGAAGAAGGTAGTCATCCAATTAGGAAACCACAATGTCGGCTCAACCCTGCTTTGCACAACATAGTTAAAGAGGAGTTACAAAAATTGTTTAATGTCGGGTTTATATATCTTATTTTTGATAGTCAATGGGTTTCTCCTTTAGTTGTGGTTCCTAAGAAAAATGCTAAATGGAGAATTTATGTCGATTATATAGCATTAAATAAATCTACTAAGAAAGATCATTTTCCATTGCCATTTATTGTTCAAGTATTGGACACTCTTGCAGGTAAAAAGTTCTCTTTTCTTGACGGGTTCAGCGGTTATAACCAAATTTGCAAAGCACTAGATGATAAGGACAACACCACTTTCACTTGCCCTTGGGGCACCTTTGCTTATAGCATCTTTCCATTTGGTTTATGTAACACCCCTGCCACTTTTCAAAGGGCAGTTTTGAGCATTTTCACAGATCTTGTCAATGATTGTGTTGAGGTATACATGGATGATTTTACTGTCCATGGTAACACTTATGAGGAGGCTAAAACAAACTTAGACAAGGTACTTAGGCATTGTATAGACACCAACCTGTCACTGAGTCATGAAAAGTGCCACATACTTATGACTGAAGGGATAGTGCTCGATCATTACTTCTCCTCTAAAGGTATTCAAGTCGATCCTAAAAAGGTCCAAATTATCCAAGACTTACCTATACCCTCTAGTCAAAAATATGTTTGAAGTTTTCTCGGCCATGCAGGATATTACCAGAGATTTATCCAAAATTTCAGTAAAATAGCATCTCCCTTGTTTGCCTTGCTAGCCAAAGACGTTGCTTTCTCTTGGACACCTGAGTGTCAGGAAACCTTTGACTCCATCAAGAAAAATCCTAAACACACCCGTCCTTCAAGGACCAAACTTGGAACTAACATTTCATATCCACACGGATGCCTCCGACTATTCCATGGGAGTTGTGCTTGGAGAAAAAGAGGATAATCTTTTCTATTCTATCTACTGCATTAGCAAGAACTTCACGGGGGCCGACGTAAATTACATGGTAACTAAAAAATATTTTTTAGCTGTTGTGTATGCCATTAATAAGTTTTGTCATTAAATTACTGGTTATAAAGTGTTTGTCCACACAGATCATTCAATAATTTGGTTTTTAATTAATAAACCTGTGGTAACTGGTAGAGTCATTAGATGGTTTCTCTTACTCCAAGAATTTGATATAACTATACTTGATAAGCCTGGCCAAGAAAATGTGGTTGTAGAATTTTTGTCCCACTTACAATTGCTAGAAAATGAACCTACTTCAGTTGATGACACCTTTCCAGATGAGCACCTCTTTGCTATATCCGCAAAGAGCCCCTGGTTCACCGATATTGCAAACTACCTTGTTACATGCAAGTTCCCACCACATTTCTCCTCAAGGGAATAATGAAAGCTGGTTGGACTCAGTGGATAGTATACATGGATGAGTGGATTTCTCTTTCACACCAGCATTGACAGTATCATGCAACATTGTGTTCCCAAAGATGATGTCTTCGATATACTTCGTGCATGCCATATAGAATGATGCGGAGGACACTTTGCTGCTCAACAAACTGCCTAGAAGATTCTCACTACAGGTTACTATTGGCTTACACTCCATAAGGATTCTAAATGCTATGTTCATCATTGTGACAAGTGTTAGCACATGGGCTGACCCATATGCCCGGATGAGATACCTTTACATCCACATTTGTCCATAGAGCCATTTGAGAAGTGGGGCCTTGAGTTTGTTGGCCCAATCAACCCACCATCAAGGAACAAGGAATACATCCTTGTATGTACCGATTATGTCACCAAGTGGGCAAAAGTGATAGCACTAAAGTATTCCAGAGATACAAAATTAGTTGATTTCTTGTACTCTGATATTTTTACACGATTTGGTGTGTCGCGTGAGATAACCACTGATCAAGGACCACAATTTACATCTGAGCTCATTTTTGCCCTGGTTCATGAATATGAAATCTTCCACCGCAAGTCCACACCTTATCACCCTCAAGCCAATGGGAAAGTAGAAGTTACCAATCGAGAGATTGAGAATATTCTTACTAAGACAGTTGCTCTCCATAAGCGTGATTGGGCTACACGACTTCTTGAGGCCGTGTGGGCCTATTGAACAATGTGGAAGACCACCATTGGTTTGAACCCTTATGAGCTCGTCTATGGTAAGAAGGAAATTATTCCCATTGAGTTTGAGATTAAAACTCTTTGCACTGCACTACAATTGGGTATGGGTCTTTCTAATGCCCAAAAGACACGCATCGATCAACTACACTCCTTAGATGAATTGCGCCAGGAAGCACTCTTCCACACTGAGGTTGTCTAGAAATAGCGTGCTCTATGGCATGACCACCACATCCACCAATGGTCATTCCAACCTAGAGATTGGGCACTCCTATACGACTCCCGCTTCCAAGACTTCAAAGGAAATTTTCACACATGTTGGTTGGGGCCCTATGAGATCTAGACCGTATATGCTAATGGCATTGTTCATCTCTATATAGTGGACTCTGAAAGACAATCTCTTCTCATCAATGGTCATCACCTCAAACTATACAAGAAACCTTCTTTTTAGAGGCATCACAGGAACTTACTATTGTTCCTTTTGGCTTCCTTCAAGATTGATCATTATTCTATATAAAAAAAAACTAATAATAATAAGATCCAACGGTGAAAACCCTTTTTCGGTGTCATTGGTTGATTAATATTGACCATCCAGTGTCCAACAAGAATTAACCATTTAATAAAAACTTAGTGGTGAAAACTGGTTTCTTGGCGCCACTAGGCGGTGATAGATTGAAAACCGACAAACTAGCAGTCTATCATCAATAGTCGAAAAAAAAAAAAAAACCCACAACGCGCAGTAAGGGAACCTCCATGTTGGCACCCTTCCTTCCCATCATTTCCTAGCTCAGGACCCGGGCCTATTTTTTCCATCCCTCTTGCACTCAGCTTTGCCCTATTCCTATTGCCTGATTGACATGAACTCCTTTTTTTCTTTCCACCAGTTGATGCTATCCTTTCTACTTGGTCAAGATCCACGACCCTTCACATCCATTACTTCCCTCCATGTCCCAAAGGTTTTTTGTCACATTCAGCCAACAACCATTGCTCCAATTGATTTTATGTTCTTGTCTCTCTTGTGACAGGAACTTTTGCGGTTACCTCCTGATCGGCTTTCCAGTAGTTTTTTGCTAGAAGTCGTTTTGCTTGCTCGCTGGTACTCTTTCCTCTATGGTTACAACAGGCCTTCTTCATTTTTTCTCGTGCACTACCTTGTCAGTCACCATACTCCAGCTTCATGCTATTCTCGTCCTTTCTTTTCCATGCGACGTTCTCCAGCTGGTTGCTTCTATTTGGCTTCATCATGCCTATACTTCCCACACTGCACTCTTCCATCCTATCATTGTTGCGGGCTAGCATTGGCATCAGTACCACCTTCAACACATGTTCCACCACATCACCACTCCTGTATATAAATGGTCATCGATATCAGTATTTCACGTTTCTTTCCTTTTCTTTTTATTTTCTTTAAACATCGTTTGTTCATTTATTGATGGTGATGTCACCCACGGATGGGTAACTTTCTAAACTTGGGGGAAGTGTCACATTTTCCGTCGTGTCTCATATTTTTTCATAAAAACCTCATCCCATCATATCTACATTCATTGATTTCCAGAATGATTTGTCATAAATAATGAACTCCTTAATATCACCTGTAATCATTATTATTCACCTATAAATAATAAATTAGAAACCTCCATTTTTTAAACCACTTACCACAACCCATTCTTATCGCCTACACAACACTACTAGTTAAAGTTGTCCTATTCCTTGTAATAGTTGTTTCTGCAAAATTGTTTCACTCTTTACTGGGTTTTAACTATGAATTATTTGGATTGCACCTCTTCATAAGGATATGGCAGGAGAACGCAGACACCGCTACGAGCCAACAACTGTGGATGATTTAAGGGATCCTATGATGTCTGAAGCCTGTAAGATATGCAAGCAAGTAGGATGGTATTTGTATTTCAAGATATTGTGAGGGTATGATGAGAAACTGGCTTGTGAGTCCATGGCAACCTGCAACACTACGCAGGCACGAGTCTGTGGGCTAGCAATTCCTGTCTCAATCGTGAGTATAGATGATTTCATGGGATTTCCATTGACATGAGAACATTGTTTTCTTGACAATTTTGGGCATGAAAAAGACCTCAAATCCCTCTGTAAGAAGTTCCTAGCACGTGGAGAATCGATCGAAATAATATTAGGTTAGGGCACAAAGTTATCTTCACTCCCTGCTCCCTGGAACGATCTGGCAAAATTTTTAATCCAGTTTTTGACTTGTGAAGGAAGGTATGTATATGTTTATGCAAAGAAATTTCAGTTGATGATACATTTGAGATGGGGTGCATTTGTCAATATTCCTTTCTTTCTATATTCGTCCTTAATGCAATTGCGTAAAGCAGTTCAAAAGGGTAGTGAGAATTCATTGGCACATCATGGGTTGATTAAAATATTAATCGTAAGGGAATTAAAAATACTTTCACCTCTTAGGGACTAGGACTCCTTTATTGTAGATGAAACCCCTGAGAATTTCATTGAAAATTCCCTCTCTACTTCAGAACACTCTACCGAAGAAGATTCCCAGAGTAGAGGAAAGTCTACTGACACCCTAGAGGAGGAAGAGTCTAGTCAGGAATATTTAGAAGGTAATAAATGCACCAAGGGTCCTGAGCCTGAAGCTCTTCTTTATAGTACTAAGAAAGGAAAAGCACAAACCCTAGGGTCAAGCGGAAAAAAGGCTAAGGGTTTCAGTGTCAAACAACCTAAACTTAAGGTTACTGAAATCTCCACACCAGGATCTATGGGTTGAAAAGAAGTGGCGTATTAGGACTACCTCAACTGTTGTTTTAGAGGAAAAACAATTGTCACCTGATTTTGCAGACAAGTTAGCCAACCTGGCTAGCGTAGCTAGTGGCTTAGGGTCACAGACAACTGAGGATGTTGGGGATTTGACAATAGTGGCAACGGTCTCCTGAAAGACTAAAAGAATAGAAGTTGTTGCTACGGGGTTGAGAAGAAGTAAGAAAAAGAAGCAGAAAACGACAAATCTTGAGGAGCCCTCACAACACCAAGAGGAACCCGAGCAAACTTTCAAGATTCCACCTCAGAATTCTCCTATTTTAGAAGAGGAACTTGAGCAAAACTTTGAGTTGCTGCCCCAACATTCCCCTATCTCAGCGAAGAATATTGAAACCCATCACCAGGAACAACAAGATGAACAAGAGCCAAAGGCAGAAGAAGAGTATGAAGAAGAACATCCCTTGCTCTTTAATGATGGCCTTCGTATCCTACAAAATTTGTTGACTAAGCTAACTGAGGAGAATGACACTCTACAAAAGCAAGTTCAAATGGTTGAGCCACTCAACTTGTCACAAGCATTTGAAATCAGTCAGTTAAAGGTAGAGCTTGAGCAAGCACATGCCCCTAAGACATCGGTGGTAACCATTCAGGAGCATGAAAAATAGTTGTAGGAACTTCACCAATTGTGTGTCATAGAGGTCACAAATACCCTATAGAAACTTGCCCCTTCTCTCTCTGGTTTGTATTCTACACTCTCTTTGCATGAGGACATGCAAAGTCTTCAGCTGGGGGGAAATGATGAGGGAAAAATGTGCCATTCTTTTACCTCTTATTACTGACAAACCTTGTCATCTTTCTTAGTGTCTCCTGTCATTCCTGTCACTTTTCATTAATAAAAAGAAGGTATTTTATGAAATAGAAGAAAAGGTTAAAACTAGTGAAAATACCGATTTTGTTGACTGTTGCTAACTATATTTTTTATTCTAGTAGCAGTAAGTGTTTAATGGTTGACATCACACATGGAGGATATCGGTGGAAGGAGGACTAAACTATTGAAGTTATATTGTCATTTTGGCTTTACTCATCGAAGATTAGTCATTTTGTTTTACGTTGTTACGCTGTTCTTGGAAAACTTTCAAAAGACATTAAAACTATTTTTGATTATCCTTTAGAGGTTGTTGGCTGAAATCCACTAACAACCAAAGCATTTATCGATTATATCTGAAATACTGTTAGATGTATCAGTAGCTACAATATGTATATATATGTGTGTACGCTGAAACTAGATATAGATATACATAATTAAAAAGTAGAACCGTGGTGATTTTCTATATACTTTATTTATGTTGTTTGGATGAATGGAAGCGATAGTAGAATAATTCTATGAATGTGAGTTTTATCATCCAATAACCGGTGAAGGCATGGCCCACTTCCTCGGTTGATTGGTGATTATTGCATTAAGATTATGTGTGTGGTAATGTATGCTTTGAATTTATAAGTTGTTTAATTATTTCATTATTGTATTTTTGTTTAAATATTTTGTTGTATGATTCATTTCCATGAAGGTATTAATCGGTATTGAGTTATCAAATTCTTACTAGTACAATATGTATTTATTCAATAGTTGTTTGTTGGTATATGTAGATCATTAAACATTCATTACAGAGTAGTTTGATATCAGTTAATGGGATTGTTCTGAATTAAAAGATTTATCGAGTAGTGTTGAAGGTTTGTTTTCAGTAGTTCAACTTTAACTTTGTGTTTTGAAAAGTTAAGCAGAATTTACAGGGCGTTGTACCCTTCACAATGAGCCACAAGGGCCAAAAAGAGAAAGACTAAAAAGAAAATATTAAAGTAAACAAAAACAGAGATAGCCCACGAATAGCATAGAAACCACGAAGGGGCAGCCAAGAGACAAGACATCGGTGCAAACAACAACTAACTGGCTTTCTCCCAGTTTTTAAACAAGAGGTCCATGACATCATCACCAACCCAGTCTTTTTTCTCCTATCTATTATTTCCCTCCAACTCCTCCTTTATAACATTTGATAGAGTGCTAGTAACGAAGTGGCCCAACTTCATTGTGAATCGGGTCAACCCACGAAACCTTTTGTTGAGCGTATCCATTTTCTTCTCCAAGGCACAGGGGTCCTCCCCAATGTCAATAGTCCCCAGGACCTCTCCAAAATCTTCAATCAGGGGATGCGAAGAGTGAGAGGCTGAGCCATATTTTGGAACCTTGTTGTCCTCAGGAGTAATATGGGGCCCCTCCACATTCTCGTCCTCATCATCCTCAGTTTCCTTGTCCTTGTACTCTTTGTTGTCAGACCGCTCCTCCTCTGAATCCTCAATAACCAGAGAAGGCAGGGCCCACGTCCTCAGTTGATTGGTGATTATTGTATTAAGATTATGTGTGTGGTAATGTATGCTTTGAATTTATAAGTTGTTTATTTATTTCGTTACTGTATTGTTGTTTAAATCTTTTGTAGTATGATTCATTTCCACGAAGGTATTAATCAGTATTGAGTCGTCAAATTCTTACTAGTACAATCTGTATTTATTCAATAGTTGTTTTTTGGTATATGTAGATCATTAAACATTCATTACAGAGTAGTTTGATATCAGTTAATGGGATTGTTCTAAATTAAAATATTTATCGAGTAGTGTTGAAGGTTTGTTTTCAGTAGTTCAACTTTAACTTTATTTTTTGAAAAGTTAGGCAAAATTTACAGGGCGTCATACCCTTCACAACAAGCCACAAGGTCCAAAAAGAGAAAGACTAAAAATAAAACATTAAAGTAAACAAAAATAGAGACAGCCCACGAATAGCACATAAACTATGGAGGGGCATCTTAGAGACAAGACATCGGCGCAAACAGCAACTAACTGGCTTTCTCCTAGTTTTTAAACAGGAGGCCCATGGCCTCATCACCAACCTAGTCTTTATTCTCCTAACTGTTATTTCCCTCCAACTACTCATTTATAACATTTGATAGAGTGCTAGTGACGAAGTGGCCCAACTTCATTGTGAATCGGGTCAACCCATGAAACCTTTTGTTGAGTGTGTCCATTTTCTTCTCCAAGGCACAAGGCTCCTCCCCAATGTCAATAGTCCTTGGTACATCTCTAGGATCTTCAATCAGGGGATGTGAAGAGTGAGAGGCCGAGCCATATTTTGGAACCTTGTTGTCCTTAGGAGTAATCTGGGGCCCCTCCACATTCTCATCCTCATCATCCTCAGTTTCCTTGTCCTTGTACTCTTTGCTATCAGACCGCTCCTCCTCTGAATCCTCAATTATCTGCCTCTTTTTACTATTCTTTGTAGGCCTCCTGGATCTCCTTCTTGTTTTCTCCCCACCATTCATCACCGTAGTACCAACAACAGTGTCTCCTTTGGAGTCTTTCCCTATTATTTTTTTTCCCTTCCCTTTCCTAACAATCAAGTCCGACAAACCTTTCTCCTTCCCTTTTTTAGTAGTGTTGGCCTTGTAGGTAGATTTCACTGGGGTATATTTCAATTCACAGAGACCCACCGTTGCACTAGCATGTTCCTTACCAACCCTCCCTTTAGCTTCTTGGTGGCCATCTTGGATTTGGGGTTTCTCGCAGTGCCCAAAATGGACAACCGGGGAGGGCTTTTAGACTCGTTCAGGGAAATATTCACAGCCGACAGGGACTCGATATCATCAATGCACATAGCCATAATAGCTTTGGGAGGATAGAGGCCTAGGTGCAAGTGGTAAAGTCTTAGAATGAGCCCTTGATGGAGCGGGAGCGACGGGAGATCACTGGGGTTAAGGTTGGCTAACTCTTTACATTTTTCGATCGAGTTTTTCAAATCCATTAGAAGAAAGAAGGGAAAACTAAGCAACATCTTGTGTCTTAAATGATTTAATAGGGGAAAGTGATAGAAAAAGAAGGTTTTGAACCTACCTTCCAAGGTGACATATTTCATCAGCGCAAGGCACACCTGGTCCCAAGGCTTCAAAAGAGATTCTCTCTAAAAACCCTACTGGTTCCGAACCGGCACCTCATCACCTCTAAAAAAATCTTCCAAGCTTTCGTTGTTTGGTTTCTTGGTGTGCTTAGGGTATTTTTTCCTGATGCACTGTAAACTCGTAGCTTGCACTATGACTTCCTCACTAATTTCAAACGAAATACCTCCCATTGAGACCCTTCGGTCCTTCCACTAGTTGGAAAACTGGCCAAACAAGATAGGGTCATGGCCAACCAATATCTCCATAAGAGGAGCAATGCCACCTTCCACACAGATGTGCCAAACTAAAGGAATATTCCATAATTCATCACAGTTATCCGGTTCAGTTCTCATGCATTCGCCACCCATTTTTCCAACCTGCACAGGAAGCCAAAGAGTTTGCAAATGACACAAAATGTAGAAGCCAACACGATAACGGATAATCATCACATTGTGTTCATTTAGGCAAGGGATACAGTGATGGGTAATTACTCCTACGTATAGGTCGCATGTGCAGAGAGGAAAATCACCACAGGGTGACTTGACAACAAAGTTAATGTGCATCTTAGAAATATTGCGGCCAGCAAGACAGGAATTGGCGAGCATGCAGGGTTCCTTCTCCTTGGATAAAATGTGTAAAAAATAAGGCAAACTAGTTGTATGGCTAAAAATAGAAACATTCTTAAGGGTGCAATTTGAGACTCGCACTAAACTAGCTAGCACAAAGGCACTAGAAGGAAGCTTTCTTTGATAATGAGGATTCAAATCATTATTCAAACTCTCAAACTTACAGATGCAAAGATGAGATAAAACAAGATATCGCATGATCCCCAAGAGAAGAGATCACACGATACAGCTTCTCAAAAGCATTGAAATCACGTCCTTTCTTCTATCCTTCATCAAGCAAACTTTTTTATTCATATTACCAGCCTTAAAATTTAAACCCCACCACCTGTCAGCCACCTTAGTAATCGATCCCATCCACCAGGCCCAAAGGACAGACAAGTGGATCCTCCAGTTTGTGCCCCACACACGAATATCTCTAGGCCTATAGTGAGCCATAAAATTAGAGTCCCTCCACCTATAAGCCATCTCAATGTTAACACTCATCCACCAGACCTCCAATAAAATCAAGTCGACCCCCAATTCAGCACCCGACATCCAAAAATTTAAAATCATTATGATAATTGGTTGCTTTGTTCCCTCAATATGATAGCTTAAATTTTTGGCAGTATCCTTTCCATTCTCCTCCAAAATTTAGCGGATCCCCAGCAAGTGCCAAGATTAGCCAAGGCATCCGCCACTTGGTTGCCTTCTCTAAATATATGAGTCACTTTTTTATCCCTAAATTTGGATAAAAGGAATCTAGTATCCAACAATATATCCTTAGTATTCCAGCCAATTAGTTTGTCTTTATTCACAACATTCGTAATGGACTTAGAGTCTCCTTTGATGTGGAGATTATAAATCCCAAAAGAGACATCAACTTGGAGGCCCATGAGCAGCACACGAGCTTCCGCCACTATAGAAGATTGGACCCCAATACCTCCAGAAAATCCTACAACCATAACCCCCCCAGGATCTCTAATCACTCCACCAATACTTTCCCTGCCTGGGTTGCCCTTAGCAACTCCATCAAAATTGAGTTTAAACCAACCTCTATCCGAAGGCTCCCATTTGGTATTTTTCCTGGCTAAGACTTTCGAGTTGTCAAATGAGTTAGCCTCTAATCCCTGGTGCCAAGCCTTGGCCATTCTATTTCGTGATCCAAAGGCCCCTTCTCCGGGAGTTTCCCATTAAAGATGGATATGTTTTCCTCAATGAGCCGAACACCAATGCCAAAAACATCCTTAGGGCTCCTCTCAATATTCCTCAAAACCCTATTATTCCTCTCCTTCCACAAACACCAACCCAAGATAGGAGGGACCTAATTCCATATTTCACCAAGCAGAGGGTGGGAATAGGGACCATACCAACCCAGAATGAACGATCATAGATCCTTTCTCATCACCCAAGAGATATCAAGTTTCTCAAAGGCCATCCCCCAAACTTCAGCAACAAATGGGCAGTGTAACAATATGTGACTGATAGTTTCTTCCCCACTCTTACAAAGTAAACGTCTATTGGGAATACAAAAAACTCGTTTCCTCTAATTGTCCTGAGTAAGAATCTTGTTATGGCATGTCATCCACCAGAAGAAATTTATTTTAGGGATCATGTGGCGGTTCCAAATCTTCTTCCAGGGTTCCTCAGCAGCACTTTGGTTTGTCAGCAGATTGTATGCCGACCTAACAGAAAGATCCCCCTATTTGTCAAAGGTCCAAAAAAACTCATCCTCTCTATCAAAGGAGGGAAACCTAGTGCTAGAGAGAATCTCTTGAAGGGACCAAGCTAGACAAAAAAGGTCTTGAGACTGGGGACAACAGAGGATTAGATCTTTCCAAGTCCTAGCTCCAGGGGGTCCTGAAACATAATCACCGATATGGATGCAAAAGAATCTCTAAGTCGATCCCATAATAGTCCTAAAGTCAGAGCAAACTAGAGGGGTGTCAATTAGCCACGTATCTTCCCAGAATCTAATTCTATTCTCATTTCCCATTTTCCATTTAATCCCTTTCCTTAACAGGCTTTGTGTGCTACAGATGCTCCTCCAGACCAAGGAGCCCTAGGGGTGAGACTCCGAGAGACAATTGATCAAAGGCATATCCTGAAGTACTTGGAATTCAAAATTTTACACCAATCCTTAGTGTTCCTTAACTGATCCCAACCAACCTTGGCCATCAAAGCCTTGTTAGAGTTGACAATTGTCCTGACTCCTAGCCCACCATAAATTTTGGCCTGGAAAACCTTTTCCCATTTCACCAAAGCAAGTTTCTTCTTATCCTCAGTCCTAGACCAGAGGAAATTCCTTTGAATTTTTTCAAACTTATCAGCAATGTACTTAGGCATCTTAAAGATGGAGAGGAAGTAAGTGGGGATACCTTGGAGGGCCGTAGTGAGCAGTTGGAGTTTGCCAGCATGGCTTAGGATGGAGCCCTTCCACCTAGCCAATTTCCTTTGGATCCCTTCCAAAATCGAGTTCCAGAAGTCAGTGGTAACCTCCTTAACCATAAGGGGTAGCCCAAGGTAAACCGAGGGGAGAGATCCAATGACACATCCCAAAATCGTAGTCACTCTAGATTGGGAATTAGGCATGCAGTTAAAAAAGTAGATCATGCTTTTATTGTAATTGATGCTTTGACCAAAACATGAGGCATAGTTGTTGAGGCAAGCTTTCCATTTCCTGGCTTCCACCATAGAGGCTTTCCCAAAGAGAAAAGTGTCATCCACAAATTGTTGCACAATAATCGAATCTAGGGAGGAAGCCACTCTAATGCCCATAATGGAGCCCTCTGACAACAGACCAGTGAAATTCCTACTGAGCACATCAACAATCATTGTGAAAAGATAGGGAGATAGGGGGTCACCTTGTTTGATCCCTCTTCCTGCAGAGAACCCAAAGGGGGATCCATTAACAAGAACAAAGTACTTTACAGTATTAACACATTCCATAATGAGTTTCATAACCAAATTATTGAATTCAAACTTAGCCAAAACCTTCCGGATGAAATCCAAAAACACTTTATCATAAGCTTTGGAGATGTCTAGCTTGAGGGCCATCCTCGTATAATTACATCTATCCATAGAATGGAGTAGTTCATGGGTGGTCAAAGTAGCATCAATAATATGTCGCCCAAGGACAAAACCCTTTTGAGTAGGACTAATGATTTTATCCAGAAAGGGTTTAGTTCACTAAAATATTAGAAATGATCTTATAGAAAGTGTTACATAGGCTAATGGGTCAGAAATTAGTCATGGATTGAGGCTCACCAACCTTGGGAATAAGGGCAATGAAAGTGTGGTTCATTTGTTTGAGGATTTTAAAAGATTTGAAGAAATACATTGCCACAAGCACTAGATCCCCACCCACAGTATCCAAAAAAATTTGAAAGAAGGCAGGAGGAAAACTATCAAGGCCCGGGGCTTTGAAAGCCCCCATACTAAAGGTAGCCAGCCGAACTTCTTCCATAGAAACAATACTGAGAATCCCCTTATTATCTTCCTACTCTTTTGTTATGTGCCAGTAACCTGTTTTATGTGCAAAACTATTTCTTCACAGGTTCCTGTCACACTTGTGACAGGAGGTATGTTAGTCTGTATTCTACCCATAAGCAAATTATATTAGGTTGCATCCATCAGTCCTTGGTTTATTAATTGCATCTCTTCAGCATATTGCCACAACACCGTTCAAAATCTTGCGTTCCTGGATTGACACTTTAGGATGAACTAAGGAAGCCATCTCTAAAAAGTACATCAAACCCAGTTTAAAGAGTGATTCAGAAACCACAATTTTATCCAATCAGCTTGATCCTGTGACAAGGCAATAGTCATTGTCTATCCAGAGCAAAAGTTTGTTAACATTATTTTCAGTTAGATTTATATTTTGTCATAGATAAATTTACTACTCTTTTGTTATGTGCCAGTAACCCATTTTCTGTGCAGAACTATTTCTTCATAGCTTCATGTCACACTTGTGATAGGAAGTCTGTTAGTCCAAATTCTACCCATAAGAAAATTATATTAGGTTGCATCCATCAGTCCTTGGTTTATTAATTGTAGCTCTTCGACACATTTCCACAACATAGTTCAAAAGCCTATGTTCCCGGATTGACACTTTAGGATCAACTGAGGAAGCCATCTCCAAAACGTACATCAATCCTAGTTTAAAGAATGATTCAGAAACCACAGTTTTATCCAATTAGCTTGATCCTGTGACAAGGCAATAGTCATTATCTATCTGGAGCTAGAGTTTATCGAACCAATCACCTCATTTAGAATCTCACCTTCTTCCACATTGTTTAAAAAATATTTTTTAAGTGATAGAACACCCACCATTTCCACAAGCGATGCCACTAGGGCCCCTAAAACACCATGTAACAATGGCGAAGCCATGTTCTCCAACACTCTGTTGGGAGAAGACCCTCCCAACACCAAATAAAAGTCCATAGAAGCCATTTCTATAGAAGGTAACTCTGGGGCCTTGTATCAATAGGCCCAAATTTGGTCGGGGATTCAATGATATTGACAAGGTCAGACTTGAAGAGGTATTTGTTAGAGAGGTCATCCATAGGGGGGTCACTCAGATTGGGGTCATGTTTAACTATGGACTTATAGTCTAAAATGAGATTCCCAAGTTTAGAATATTTTTGGCAATAAATCTCAGCATTTTCATAGAAAACTTGTTGAGTCCAAGACCCAAATTTGGAAAAAACCTTCATAGAGTTGGGCAAGGACTTGTTATTATCAATGTTAACATAGAATTTAGAAAATGATAACTTGGATTTTAATCTGGAGATAGATTTTGAGGTGATGAAATGACCCATAGAATCACCAATGTTGTGGAACACTGATTCATCCCAGTACTCTAGGGGTAGTCTAGGTAGACAAACCCACATAGGAGTCGACTTGTTGAGATCAAGGGTAGGGTCAAAACCTGACTTCCAGTGACATAGTGACATGCCATGTTTCCCATAGACCTAGGGACCTAAAGATAGAACTGAAATCATACCTTCAGTAGCCATGAATTTGAAAATGAATAGCCCACCAACAATAGCATAGACATCTGCACTACCTTTGAGATGCCATTTTGCAATTGTCCATCTTCTTACCATATCCACGGAAGGGTGAAAGGAGAAAAACTTGCCCACCATCATGTTTTCTATGGAGGAAACAATCCTATTAGTGATGGATTCAGGGATAGATAACTCAATACCAAACATAGAAATCTCCACTTTTGGGTGAGTATGGGATAGTAGTCAAGCTTGAGTTAATCATCACATTCTTCCATCCCTTTAAATCTGGAGTGATAGAGATCACAGGAACCTCTACAACAGCTCGACCAAGAAATATGGGTTCACCAGCAATGGAAAACACAGGAGCCTAATCCCCGAGGTTGTCAGAATAGCATGTGACAAAACAAGAATCTGATCAGGAGAGCATATGAGGGACTGTGGGGTACCCCCAAAGCGGTGTCCACCATGCGCACAGACAATTCAAAACCAAAGGAGAGGGAGAGAGGGGCGGGAAACAAAATTATCTCTAGTGTTGTTAATACTATTGTTTCTATTAGAAAAAAGACTCAATATAAAAATAAATTACAACATGATAGACAACAACAATTATTTTATTTAAGTAATCGATTTAAATAAAAATGATGGTAAGACAAGTAGATTTTTAATGCAAATACTAAAACTTTGAAAGAGCAATAGAATTGAAAAGTAACTATGAAAAATGATCTAATTATCATATTAGAGATGGTTTGAAATTAAAGGTGGGGCCAAAAAATTATTATTCTTACCCAAAACATCTATTAGACATACTCAAGAGAAATTATACAAAAAAAAATCTAGATAATGAAATTATAAAAAATTAACATAAGTCAAAGATCATTTGAGAAATGTAAACCTTAAAGTGTCAAAGTTATAAACAAATCTCTTATTTTTGCAAAAGTTGTGCAATTATATTATGATTATTATGTTTTTCACTATATATTGTACTTTATATACTAACCAAATTATGCAAAAATTTGGTATTAATGTCACCTACAACAATTAGAGAGTTTATAACAAATTTATTTTGTGAAATGTCTAATAGACAATTAATTTACTAAAAAGATTGTATTTCTAGATAATATAATAGATATGGTGACTTTTCATTGTTAAGAGAATATATAGATGAAAATAATTCACATGATTTTGAACAATAATTAATATATGTGAAAAGGTTTAATAATGTTTAATATTTATTACAAGATAAAAATTGAAAAATTGTATGAGTTAATCATAGAGAAAAGTAGTGTGCAAGGAGTCATCACAAACTTGACTAAAGTGTTTAAAAAAAATAAGGCCTTTAGGTTTTCATCCCAATGGGCTTATCTCCTACTATTCTAAAACGTCTCAAGGTTATCTCCTACTATTCCAAAACGTCTCAAGGTTATCTCCTACTATGCCAAAACATCCCAAGGTCGAGTCATATGGGTGTTTATATTGCTACCTTTGACTCCAATGGGACTCTTCTTATCACATAATGGACCCTCAAAATAGACACAAAGAATGCTATGTTCTATAAATTCTCCATGAACTTGTGGCACCTATGATTGAAATCCTCTTAGGTAAGGTTTTTTGTATACTAGATTCTCCCTAAATGGATTTTTTTGCATCTCCCTTAAAGGTAGGGTCATATTTGGTTCCCACAAGAGATAGTTTATATTTCAATACACATAAAGAGATATGAGTCCATAGGTTCTCAAGGATTCACAATTCATTCAATGCACAATGTGCATGGTTTCAATGGAACTAGTGTCACAATTTGACATTGTGAACCATGAACTTTATATAGGAATAAAAAAATCATCTTTATAGTCCTACCCATTTTATCCTTTCAATTGATAAAGTAGAATTGTAGTTGTTTCTTTCACAATATTCTATTGAACCTCTCCTCAAAATTAAACAATGACCCTTGGGGATATATCCCAAAGGTCACCTTTACCACCAAGGTGGGTAAGAACAAATCCTCGAGCTTCACTCATAAACCCCTCCTAGATTTTGAATCTCTTTTCAATATTGTGAAAAAGGCCTCTAACTTCCTAGAATAGACTTGGTAACTCATGTTGGTTATAGAAATTATATAGAAAATGGCTACCCTCTATGCATCTCAAATAACAAAATAAAATCCCCTCATAGAAGAGAAACACTTCCAAATTTGTTACTGCCATTTTAGTCCCCCTTAGAAAAAATGCACCCTACTTCTAAGTGAAGCAAACTATGTTTTTCATCCCCTTTTTCTTGTATTTTTTAACCTACATCGGGCACCAATCAAGTTTCCTAACCTCTTTCCCACCTGACGGTCTCAAAATTTTAACTTAAAATCTATTGCATGTCAATCTTTTTGCAAGTTGTGAGTGTTTGTTAGGTTACTGAAAGGTTTCTGCGGTTGCCGAAGTATACGAAAGGTTGAAAATTTTGAAGCAATAAATACTTTGGATGGAGTTTTGAGTAGTTTTAAAACCTTTTTTGGTTCCTGGTAAGGTTTTCAAAACTTATTTTTTCTCATGGAATATTTTCAAAGTATAGCGGAGTATCTCTCCTAAGAAGCTACTTCTTGGGGAAAATTCATTAAAAGGTACTTTGAAGGCATTGTAGGAGCTATTTTTTCATAAGTGGTGGTAAATATGGTTTCATAACTTGAGCAAACTCCGAAGATATTTTTATTAACCATACCCAAAATTTGGAATTCATACATTTGGGTCGCTATGTGCTATAATTACATAAATATGTTCACAAAAAGGAAAGATATCATTAAAGATGAACATATTGTGAAAAATAATAACATTCAAAGTGCATAAAGAAATCCATTGTAGGAGTAAAAATAAGAGCACATTGTAGAGAAATGTAAACATGAAAATAAAGAAGATTCCAAAGACATTTGCATTACACAGTGCAGTTTTGAAAGTCATATATATATTTTGCATTACATCACACAAAAAGAGGGGTTTTAAGCATAGAGACTGAAGATAAGGATCCTAATTACCTCAATAACTTCTTGCATACGCTCAATCTGCATAGGAGAAAAGAGGTTCTCATTGAACTCGATAAAGTGGGTTTAAGTCTCCATGTTATTGCGTTCAAGCTCAACACAAATCAAAGCAACTGCTTGCCCAACTTGTTTGTTCCTCAGTGCAGTGGCAATAAATTTTTTGTCACCCACTAGACCCACACAAGGATGCATCGATAACCCTATAAGAGCATCTTCAACACATAACAAGTCTATAGGTCTTACTAGGTGCTTAGTAGCATAAATTCCCCACTCAAAATTTCTAGAGGTGTGCATGACATTGTAGAGAAAATGTTCCAATATGACAAAATTATGAACATGCACCTGAGACAGGAAGTGCTCACCGATAATCTTGTGAATGAATCCCTCTCCCACATCATAGCAGATTAGGAAGACCTCCTAAATTTTTTCTACAACCAGCCTTCGCACGACACTATAGTCAACACCCTCAATAGTGAGGAAATCGCTCCTAGCCTCAAAAGTTGCATCATTGAAGGAACTCAACATACTTGAAACTAAAACTAGAATTATAAAAAATGAGGAGTGATGCAGCTAATTTATAAAATGGCGAGAACAAACTAGTGGAATTCACTTAAAGGAAATTACTACTAGAAAGTATACTCAAATTTCCTTAAACTTAATCAATTCGGCAAGGTGATGTGATAGAAATTTAGTAAGGTGGATTCAAGCAGCGACAAAATCCTCTCTATTTAAAGAAATTACACGGATGAAATCTTAGGCGGCATGCTAATAGTCACCAAAAGTGAGAAGTGGAAGAAATTTTGCACAAGTGTGTGCCACGGGGCCTTCTTACAGAAAGCGTCGATTCATTCCCCCATCTTGTCAGTCAAAATGGTGATGCAATCACAACCACCAATAAAAATAGTCATCAATGACTATATTGTCATAATCTGATAGAAATTGGTTGGTTTTCGGCCAACTTCTTATTGGGAAAATGAAAATTATTATTCAAGAATCAAAGTTTCAATAAATCCTATTATGATGTAAATTTTTAAATATTCCTCATTCATGTTTTTCAAGGGCCTGAAATTTTGATCCCCCTTGCACTATGATGCACGAGTGAATCGATCTTAATTGAAGGATCAAATTTTTCAGTTTTGATTATCTTTCTATAGATGTTTATTTTCTGTGTGCAATGAATTATGAATGAAATGCTAAATTTTATGAATAAGTCTGTGAGCTTATATAAGAATTTGAATGTTCCTTCCCTATGAGGATGTCTTGTTCTTTAATGTCTTGTTCATTTATTTGCAGCAAATGTTGAGATTGCATTGCGTCAAGTCAGCAAGCATTGATAATCTGGTATGTGAGCTATGACGTTGAATGTTTTTTAGTTTAATTCCTATCATTAGTTAGTAGTTTCAAAACACTTTTTAATCACATCTATTTTCATGGTTATGGATAGATATTAGTTTTTCCTTTCTTGCTTTCTAGTTAAAAGCATACCCCTGTTTATTTTATCTCAAAAATAAAATAAAATATATCAAAAGAGGGAGTTGTACTTCAACTAAAATTCAAAGGAAGATCGCCAATGCAATGGTGATCTCTCCAACTATTGTTGATATATTGATTCTCTTTTTGGGAAAAATGGAGTCAATTTGTATGTTTTTAAAGGACAAATCTATCAACTAACAATTTTCTAGCAACTCTACTACGAAGTGTGTATAACTTCCAAAATTTGTCTTATCATGATTAAATATGGTGTTACCACATGAGAATATTTTTCATTTCTTGCAGCTAGATTTAGATTAGGTTACAGTTAAGCAAGAAGACATCAAATCACAGTTGAACACTCTTATGTGGAGGTACCGAAGGAGCACGATGGATTACATGAGAGCTACTTTTGTGCTCTAAGAAGAAGAGGAAAAAGCACAACACCCGCCTAGGCCAGTGGTTGAGAGGTTTCCAAGGATTTAAATTATGCATTATCCTAACCCTCCACCTTGAAATAACTGAGATCAAAACCCGCCACCATCCCAAAGAGAGCACCACCATAGAATTAATTTGAGTGAGAAAATTATCTCTTCCTGGAAAGGGATTAACGAATCTATAGAAAAAAAATTATTTGTTGTTTCCTATTGTCTTTTGATGGCTTTCACTTCCTCTTTACCATGGAGAGGTTATTTTGGACCTCTGGTGTTATCAAGATATTCACCTCTTCCTATCATTTCAAGAGAACACTTTCCAAAATTCACTAGGGAAGATGCACAAGATCCTAAGGATCATGTACAATATTTTACTCTAGCTTGTGTTATTTTTGAAGTTATTAAAGAAGATGTGGTCGTTTGGATTTTTTTAGAATCTCTAGTTGGTTGAGCGACTAATTGGTTCATATGGTTAGTTGAGGGGTGCAATACCAATTGGAGTACCCTGAGGAAAAAATTTACTAAAAGATTCAAAGTAGTGGTCGATGTAGCTGCTCTTTTGAGATCCCTTTTTTTAATTTAGAAGGGAGATGATGAGGGTGTCAAGAATTTTAATTATAGATTCACCAAGATCTTGAGATGAATTCCCCAGCCTAATGTTCCTATTCAATCTAATTTTGCAATTGCCTTCATGCATGACGTCTCCTAAAGTTTGATTCCTTTTGAAAAGAAGAGGAATAGTTGATTTTGAAGTATAAACAATCGAATCCATAAGGATAGAAGATGATATGTCATTGTATAGGCATCATTATCATTTAGGAGTTGAATATTTACCAAAAATAAGCCTCATTCCTAGGGCTATTTGAAGTATTTTAAGCAACAAAAATTCTCCTACGACTAATTTTTTAGGTTTGAGTGTAGCACAATAGGGAGAATCAAATACAATTGGAATGGGAAGTGAGAGTGAGGTGTATGTCAAATTTTTGGACCTAAAGAAGAAGATTCAGATAGTTTTGATGATGAAGAGGATCTTTCTTCCTCTAGCATACTGAACCATGCCTCGATGCTTACTATCCCAACACATGGATACATCAAGCAACAACCTAGCTCTAAAGTTTGAGTAAGTCTAATATCTTTTGAGTGTGAGATGTCTATTTTCAAAGTTGATAATATAATTAATCATTTTTTTCAAGATGATAAGGAAAATGGACTTAAGGTTGGATGTTTTCCTGCCCCGAAGAATAGTAAAGAAAAAGAAAATTTCACTCCTGAATTTAAAGTACAAGAAGGAAGAGAAACAAAAAAACTAGCGCACATTGGTGTGATCCTTGTGTCAAAATATCCTCTCTACTCTTTGAAGCAAACATTAGAAGTCCCTGATGAACGATGTCCTCAAACAAAGGTTACATTTTTTTACATAATAGAAAGGGAAATGAGGAATTCAGAAGACACACCTAGATATTTGGTTCTTGTGGGGCTTACTTTGGGTAATGGTATACCTGCATTGAACAAGGGGAATGACATATATTTCCCTTCCACAAGTTGATCAGATTTCAAGTAGATATTCCCTTTCCATTCCAATCAGTAAGATGATCTCCTTGAAATTTGGCTTTCCCGAGGTGGCGGATAAATATGTAACCATGCATTTTTTTATACAAAAAATGATGCAGATGTATGAAATAGAACATCCTTTGGATGACAAGGAGGTGACACAAAGGATCATTCATCATGTAAGTTTTATCTTTAGTTGGTACTTTTGAGTATACAATTAAGTTACAAGCATGTCCCCCTTAGTCATCATGGGTCATATTTTCCTTGGCCAATTAATGGCTTTGCATGATTAATCTTGGGTATCGTTGTTGGTAGGTTTCCCCTACCTTTGTATATATGGTTCTTTTTTTTCTTTCCTATTTTGTTTGGTTGTGTGGTCCTTTCTTTTTGGGTTCTACCATTTTTTATGTGTTTGATCCTTTCATTCCATGATCATAACTCTATTCCCAATGGATAAGGGACTAGTCTGTAAATTTTGAGTTTGGGTTCATGTATTCATCCTTTATAGTCCTTGTCCCCAGTTAGAGATATTTGTTGCCACCATTTTAGTCCCCTTACAAAAAAATCACACCCTACCTTCTAAGTGAAGAAAACTATGTTTTTCATCGCCTTTTCTTGTAGTTTGTAACCTACGTCAAGCACCGATCAAGTTTGCTAACCTCTTTCCCACTCGACGGTCTCAAAATTTTAACTTGAAATCTATTGCATGTTGGTCTTTTTGCAAGTTCTAAGTATTTTTCAAGTTACCAAAAGATTCCTACAGTTGTCCAAGTATACTGAAGGTTGAAAATTTGAAGCAATAAGTACTTTGGGTGGAGTTTCGAGTAGTTTTGAAACCTTTATCAATTCCTGATAGGGTTTTCAAAACTTAGTTTTTTCTACGATAGATTTTCAAAGTATAGCGGAGTATCTTTCCTAAGAAGCTAATTTTTGGGGAAAAATCATTAAAAGGGACTTTGAATGCATTGTAGGAGCTATTTTGGCATAAGCAATGGTAAATATGGTTTCATAACTTGAGTCGACACTGAAGACATTTTATTAACAATACCCAAAATCCAACATTCATACATTGGGTCATTATGTGTTGTTATTACAAAAACATGTTCACAAAAAGGAAAGATATCATTGAAGATGACCATATTGTAAAAAATAATAACATTCAAAGTGCATAAAGAAATTCATTGCAAGGGTAAAAATAAGAGCACATTATAGAGGAATGTAAACATGAAAATAAAGAAAAAGAATCCAAAGACATCCACATTACACAATGCAGTTTTGAAAGCTATATATGTGTGTGTGTGTATGTTATTCATTACATCAAAAAAAGAGGGGTTTTTCATCACAAGGGGTCTTAAGCACGAAGAGTGAAGATGAGGATCCTAATGGACTCAATAACTTCTTGTAGACACTCAATCTACGCATGAGAAAAGAGGTTCTCATTGAACTTGACAAAGTGAGCTTAGGTATCCATGTTATTACGTTCAAGCCCAACACGAAGCAAAGAAATTGCTTGTCCAACTTGTTCGTTCCTCAATGCAGTGGTAATACAAATTGTGTCACCCACTAGACCCACACAAGGATGCACAGATAACCCTCTCAAAGCGTCTTCAACACACAAGTATATAGGTCTTACTAGGCACTCAACAACATGAATTTATCACTCAAAATTTCCAGAGGTGTGCACAACATTATAGAGAAAACATTCCAGCAAGCCAAAATTATGAACATGCACCTGAGACAGGAAGTGCTCATCGATAATCTTGCGAACTCCCTCCTTCAAATCACTTCAGATTAGGAAGACCTCCTGAAGCTGGTCTACAACAAGCCTTCGCACGATATTGCACTCAACGCCCTCAATAGTGAGGAAATCACTCCTAGCCTCAAAAGTTGCATCACTAGAGGAAATCAACATACTTCAAACTAAAAGTAGCATTATGCAAAATGAATTTATAGAATGGCAAGGTAAAACTAGTAGAATTCACTTGAAGGCAATTAATACTGGAAGTACATTCAAATTGCTTTAAACTTAACAAATTCAATAATGTGATGTGATAGAAATTTAGCAAGGTGGATTCAAGCATCAATGAAATCCTTTGCATTTAAAGAAATTGCATGGAAGAAATCTTAGGTGACATGCCAACAATCACTGAAAGTGAGAAGTGGTAGATGTTTCACATGAGTGTGTGTCACGAGGCCTGCTTATAGCAAGTATCAATTCATTCCACCATCTTTTCAATCAAGAATGGTGATGTAATCATAACCACCATAAAAAATAGTCATTAATGACTATATTGTCATAATATTACATAAATTGGTTGGTTTTTGGCCAACTGCTTATTTGGAAAACAATGATTATTATTCAAGAATCATTTTTTGATAAATCTTAACTATTATGATGTAAATTTTTAAATATTCCTCATTCAGGTTTTGTAAGGGTCCAAAATTTTAATCCCCCTTGCACTGTGATGCATAAGTGAGAATCGATCTTAATTGAATGATCAAATTGTGTAGTTTTGATTATCTTGTTGTAGATGTTTATTGCTTGTGTGCAATGAATTATGAATGAAATGTTAATGCTTATGAATAAGTTTGTGAGCTTAGATAAGCATTTGAATATTCCTTCCCTATGAGGATGTGTTGTTCTTTGGTGTCTTGTTCATTTATTTGCAACAAATGTTGAGATTGTATTGAGTCGATTCAGCGAGCATTGAAAATTTGATCTGTGAACCATGACATTGAATATTTTCCAATTTAATTCTAATCATTAGTTAGTAGTTTCAAATCACTTTTTAATCACATCTATTTTATGGTTATGGATAGATGTTAGTTTTTCCTTTCCTACTTTTTGGTTAAAAGCATACCCCTATTTATTTTATCTCAAAAATAAATAAAAAATTATATCAAAAGAGGGATTTGTACCTCAACTAAAATTCAAAGGAAGATCACCAATGCAATGGTGATCTCTCCAACTATTGTTGATAGATTGGTTCTCATTTTGGGAAAAATGGAGTCAATTTGTATTAGTTTTCAAAGGACAAATCTGACAACCAACAAATTATATTAGAAGAAATGTGACTACAATAATAGCCATATGTCAAAACAAAAGTACAACCAAGAGATCAAGATGATTGAAAATAAGATGGATTAGTTTGATGGCAATATCAAAGTAGAGCGGTGCTTTTACTATGAAGTAGGCCAACTCCTTACCCTTGTTTGGAACTTCCAACTAGACAATAAATTATATATCCTTTTTAATAGAAAGGTATTTTGACCTCAAATAGCAACCTAAATTCTACAAGCCTAAGTGAGATTTTGGTGAAAACACATCCAAACACCCAAGTTAGAAGAAGTATGCATTTCATGGCTAGAGACTCCCCCAATTGAGTTGGATACCATAGTAACTACTAAAAGGCCACAAACATCCCTACATTTAATTGCTAAAGTCTCCCTTCTCCCTCATGTATTTTGTTAAAAAATGTAAATACTCTCACCCACCCTACAAATTTACCTCTTTCTTGTCCTAATTTAATTTATGTCAAACCTAAAACCATCCAGCTTGAGTTTCTTGAGGTTAATTCCTCTCCCAAAAATATCTCCCCAATTAGTATTCCTAAAATGGTTAGTACTTCTCTCTAGTCTATTGTTGAGCATGTGTTCTCATCCCTTCCCTAAACATTAAGATCCTACACTCTCCTTGTAGGAGTTGAGAAAATACAACACCACAAACCCCAAAGATCACCTGCATGCAAATAACCTGTCACAAAAGAAGAGATGGAGACAAACAAGCAAGGGTTCTTTGAAAACTGAAAATGTATATATCAAAGAGAATGAGAAAATGAATTGATATGAAATACAATGGGATCAATCCTTATAAAAAGGAGATCATGCAAACCCTAATAAAACCCTAATAGAAGCCCTAATAGGATAACATTTAATAATTAATATAATTATTAAATGTCACATTATGCAAACTAACGTGAAATCTTAATAAGGGAATAAAGGTAACTTAATCAACATAATTAAGTTAAGACCTTTACTCTAACAACCCCCCTTAAGATGAGCAATAGTGCAGCTACAAACAAATGCAAGAAAAGCAAAGGTAACTACAATGCAAGAAGGCAAACATGGGTCCCGACAACTAGGCCAGATCAGGTACCCAAATACAACCAAATCTCTGTAAAAAGGACAAATAGAGAAAACCTCATGGGAAAAATCTCTACTCTAAAAAGAGATGCAGAAGGCCAAAAAAGAAGAACATCACTGAAGCAGAAGAAGTTGTAAACAACTGTCGAAAGATGACTGCTATGGTGCTGAAGAACCTCTGCTGAAGATAGGATGATTAGGAACAAGAAGACAATAATCTGCATAAGTGCCCATATGACACTACTCGAATCAGATGGCAAACAAAGGCAAACACCTAGAATGAAGATACAGATGGCACAAGAACCAATAGTCTAAAACACTGATCAATTGAGAATGGAAGATTCCTTCCAGGGTGAAACTAAGGAAAAATTAGCATGAACAATATAATAACCCCCCCATAATGCTAAACTGGGAGAACCTGATAGATCCACTGAAATGATGTGAAACACCCTGTAGTGCATGAAGGAGAAGAAACATCTAAAAGTGCGCAAGATAGCACCTGCAACTGAACAAGTGGTGTGCAAAACAAAGGACACATGCATGAGGTTGGAATCATATGGATCCATGGTCGTCGTGGAGGGACACTCACCAGACAAAGGTGTGATGGCAAACAAAGGCAAACTACACAACCCCCCATGGTATGGATTCACTGTCGTCGTGGAGGGATACTCACCGGACAAAGATGTGATGGCAAAACAAAGACAAACTACACAACCCTCATGGCACTTTATAATATTAGTGCGAGTACAAAATATGGCACAACTTTATATGCAAAATCCCCAAAAGATGCATGTACAATACTGTGGCACTTTATCTCAGTGCATTTACATAAAATATTGCTTACAAATGATGCTCAAAATGTCTAAAAAGGACAAATCTAGAAATACATGAAAAACAGTCAAGAAAAAAGCATCCCATGCAAACAAAAAGTTTCCAAGAGCAAATATGTCCAGGTAATCCACCAGAGTGTGAAAACACAAATAACTGAATAAAAAATACTTGGAGTGAAATCTGGAAAAATGGCATAGAGGAAATTGAAGAGCTCTGAAATACGGTTCCAATGCCGCTAAGATTGCGAAAAATGGAGAAACTGATCAAAAGTTATGAGCTTGAGACTGAAAATAGCCCCTTTGTCTTCAACTGGCTGTAGAATGCACCAATGGAAAAAAGAAATGATGAGACTCACACCACTGGAAAGATGAGAAAACCAGCTTTCCGATGATATCTCGTTTGCCAAAAAATGATATCGTATGCCCAAATTACGGCCTCCGGAATAAATTAGCTCCAAAGAGGGAAAAAACCAGTGTTGGGTTAAATTTGACGGTCATACGGCCGTCACAGCAAAAATACTAGGTTAAATTTGATGGCCAAATGGCCATCACCATAAAAGCACAACTGGGTTTATTTTCGAAAAAATTGTTTTATAAAAAATAAAAAAAATTTGGCATGGGCGGGGGCCGCCGCCTGCGGCCGGCATCCACTGTACCGCCATCGGCGGTACTGTCTACCGCCAATCGGCACTAAGGCCGTTGGCGGTCGATAGTACGCTGACCGGCAAGCAAGAGGGCCCGCAGGCTTGCAAGTGCAGGTACCTGCGGGTATCGGGCCAACAAGCCCTAAAACTACGAAAAATTGTAAATTTTTTTTTTTTTTTTTTAAATTTTTTAAATCAAAATTGTTTACAATGAAAAATAAATTCGCAGAAATAAAATATATTTTTTGACAAAAAAAAATTTAGGAAAAAATTACCAGGTAGGGACAGCCGTACGGCCGTATTGCAAAAAAATTTTGCCTCAAATTTCGACTTTGTCCAAAATGGATGAATGAACAATCGATTTAGGGGTTTTGGACCGTTGTGGATGCAACGGCAATGTTCGTTTGAGCTGAAAATGCTTCAAAAATGCAAGTATTCCCTAGATCAAGAAAACAAGCCCCAAACCCTTGAAGCTCCAAAAATCTTCAAAACAAGAACAGGAATCAGCAGGTGTGGAGCTCTGATACCATGTAGAAGTAAAGCTTTGATGCCATGTAGGAGTTGAAAAAATACAACACCACAAACCCCAAAGATCACCTGCATGCAAATAACCTATCACAAAAGAAGAGATGGAGACAAACAAGCAAGGGTTCTTTGAAAACTGAAAATGTATATATCAGAGAGAATAAGAGAATGAATCAATATGAAATACAATGGGATCAATCCTTATAAAAAGGAGATCATGCAAACCCTAATAAAACCCTAATAGAAGCCCTAATAGGATAACATTTAATAATTAATATAATTATTAAATGTCACATTATGCAAACTAACGTGAAATCTTAAGAAGGGAATAAAGGTAACTTAATCAACATAATTAAGTTAAGACCTTTACTCGTACACTCCTCTCTCCTCCTCAACTTGATATTATTTTGAATCTACCCCTCAAGTTCCCCATCCCCAATAACAAACCTCTTTCTTGGATCTCTGACTATATTCTTCTTAAACTCTTCACTTTTGGTCTATTATAAGCATAGAAGTGTCCACCTTTGTTAAATGTTATGATGATTCTTCATTAGAAGAGCCCTCCTCCCCACCCTCTAGTGTGATCTCTTCAAGTTGAATCCCCACTCCCCCTTCATAGTTTCACCCTCTATAAGACTATCATTTGTCTCTCCCTTTCCTTCTCTTGCATGAAACTCTCAACGTGACACCCACTTTGTTCTCTTGAATTTTGGAGCAATTTAAATTCCTTCAAATACAAGTGAAATAGATTTAAAGAAAACAATAATCTTAGTCATCACAACATGCTAATCCTCAATTTGAAAATATTTATGATCTAAACTCATGGATAATGTATTTTAGGGGTATAGTATCATTCATAGTGCAACCAATATAAATCATGCACCCTAAATATTAATTAGTTGGGGCTACTTCTCTTCACACTCCTCATGTGAGTGTAGTTAGTTTCCATCTACAAGGTGTTGTACTTCAATTTAGGTGAGACAAAGAAAAGTTAAAGATAGCTACCACCAAGGTAGGTTGACTACTTGAATTACTCAAATAGAAGAAACTCAATGCTAAGAGTAGTGAATAAGCATTCATGGATCTCCTATAAATTAACTAATGCCTAAGAGAATAATTGAATATATATTATGTGGAATCGTAGAACAATCTCAAGAAGAGATGGAAAATATTGTACTCACTACATGAAAAGCTTGAGGTAACCAAAGTGAAGTGCAAATTTTTGAAGGGAATTGTGCTACAATCCTATCATCCATGACCTCTAAATGATGAAATAGTAAAAGATATTTGCTTTCATGATGATCATGTATCAGTATTTTATGATAATGAAAGACATCAACTAAAGAATTGATGAGGATTTTTTTCTAAGATGAATAAGATGGATGGAAGGAGGATCCAACAAGCCTACGTTATGGTGATGATGATGATGATTTGCTTACTAGGAGTTGGGATTTTCAAAGGGCCAATTACTTTATGTTTGATAACACGCATAGGTACGATGCATCAAGGTATAAAGGACTAGGATGGTGTTGTACCTACTGTGATGGAATTTGACTCGACAATGAGATAGGAGTATCCATGTTCACACTTGACATACAAAAACCTTGCAAGGACGGACCTAACAAAGCAAGTATTCACCAAGTTATTTTATAAGAATATCCAACAAGCACAACAGACAAAAAGATAATGATCATTGCCCCATTCCTTTCTCTTTAAACCTATTTTGTTTAGGGATCATCGAGAGGTCCTTGGAATGAGCACAAAATAAGATAAGTCACAAAGACTAAAGAGAAAGTAAACAAACAAGCTAATGTTCTTCGTACTACTAGCCAAGGCTAAACTACTGCGAGATACCTGATGCTTATGTTCATCATGGGAAGGATACATCCTAGGACATGTTGTGATCAGGGTTTGGTGAGAGTGATTGGGTGATAAGATATTGATACTCCGAGTTGATTAACTTGCATGCTTACTGATAATATCTCAAGCGTAACATATCCATTGATTAACTTTGACTGCAAAAATTTCAACTTAGGGACATCTTTCATCAAACAACTCGAGAGGACATCCTTAAATAACATGTAGAGAATATAGAACAACTAGAAGGAATCATAAGTAACCTACAAAATAGGTTTCCACATTTTCAAGGGGATACATCATAGCCTTTGGGCCAACATATCAAATTAATAGTAGATGACCTTATTATAGACATGGATAAGCAAGCAACCACACTCCAAAAAAGCATCACTACATAACTTACAAATATTAGAATGGATGAAGAAAGAAAGACATGCACCAAATCACACTTTGTAAGAATTGAACATTAACATAATAAAGAATATTGAGAGTGATGTTAATTCTCTGTATCAATTCTACTTGCAGTGACCAAGATTGACTAAAAATATCAAAGGCCAAATATAGAAGATTGAATAATAGATCCTCTAAGTGGCTACCACTTACGATTCTTTATAAGAGATGGATGGAAAATTAAGGGCATAAAAATCCGAGATCGTATGCTTGAGATATTGTCAGTCAAAGTTCGCTTGCACAATGGTTGACCAGATGGGAAGCGAAAAAATTGACTGTCTCAAAAATCAATGAAAATGACGTCAATGTGAAGAGATTGATGAGACGAACCCAATGATTTTCATTACATCGAAATCCGAGATCGTATGCTTGAGATATAGTCAGTCAAAGTTTTTGCTTGTACAATGGTTGCCCAGATGGGAAGCCAAAAAATTGACTGTCACAAAAATTGATGAAAATGATTTCAATGCGAAGACCTCAATGAGAAGAACCCAACAATATTCGTTTCATCGAAATCCAAGATCGTACGCTTGAGATATTGTCAGTCAAAGTTCGCTTGTACAATGCTTGACTAGATGGGAAGCGAAAAAATTGACTATCTCAAAAATCGACTGAAATAAAGTCAACGTGAAGAGCTTGACGAGATGAACCCAACGATGTTCGTTTCATTAAAATCCGAGATCGTACGCTTGAGATATTGTCAGTCAAAGTTCGCTTGTACAATGCTTGACCAGATGGCAAGTGAAAAAATTGACTGTCTTAAAAATCGACGGAAACATCGTCAACACGAAGAGCTCGACGAGATGAACTCAATGATGTTTGTTTCATCGAAATCCGAGATCGTACGCTTGAGATATTATCAGTCAAAGTTCACTTGTACAATGGTTGACCAGATGGGAAGCGAAAAAATTGATGGTTTCAGAAATCGACAGAAACAATGTCAACACGAAGAGCTCAATGAGATGAACCCAACGATGTTCATTTCATCAAAATTCAAGATCGTATGCTTGAGATATTATCAATCAAAGTTCGCTTGTACAATGGTTGACCAGATGGGAAGCAAAAAAATTGACCATCTCAGAAATTGACAAAAATGACGTCAATGCGAAGAGCTCAACAAGAAGAACCCAACGATGTTTTTTTCATCAAAATATGAGATTGTAAGATTGAGATATTGTCAGTCAAAGTTCACTTCTACAATGGTTGACCAGATGGGAGGCGAAAAAAAATTGACGGTCTCAAAAATCGACGGAAATGATGTCAACGTGAAGAACTCGACGAGATGAACCCAACAATGTTCGTTTCATCGAAATCTGAGATCGTACGCTTGAGATATTGTCAGTCAAAGTTCGCTTGTACAATGGTTGACCAGATGGGAAGCGAAAAAATTGACTATCTTGGAAATGAACAAAAATAATGTCAATACGAAGAGCTTGACGAGATGAACCCAATGATGTTCGTTTCATCGAAATCAGAGATCGTACGCTTGAGATATTGTCAGTTAAAGTTCGCTTGTACAATGGTTGACCAGATGGGAAGCGAAAAAATTGACTATCTTGGAAATGAACAAAAATAACGTCAATACGAAGAGCTCAACGAGATGAACCCAATGATGTTCGTTTCATCGAAATCGGAGATCATACGCTTGAGATATTGTCAGTCAAAGTTCACTTGCACAATGGTTGACCAGATGAGAAGTGGAAAAATTGACCATCTCGAAAATCGACAGAAACATCGTCAATGCAAAGAGCTTGACGAGATGAACCTAATGATGTTCATTTCATCAAAATCCGAGATCGTACGCTTGAGATATTATCAGTCAAAGTTTGCTTGTACAATGGTTGACCAGATGGGAAGCGAAAAAATTGACCATCTCATAAATTGACAGAAATGACATCAAAGCGAAGAGCTCGACGAGAAGAACCTAACGATGTTCATTTCATCAAAATTCGAGATCGTACGCTTGAGATATTGTCAGTCAAAGTTCGCTTGTACAATGGTTGACCAGATGGGAAGCAAAAAAATTGACCATCTCAGAAATCAACAAAAACAATGTCAACACGAAGAGCTAGACGAGACGAACCCAACGATGTTCGTTTCATCGAAATCCGAGATCGTACGCTTGAGATATTGTCAATCAAAGTTCGCTTGCACAATGGTTGACCAGATGGGAAGCGAAAAAATTGACTATCTCAAAAATTGATGGAAATGACGTCAACGCGAAGAGCTCGACGAGATTAACTCAACGATGTTCGTTTCATCAAAATCCAAGATCGTACGCTTGAGATATTGTCAGTCAAAGTTTTTGCTTGTAAAATGGTTGACCAGATGGGAAGTGAAAAAATTGACCATCTCAGAAATCGATGGAAATGACGTGAATGAGAAGAGCTCGATGAGAAGAACCCAATGATGTTTGTTTCATCGAAATCCAAGCTCGTACGCTTGAGATATTGTCAGTCAAAGTTCGCTTGTACAATGGTTGACCCAATGGGAAGCGAAAAAATTGACCGTCTCGAAAATCAACAGAAATGACGTGAGTGCGAAGAGCTTGACGAGACGAACCCAACGATGTTCGTTTCATCGAAATCCGAGATCTTACGCTTGAGATATTGTCAGTCAAAGTTCGCTTGTACAATGGTTGACCAGATGGGAATCGAAAAAATTGACTGTCTCAAAAATTGATCGAAACGTCGTCAATGCGAAGAGCTCGATGAGACAAACCTAACGATGTTCGTTTCATAAAAATCTGAGATCGTACACTTGAGATATTGTCAGTCAAAGTTCACTTGTACAATGGTTGACCAAATGGGAAGCGAAAAAATTGACCATCTCGGAAATCAACGTAAATGATGTCAACGTGAAGAGCTCAAAGAAACGAACCCAACGATGTTCATTTCATCGAAATCCGAGATCATACGCTTGAGATATTGTCAGTCGAAGTTTGCTTGTACAATGGTTGACCAGATGGGAAGCGAAAAAATTGACAGTGTCGGAAATCGACGAAAATGATGCCAATGCGAAGAGCTCAACGAGAAGAACCCAACAATGTTCATTTCATTGAAATCCGAGATCGTACGCTTGAGATATTTTTAGTCAAAGTTCGCTTCTACATTTCCCATCACATTGCATTACATCATGGTAGATTTTACGCATTGCATTTCACATCACATTGCATCAATAATAACATGTCATCTCATATTACGCATCACATTGTGCATTTATATTATACATTCTTCATCATCACATTTTGCATTATCATATAAGCATTCCATTACATTAACATTATTCCATTTGCATATTACACTCACAACATTAGGACATTTCTATTGCATCCATTATTCATACATATCATGATAATATAAACATCCATAATCATAAGTTCATCACATCATCATATCATATTGCATTTCTCAAACTAGGTCATCCATATTGAATTTATCATCCATACATTTCATGAGAAGCATAAAAAAATTCATAACATGATCATAAACACATAATCATAAAGCATGTTAAACCATCACATCATCATATAAAATGCATTAGTAGACATCATAAACACAATATGAACATCATAAGCATAACATCATCATAAACATAAAGCATAATCATATATCAATGCATGTCATCAACCGCCGCCAAAAATCATATCATATAATCACTCAATAATGTGCCATAGGTACAATTTCATGATGTATCGTATCCAATAAAGATGGAGCTTGCAGGCTTGATAATCAAAAATATAAGTGTCCATATAACATAACGCATAAATAAAAAAATGATCCATCTTGAGTTGCCCCGATCTCCTATCCCTGGGGCCTCCTTATCCTCCCCGCGCGGTGACTCTTTGAGCCTATGCTCCATGGTGGATGGCCTATCACAGGGGGTCGCCCATCTGGAATCTGATGTCTCACCCTCTTACCTATTGTGTTTCCTACCCAAGAACCATTGTTAATCTCTAAAACTGAGGGATCCCTCCTCTTTGGTGGTACCACTCTCTCGTAGAGATCTCTATAGTACTGCATGGCCCAACTGGCCCTAGCATACTCTCCAGAAACATCCATGATAGGTCCACTACATTTAGCTATAAACTCAATCATCCAACAGTCTATATGTTGTCAGCTAATCATGGCTAGGTCTCTCTCAACTTGGAAGGCATCCCTCTTAGCCATAAGGTCATCCCTCTTTGTAGTCACAATATGTAGCTCTACCTCTAAAGCCTGCACACATGCCTACAAGGTTACTATCCTCTGATTTGCACTACTCTCATCTACTTGGCCCTCCTCTAGTCCCACCTCCTCAATCCCCATGATAATCCTCTCACGAAGGACCCTCTCTGCATCATCCATATCCTCCTCTCCTGTAGCCTCCTCCTCGGCATGCTCCTCTTGTCCCCCCTCTCCCCCTGCCTCAACCTCTATAGCCTCTACCTCTGGTTGTGCCACCTCTAAAGCATGTATCTCAACATGTTTCTCCCCTTCCCGAACTACCACCTTCGTCGCTACCCTCACCTCGGGTCGGTCCTCCTCCATCTTCGCCTCCTCTTTGATTGACGGTAACTACCTCTTCGGCTGTCATCCCCCATCCCTCCTCCTATGGTGATCTCCTCCCCATCCTCCTCACCTGTCTCCCCCATCATCTCCTCATCCTCCTCCATCCCCCCATCCTCCATCTCCTCTACCTCCACCCCTTCTGACCCTTGTCCTCTCATTGGCCCCTTGCCTCGGCACTCTACTAGGATTGGTTGTTGTGGATCTATCAATGGAATAGGTATGTGAATCAACTACCAAGCATCATACTCTGGTGTAGTACCTTCATCAGCGTCCCCTCCTCTCCACTCACAATCTAATGCTTGCATGGCATCAATCTCCTACTCATATGTGGTAACAAAAATTTAAGACCCCCATGGATGCACCTCTCGAGAGGACCGTGCAAACTCTACAGTGCCCACTAGAACACCCTGCCTCTCCTCAAACTACCTTTGAACCCTCTCTGGCAGATACATCTCGATAATATGTTGGCTTTGCACTATACATCTGATTAGTTATCTAGGTTGTCGATACCATGGTGTGTGATCGTCCTCATCGATCCACAAATCACAAGTCTTGTATGGCCTCTAAATAAAACTAACTAGTGTGTCTAAAACGTGCCTCTAGTAACCAACATCCCCACATGTGTCTGTGTAAGGGCTTCCTGACAAATATATGCATATGGAGCACTGGCTACTAGTTTTTGTACCATCGGAGGTCAGAACACTGTTATGTGCTCCCAAGCCCATACTATCAACAAAGTGGCCGCATAGCTCAAACTCTTCCCTCCCCTGTAAGCAATATAGTGGATCTAAAAATAGAGCATCGCCAATAAGCATGGCCCCCACGTGTACACTATGCCAAAATAAACCATCGATCCAAGAACTTCTCCCCAGCCTACTGGGAAACCATGACCCCTATGGTCGAGAATCATCACTCCTGCTATCAATGTGCATAAGACGCAATCATATCTATCATATGTCTCTACTAGGGTCTCCCATCTAATCTTGTATCCCTGAATCCCAAGCTCTATATCATCATCACACTCATAGTACTCATGCAATGCCTGCAGTCCTCAAGCGTGGTCATATTGTACCCGCTCATTGTGAATTGGAAGCGTAATATCCTATACACATTCTCCAAGGTGACTGTTGCCTCCCCCGTCAGCAAGTGGAAGTTTCTCATCTCGAAGTATCATCACTCTGCCAATGTTGTCAACATGCCCCTATTTGCCCTGATCAAGAGCATATAAGTGATGCAAAACAACCCCAGGTCCAGTAATGCATGTCTCTCCTCCTCACCCAACTGGTCTTAGAGTCATAAAACATTTGGTCTCGACTCCCACATGTAGATAGGAGGTAGACACTCCTGAAATCATCAAGCAAACCATTATGTCAATCTCATACCTTTAGTTGACCTATTAGACCTAAGTTGACTAAGTCAAAATTCCCTAATCTAGGGAAAAAATTTAACCAGGCGATTGCGTCATTGTTTATCAAATGCATCACATATAGTTTTAACCGGCTTGTAACTGCAATTGTGTCGCTCTCCTTTCAAATGTGTCATATCATGTAATGCTTACATCACAGCCTTTCGATTGCATCATTCTCAGTCACATCTACGTCTCGAAAAAGTTAGTTGTGTCGCACCATTTTGTGTGTCACAACGCAATCACCCCTCCCCTCACCCTGATTCAATTTCATCACACCGAGGTGATTACAGTGAACCACTTATCACCTGCGTCGAACATGCATGCAATTCCATCATAAAATTATGTGATGCAATTGCCTGCTAATTGTTTTCCCTATCTTAATGCACAAAAACCAAAAAAATTAAAAGGTAGACTAGTAGTACATACCAAGGCGAGCGCTCCCTCAAGACAGCAGTACCTTCAAACGTGATATGCATAGTGGGCAGCCTCTAGAATAGGTGATATCTCTGCATCTATCACTCATAACTCTAGGAATTTGCACAAATGACACTTTTTCTCACTCCAATTTCTATTTATAGGTTCAAAATTAGGGTTTATGCCTGCCTTGTCTATTGGAGGGTCCTCTTGCTAACCTTGAACTTGAATTTGACACCCTTCTCGACTTCAACACTCAATTTTCTCCTCACCATTGGATTTTTGGCCGTCAAAGTATCTTATCAGGACAATTTTCCAAAAGAATTGGAAATTTTTGAAAAATTTGTAAAATTTTCCCGAGGGGGCATAGGTCTATCCCACCTTCACCGATGCATGCTAGGACATGAACTAAACTTGATTTTCTTCTTTATTCTTTGACACAACGCTTAAATCACATTATGTCAAAGAGGGGCAAAATGTAGACACTGAAAAATGTCCTAAGTCTGCGAGCATCATTTTTCTTAGTCTTCATCTTCCGATAATTAAATAATTTTAATTATTTGATTATCCTTGATCATATTCCTCTATTAATTAAATATTTTTTAATTATTTAATTAATTCACTTTCTAACCTTTATTCTATCTTGATCAATTAAATAAATAAATTATGTTGCTAATATCCCCCCTTTCTTCAATAATTAAATAAATTACTATTTATTTAATTATTTTCTCGTCATCTTTCGTCTATGGTTAAATAATAATAATTTATTTAACTATTCGCTCCCTCTTTTAATTCTTCCATTGTTAAATAATTGTCAAAATTATTTAATTGTCCTCCATGTGTCTCTTGTATTAAATAATTAATTTAATTTAATTATTTAATACCTCTTTTCACATTTCCTCTTGTTTAATTAAAATAATTATGTAAATTATTTTAACTAGATGCCCATTTTCATTTTTCTCTAAATAAATAATTCAAATAAATTTTTTATCCTCCACTTGGCCAAATATTCCTTTCTCATGAATTAATTATTTCTTGATTTTCAATTCATCCATTATCCCTCCACTTGCTCATTAATCTCATCCGTCTATATCATAGTCATCGACTTCATAGACGTCCCTAGCCCACCACTTTCTGGTGCATAAATCTTCCATCATTGATCTTGGAATCTTTCTAGAAGATCGATCTCGTTCATTCATTTGAATGGTTGTCTATAAAAGAATCCATTCTCTTCCATTTTTTCCTTAATAGCCATTTTATCTCCAAATTTCTACTTACTATTTGCAAGTTATTGCACAAGTTCTACTTCAAATCTAAGGGAAAAGTTTGCAAAAGGAGAAATAGGAGAGACAAAAGAAGTGAAGCAACTTCAATATGGGGAGTGTTTTATTTGAATGCTTTTAGTTTATTCCTCATTTCTTGATTGTATTCTCTTGTTTGGATTGAGATCTTAGCTTAGATTTGTGTTGTTGTGGTTGTCACTTAGTCTTTGATAACCAAATTTTCCTAGTCTTACAAACCCCACAAAAGGACTGAAGCCACTAAAAGTGAATAAATCATCAAAAAATGAATTAGTTGAACCTGATCTTGAAAAGTGTGTAATTAAGTCCACTACTATTGAGTCTAATTTTGAGTCACCTTCTAGCACACAATAAGAATTACTTGAGACCCCAAAATATTTATCTAAGGAGCTTGCTAAATTATTTCAAGAATCTTACAAACTTCGAAGTGGTAAACCTTTAATAAACAAAGATCCTAAGTTTTTCTCATCTTTTTACACCCCTTGGGAATTCGAAACCATGTTTGACAACAATAAAAACAATAATGAAATATATTTTATCAATACAAATCATATTACTTTCGAATTCCCTATTTCTCATCCAACAAAAGAAGCCCCCATGAAAAACATACCACATTTTTCTTTGCCAATTTTTAGGGGACTAGATCTATGGAAGATCATGACATGTTTCTATTTGAGTTTGATATTTTTTTTCACAACTATGACTACCAGAATGATTCTTAGAAGCTCAAGTTGTTTCCAACCACATTAAAGGATGCAACATTATAGCAGTTCATGAGCTTAGGACCACAAACCATTCGAACATGGGAAGACATGAAGGAGAAGTTCTTGAAAAAGCATCAAGAATATTGCAAGACTAAAGAAGTTTGGGATGAAATATTTTGAATTATGCAATGAGATGAGGAAAATTTCAAGGATTATCTTGAAAGATTTTAATATATTCTTCAAAGGACAAGACAAATAGGGTTGAATAATGATACTATAAAAATGATTTTTCTTAGGGGTATTCATGATGGATGTGTGTATGTTTTAAATCTTATAGGGTGTGGGGATATTTCCAAATTAATATTTGATGATATTGTGATGTTTGCAAGAATTTCTCAAGATCCACTCAATCTATAAGAGGATACCCTAGGAAGCATGTCTCTTTTGGAAGCACATCAGGTATTACAAAATGAGAGCTAGGTACGTTACTCGATGATATCAAAACTGATCTTTAAGAAATATGGGTAAATACATTGACACTTTGTATACACATAAGAAACAAGAAGAAGTTGAGAAAGAAATTGCTATATTTTGTCCAAATTTTTGTAAGAAAACATATTGATGAAAAATGTCCTTATAGAGAAACATAAATTTATTCTTTAGAGGATGAAGAGTGCGTTAATTATTTAATTACTAATTTTTCCTCTAAGTTGCAGATGGCATATTCCATTTTCAAAAAGGGAATACTCCTTTTTCAAAATATCTTCCCTCCAAAATATCTTAAACTAATTTCCATGAAATAAGGAGATATTTTCAGTTAACTAAAGCTCTCATTTATTTTCATCCATTGATCTCTTGATCTAATCTGAACCGTTGATTTTCATCTTCAATCTCTACCATTGATCAAATATCCTGGAATTCTATAAAACAAGCCATCATCTTCATAAAAATGATTCACAATTCTCATAAGGAATTCATGTCCTTTTTTAGAGCATTCTTGAGCATTTAAGCATCATAATTGTGAGTCAAGATCATCATCGAAGCTTTTGCAACATGGGTTATGCACAATTTGAGCAATCCACATCCTAAATTGGCATAATTCTCAAATGGAGTACTAGGTTTTATTTTTTTTATTTGAGTAATTGATCTTAATTTGATTTGTAATATTGATTTATGTTTATTCATTGATTCAATTGCATTTAACTTCATTAATTATGAGTTTAATTGATCTTTCTTTTGTGGGTTTTTTACATTTCCTAAACCCAATCATTTTATTGCATCTTCTAATTAATTCCCATTATTCCCCTACGACATTTTGGCATGCCCAATGGGACCCACGTCCTTGATCTAACATTTCTTGAAGTTTTTGATGACTTAAATATTATAGTGATGTTTCTGCAATAAATCGACGCTTCTATTTTTTGTGCAATGACACTTTTGTCACACATCGACACTACTAATTTGTACAGTGGTCCTTTTGCTATATATCGAAGTTTATGTTCTGACACTTATGTGTTTGATGCCACTACAAGTTACAATGATGCTTCTATTGATTACAATGACACTTTGATTGTGACTCAGTGCTTCTATTACAACTTGACGATTTTTCATAGAAACACCGACGTGTTTGAGGTATATCGATGCTTTTTTTCTAGTTACGATGCTTTTGGTTGTTATAGTAGCATACCTGATTCTATTTTCTTGAATTTTGTTTCAAACTAACCCTAACATTTTGTGAAGTTTTCTTGGAACTAACACACTTGTGCAACTTTTGGCATACATTGGGAGAAGAAAAGAAACAAACAAAATACTAATAAGTCTTCTTGCAAGATTTCTTTCAAACAAATTTCACATTTCTATTTGGGTTTCAAAATTCAACAATACAAAATTCACATTTTGATTTGGGTTTTAAAATTGAACAATACAACTTTCACATTTGAATTTGGGTATTCATGTTTGGTAGGCTAGTGGTATGTATGCTCTCTCCTTGCAATACGTGCAATCTTGGTTATCAAAAACACCATAGTTTGCAATCTATTTGTATACTCAAGGAGTGATTATTTATGTATGTTCTTCCCTCACGACTCTTAAGAAAGATCTTGGGAATCAGAAACAAGATGATTTCCATTTAATTTAGTAGGAGGCCTTCTTGGAGATTTCATCAACTTAAGGTCAATGTCAACCATGTTTTAAGGAAAGGTATATTAAGTGGGGAGAACGAAAGATGTACAATAAGGTGTGACCAATGTCCTATAAGAGAAGCCTCACGACCCTCAATTTGTTGAGATATTTGTAGGTGACGAGGAGAGGGGAGACCCCCCTTGACTTGGGCATCCTCAAATGGGTTCACTACTCACCGATCCCCCACTATGAACCTTGTTTATTAGTAGCCTTTAAGACCATCGGTCATTAACTAGGATATTGCAATATACAATATCATGCATGAAGTAACTCATCATGTATTTCCCCTTGTTGAGGTGATTGATATTCCTTGATTAGGACCTTGTCCTTTCGAGATGAGAGGTGTAGAGGTGGTACATGACCTTTGCATACTCTATTCACCCACTCATTATGGAGGTATTTTCTTTGGTAGATAGTCTTATCCTAAGTTGACACACCTTTTAACTATTAGCTAGGTTGTGTTTTTTGGCATGTATTCATTGTTCAATACTGTTGACACCAAATAACATGCTCTTATTGAAGAAGGCTCATGAATTTATCCTCAAAACCCTTGGAGTTAGTGCTATATGTTATTTTCTATTGTATTTTATCTCTTTCTCTATCAAACAATTTAAAATTAATCCTCAAAATAGTTTAAAATGTCCAAAACCCAAGACAAATTTAGGTTGAACTTGCAGAACCTTGCCTTTGTGTCATAGTGACGCTTCTAAAGTGTTACAATGACAATTTTGTAAATTTGTTGTGATTTTAGTTGTAAATCCATATTTTTAATTTTGTAACTTGGTCCTTTTTAATCTATTGATCTCGACACTTCTAAGAAACTTACGCTTTTGATCAAAAACCTTCTCTGATAGTCCAAAACCCTAAAACTAGCACAATGACACTTTGGACTGTCACACAATAGTGCTGCTGAAAATCTCTGACACTTTTACAAAATTTAGTCACTTTTGTTAGGGGCAATGCCACATATTTGATTAATTAAAATGACACTTTTGTAAATGATGCTTTTGACTGTCATTTAAATTTTTCTAGGTTTCCTAAAATCTTAGATTCCAAAAATTCAACTGTCAGTTACTAGGATTAGAGACTTGTATCAACCAAACCTATAGTCATCATCAGTTATCCCAAACAACAAACAAATATTTTTCATCCTCATCCCACATCATCCTTTTGTATTGGGATTCTAAAAATGCATCCTCTTAGTTTGAACCAAATATCAACCTTATCAACAACGGTAAAATGACTCATCCCACAAAAACCAAAATTAGACATAAGTCTTCTTAGATCTTCTATCATGGCTTTTAGTTTAGCCTTTGCTTGGAAAAAAATCATTTCTAAGTAAATTATTAAATTAGCATCAAATCCTTGTGAGTTAGCTTTCTTAGAAGTCATTGTCTACTCCTAAGTTTATAAAACTCATTATCATTTTCCTTTGTGTGGACTCATCAATCTAGGAAAATCAAGGATTATCCTCAACACCAATCAAAATGAGATCTAGTTAAATTTTGTCTTTTAGAGGCTTTCATATCCACCACCCATCCAATCAAAATCAACATCAAACTCAGGTTCAAATCTACTTAGAGTGTCTTTTTCCAAGTCTATTTTGAAATAAAATATTCATCCAAAATGCATCTCTCAAATTCATGTCTTACAAGGTCATCACAAGCTTTATTCCTATAACAAGATCCTAACACACAAAAAAAAACACGAAATACAACCCTAGTAGTTTTAGTGGCCCCACACCCACGAGTACTACCAAAAAAACCATTAGAATGTCCGGTGTTGAGTTTAACCATAGAGAGTATAAAACCCCCAACAAAAATAACAAGATCAAACTGTCACTATAGAGGATATCACAAATGAACATAAGGGATTTATATAATTTAGTAATGAACAAATTCTATAGATGCAACAAGATTTTTCTTTGGCTAGAGCACTTGATGCCTTACTAGTTGCAAACCCTAACTTGTACTTATTGAAACTTGCACAAGGTGGTGCTAAACTATCCTCAAAGTATGATGTTGTGACACTTAGGGAAAAAACCATAAAAAATGCCATAAAATCTAGAGTGTATCTATCAGAGAATGTTCCTATGGTCCATACCATTGTTGAACAAATACCACTACCTTGCATACAAAACATGTCAATTCAACCTACAATCCCTCCATTTGACACAAATTCGTTTCCTTTTTCTAAACAATACATGAATTTTCTATACCACAACCAACTCATGGTTAATCAAACAAATCTAAATCTCCCAAACATGAACATCCCACCATACTCAAACACAAACCCAAACATACCAAACCCCCAAGATACAAACATGATTAATTTTATGAACAAGCCATTCACAACACCAACTCCTCCACCTCACTTACATCCCGACATGACAAAAATTATGCATACATTTAACATACCAAACCCCATTAACAACCACAAAATCTCAAATTGCATTCCCAACCAACAACAAAACCCTCAAAAAAACATACCTCAAACTCCCTAACAACACATTTCACAAAAATATCCCCAAAAAAAACAAGTTATCCATCATCAACAATAAAATCCCTAGCAACAACAATGCATCCATCATCAACAACCAAATCCCCAACAACAACAATACATCAACCATTAACACCAAATTCCACAACACCAAACTCTGCAACATAAAATCCCACAACATCAAAATCCACCACAACACCAATACAATCCATATGACCCTACCCATACACAACAACATGGTCCTCAACATCAAATCAACCCACAACAAATCCCATCATAAAAAATGTATGGTAACCTTCACAATATCCCACAAAACTAAAATCCCTTATATAATTGATACGCTCCACCAAAAAACCCTCCTAATGACTTGGCTTCACAAATCAAAAATTTGACTCAAAAAATCAATGGCATACAATTGGAACACATAAAGAATTCACAAACTCTTGAAGACATGTCCTTATCCATTTGACAAGAACAGAACATTGACACCTTTTCCTCCAAATTTTGAGATGCCAGCGTTTGATAAATACAAAGGACACAATGACCCACGTGAGCATATAAGGGAATTCTGTGTAGCTTTCCTAGAGGCTTCATTTGTAGGAGTTTATGGTGAACTCCTCAAACACCCCAAAATCACCTGCAAGACAAAATAACTTCCACAAGAGAAAAATGGAAAAAATATTATGCTCTCATTAAGATGCAAGAATTCCAAATTGAATATGGAAAATTACATATGAAGCCTTGCTTATATATCAAGGTTGAGATGAAGTAGTTAATATGATGTTGAAATGTGGCATAATAATATACAAAGAAAACAAGGATTACCCTTTGATCTCTAATAAGAACATAACAAATGATGGTTTTGTAGATGTGAAAGTTGTGAAAAACATATAGACCCAATCAAGAAAACAAAAAAAATGTCCAAAACATCAATCCTTCAAGAGGATGACCACCAAGACCTAACAATGCTCCATGACACAAATTCACTCCCTTAGGGGAGCATCAAAATGGTCCTAAATAAATTGATTCAATCAAACCATATCCATTTTCCTGAGCTAAGGAATTACGAAGAACCACAAATCAAACTACAATGGTATAATAACAATGAATTTTTCCAATACCATAGAACAAAAGGTCACAAGACACAAAATTATGTAAAACTCAAACATCTTATATAAGACCGTATCGACCAAGGAAGAAGTTAACGTAGATCAATGTCTTGGCAATTCTAGAAACCAAGATCTAGGAATTTACAAAGATCTAATTCTAGACCACAGAAAAGGAAATGATTTTGGTAAAACAAGGAACTCAAGAGTCTTCCATTCATATTACATCACCAAACCCAGATCCATGTTGAGAACATAATCCCAAGCACAATGAAGAAAACTCTAAAATAAGTCAAGATAAAGATTCCATCATTATGTTTCATCCAATTCATGACCCAATAATTGATCCTAACCATATGTCGATATCTTCCTCTTCTATAAATCAGATACTTGCATTGGACACATATATGATCTATCCCTTATTCCTCCAGAACAAGATTCTACCACTCTAGACATGTTTGCAAATGATGAAGTTATTCTCGAGATCATAGGATTTAATGGTGACATTCCAAGAAATGACCATGAAGAAGGTTTTTATATCAACTTTGAAACATCATCTTTTGAAGAACAATCAAAATTCAATGATCCTCAAACTTGGGTTGAAGATCTTGATTGGGAAGCTATCTCACATACTGATAAGCACCTATAAACTATAAACTTGGATCACTTACGTTCATTAGAGCAAGCTCTCCTACTAATGAGAATACTACCACCTTTGAAGGTTTTCACCAGTGCAGAGAAGGATTAGCACCTTGTTTCCAAGACAAATCATATTCAGATTCCAACAAAATTTATCAATGGATGCAATACCAAGGCAAAGGATTAAGCCTACAATGAATAGGGTATTTTAGAACCAGTGTAGTTTGTCTCCCATGGCATGGGGGAAATTTTATCTAATGCAAACATAAACATGGAAGTCATAAAGAGTCCTTATAATGAAATTTCTTCCAACACTCCAACTATCCATATCATAAATCATCATCCTTGAATATTTTCACCCACTAATTGGAGCCAACAAAAGGAAAATCCTTACAAATAAAAATATCAAGTCATTGAAGCTAAAAAATAAAAAAATTAAGTAAACACATGAAATTAAAATGAACCCCAAAGAAAAATAAAGCAAATATTCCATATAAAACTCCATTAATCAATGAAACTATAGAGAAACATCAAAAAGGGACTTCCATCCATCAAATGATCAAAGGTGTCCACCAATTCAAAAGAAGTCTTCAAAATCAACATACAAAGTGTATAAAAAGTTGGTCCGAAACTCGCTCAAAATTCCATATCCACATTTCATTGCTCATCTTCCCAAGTTTAGAAAATAAAAGATCTACAATCTAAGCTATTGAATAATTCATCTCCATACCATATCATCCATCAAAGTACACCATCCAACTTAAAATCCATAATATCAAGATCCCACATTAACCATGTCCTAGCGGAAACTATTTTTCATAAGGACTCTAATGGCACTCTATTGTAATGTGCACATTTAGATAAGGCCAACTCTGGTATTGATAAATATTACAAGAATATTTAGGGGTTATAAACAAGTGCATGTATCTTGGCAGAGTAACTCCTCCAAACAAGATATTGTTGAAACATCATAACAAAAACATCTACATTGACACCACCAACTGGTGCCACATAGTCAATGATCACATCAAAAATTTAAAAATTAAAAAAAAATAAAAAAATAAAAAAATAGTAAAGATTAAAAAATCATGCTCAATCCTAACATGTTATCCTATCATGGGATAGTCCTTTGAAGAAAAATATATCACTCTTACCGTTCCTCCACCTTCACATATCCATCCATTATACTAATCCACTCATAGCATTCCATACATGCTAGACACTGGGGGTAGGTACTAAGATCCTACTTCAGAATAAATCTTGATATATGTCTTCTAGCTCACATAGAGATCTACACACCTTTTAGAAAATCCAAAAACATTCAAATAACGCAAAATCCAAAAACATCCAGATAATAAAAAATCCAAAAATATCCAAATAGTTGAAAAGTCCTAAAAACATCCAAATAATTCAAAAATCCAAAAACATCCAGATAATCAAAAATCCAAAAATATTCAAATAACGTAAAATCCAAGAACATCTAGATATTCCAAAAAAGCCAAAACAACCTCAATTTTTTTACAAAAATCTAAAAAACCAAATCACCCCAACTTGCCCTTTCCATCCATTATAAATCTATTTTCACTCTCATCTTTGAAAAAATAAACAAAAGATAATACAACAATCATCAAAACATAAAATGTTCATAAAAAATTGTAGGTCTTGATCTATTGAACACCCAACATACTGAGAGGGGGTGAATCGGTATTCTATTAAACCTTTCAAAACATTAAACATCCAATCACTAATGTATATTCAACTGCATTAAGGAAAGGAAGCATGAAAGCATCACATAATACATGACCAAAAAGATTTTTATGTGGGAAACCCAAAATGGGAAAAACCATGATGAGGGTAAGCTCACAATATATTATAACCAGTTAAACTATATAACATAAATGCTCACTACAAGTGGACTCATTGTCCACAGAAAAAGTATAGAAGAGAGATGGTGTCTCACCACCTATTTTTAACTATTACAATTGCATCTTATGCATGCATGAATTATAGTTCCATTGAAGTACAATAGCAAGCTTTATTTGATTTTGATTCAACACTCTGCCTTGCTCTTTATTCCTACAATTTTGATCTTCAACTTTGCGTTGCTCTCCTCAAATTCTCATTACACACAATATATGTCACATCTATATCTTCAAAATACTGAAAATAATCCAACATATATATTGGCATCAAGTATAACATCAATTAGGTCAACCTAATTAGATGTAATACTCAAAATACAACTTGTCATCTCCAAAAATTATCATCCATAACACATGCCACAATTCAAATCTCAAAACACCTTAAGATAGGTCGGCATGGACCTATAATAGATCCCACATAAGATAGAAATACATATTTATTCTTTGTATACCTTCAAACATATTAGGTCGGCTTCGCATAAGACCTAAATACAAAAACCTTCATCTATGTATCCACATCTCAAAACGTGGACCTCAAATCTCGATACCATATGGAATTCATACTCAGTTGACATGTGGACACTTATCTTCAATACTGCAAGGCTAAAAACACATCCATGGAGAATTTTGGATTCTCCCACACAAACACACTATACTAAAAGCAACTATAAATTGTCAAGCCAAAATTTGTTACTCATATCTCTCAACCTATTTGTCCAAACAAGATGAACTCTTGGTTTTAGGTGCATCTAACATCCATCAAATTAATTTTATAAGCGCAAAGCAATATCTTCATTTGCAAAGTGGTGTAGATCCAAAAACTGACACACTGTTACACTGAACTAGCAGAGCTGACACTTAGTCAAATTTCTATGCAATTGATATTTTTGGACCAAATAAACTTGCCCAAATGAGTTCCACAACACCTCAAAAACCTGTTAGGATTAATCAAAATGATCCACAACAATGTTGACATCAATGAACATTGTATCATACTATAACATACCAACCATGCTCATGTTACCAAGAAGCATCATCAATGAAAAACTTCAACAAACTCTCCAAACTTCCAAGAATCTCCCCCTTTTTCATTGATGGCAACATATGCCAAAAATTCCAAAAAATACACTCTAATACTTTCCCCCTTTGACATCAAGGGCAAAGGGCACCTATACAAAATTGTTTTGACTCTTACAAGAACTCCCCCTGAGAAATATAAGCATATATATATAAACTAAAAAGAATGTATTGACTCCCCCTAAGTCATATACCGGAGCAAAAACTCAAGAATGTACTGAAAAAAATTTCTATATGGTCTGCATATGTACAAGTAGTTTGAACATAGATACTGAAAATGCATAAAAGAATAAAACTCAATAGGAGGTGGTTGACACCTGCAACTTCTTCAAATGATCTTCTCAGGATTTCCTACAAAGTTCTCATTCTATCTTGGCCTCTGCAAGCAACCTGTTTTGCATTTCAAGCTCAAAAAATATCTTTTCTCCTTCTTCTGAAGTAGCAGGTACCAGATTCATCTTCTTAGCTTTTTCACAATGGAGAAGAGCTCTTGAAATAAGTACGAGTTTGGGATTGACCAAATCCCTTACCTCTCCAAACTGTAAGATGATATGTTCTTTCTAATTTTATAGTTGGAATTACTTATTTTGCATGTCTTCAATTGTGTTCTTTGTCTCTTCGGTGAGGTCAACAAATGAATCATATGCACTGGAGGTAGCATTGATTTGGGACTCAATGGATTCCATCTCCTTTCTTATGCTTTGTGTGGCTTCAGGCCACTTCATGCTATACTGGTATAGTGCCTTAGCCTCTTCAACACATGTTTCTACATCCTCTAGCAATTCAGAGAAATTTTATGCGCAATTGCACATTTATCTGTTATCTCCAACATTTTCTTATCACTTAATATTTTCTCCACTTCTTTCCCAGCTTCCTCATTTAGACCAAATGCATAAGTTTTGAAAGAATCAATTAGCAGTTTGAAATTTACAAGTGTGGTGTCAATGTTTGATCTAGGTATGATCTCTTGAAATACCTTAACTTCTTAATCCATTAATTCTCCACTCCTTTAATATGATTCAATGATATCCTTCCTCATGGATGCATGGAACATGTCTCCTAGCTGCAGCTTGTGGATGGGAGATATCTTCTCCATTTCAACATTCCCTTGATGCATCAACAACTATAGCGATTGGGAAGACACGACTAGTTGGAAATTAGGTTGTACTCTCAATAGATTTTTTAGAGAATCTTTGGAGGAGCCAGAAGATTCTATGGTTCTATGATTCCATTTGAACTTCCATGGAATTTTATTCAAAATTCCCATACCTAGGTTTTGTTTCATCATTTGGACTCTTCAATAAGATATCAACATAGCCAATAAGATCTACCTTTGTTACCTCATAACCTAATTCAAGAACCCAAATAGATCTTGGTTCCACTCCTTCCATAATACAATTATCTATAGAAACCAGGAATGTGATATCATTTTTGTACCTTCCAACCATTGTCCTAGGAATCCTTTCTCTCTCATGCATTCTTTTATGAAATATTGCAAAGGAAGTAGTAAGCTCATCATCTTGTGCATTGACATCTCCAAGACTTTTCATATAATCTACAATTTGATGTGCAACAGGTCTTCCACTCACCAAGTTTACTTTTCCAATTATGGGTACCTCCTTCAAAAAGTAGAAGAGTAGTAAGCACATAACCAAGGTGTCAAACTCAAACACATATTTATTTTCCTTGGTATTCTTTAGATCTCCATTAACTATTTCTTAAGTAGCTCACATAGGTCATAGTCTGCAACATTTTCTATCATTTCATGTGCCACATGGATTGTGGTGGCAGAAACAAAGTTATCTTTGTTGGTAAAGTAAATTTTGTAGAAAATAACCATAGCAACATACCTAACAACTAGATTTTTAATGGGATTTACTGCAAAGGCTCTCTAATAAAATGTAGCACCAATTTTCTCCATCACTGCTTTTTTTTTAACAACTTTTAGAACGGGCATGGGTCTGATGGAGTATAGACTAGTGACCTCTCTTATCACTTCCTTTGTAATCATGTGAGGCATATCAGTCCAAAAAAATTGATCATGAACTCTTCTTAAGGCTATTCTAAACCACTTGACATCATAGAAGAAGTTGGGGAACCATTACCATACATCTAGTTTCTTCTCAACTAGGCTTTTCTATTCTAGCTTTAGGGTGAAGTCTTCACCAATTAACTCATTTTTCCATGCATCACTTAGCTTACTAGGAGAATGTTCTTCCACTTTTCCATGAATGTATGCCCCAATATCCCCAGTCAGTAAAACCCCATATGGAATGTGAGAGAATGTGCCTAGAGGGTCATCTTTTATGGATTTTACAAGGTATTGTTTGAATTTAGGTTATGGTTTCTCTATAACCTCTATAAATTTTTGTGTAGCCATTGCAATATATATCCAAACTGATTTCAAACAAAGATTTCTAAAAACTAGGGCACACAAGATTCACAAAATACCTTTTTACTTTGTTTTCCAAAATAGGGTTTGGATGCTTTGACTCTCAGATCGCCTTATGCACTTCAAATTCTCTTCTTGTTGCTCTTCTCCTCAAATAATTTTGTGAAATGTATTATCCTTAGTGAAGTTTCTTTTAACCTTTCAATTTGACCTAATTCTACATTGAATTCCAACACATAATGTTGGTAACACTTAATTTGTATGCACAATCAACTTCCAAAGCTTGAAAAACTTCTACATAGACATATTTTCTTCCACAATCTTCACCAATAGATCAAGCATGTTGATCTACATCACATATCTTCATGTTGCAACCTCAACACCTCTTTTTTGGTGGGGGATAAAATATATACATTAAAGCTCCCCCTAATCCATAGATCTTGGCTTAGTTTCTAGAGGAAACATCTACACAAGAGGATGGTACAGATTCTCTCTTGTTGTTTATCTCTTCCTCCTTTCTCCAGATCTTTTCCATTTGCTTCTTTACTTCAATCAGATCAGCCTTTTTAATTGGTTCATTCCTCTTTACCGGATTATCCTTCCTTGTATTTTTGCTTCTGCAAAATTTTGCAATATGTCCAGGTCTATTGCAATTTTGAAATATGACATTCTTCTGAGAAATATTCCTTACATTCATTCTAGATTTGCATTGATTAGCTTTGTGTCCAAATCCATAGCATGTATAACAATAACCATTGAAAGGTTGAATCATTCTACCATTGTTATATGCATTCATCATTTGACTTTTGCATTCATTTTCTCTATGTCCAAATATTTTGCATTCAAAGCATTGACCAATAAAGGATGGAACATTTTGATTCATTATGCTTCTACATTCCATTACTCTATATCCAAATTTATTGCAAGTAACAAAAATCATTGAAAAATGGGTACCTTTGAGCATTTGGTTGTCTGACCAAAGGTCTTCTTGCTTCATGTATTTGGTTTCAAATCTTGCCATTTTTTTTCTTGTCTTCAATCTTCTCTATTTCATTGATCTTATTTTCTACATTAATTAGGTGTTTTATTTTCTTTTGATCTTTTTCCTTTTTCAAATCCCAAACCACCTTTTGTCTTTGTATTTTTTTTGACCTGCAATCATCTCATCATGCATTATAGAACTCACCTTGAATTTGTCTTCATGACTTCTTGCTTTATCCAAATCTGATATTGGTTTTACCACTTCTTGTTCAACCCTTATGCACTCATCATATTTTCTTTTCACCATTTCATTCAAGCAATATTCAATTATTTTATTTTTTTCAACTTGTACTTTCAGTCTGGTGATGTTTTCATTTGCTTGTTTTAATTGTTCACTGACTTCCTTATTCATTTCTATAAAAAAAATTATTTTCTCTCTCAATTTTTTGATACAGTCATTTGCTTCTTTGACATTTTCCTGAAAATATTTTTTTTCACTTTCAATATTTTTAATATCTTCAAGAGAAACTTTGATTTTTCCATCTATGTCAAGCATGCAATCTTCTTCTATAAAATCAAAAGCAGGAATCTCTTCCAGAGGAATAGGAAACTTTTTATCAACTATGTGTTCAATCTCCAAGACCTTCCCAAAGCGGTTAAGCTCCTTCCAAGGAACCAAACTCTGATACCAATTGTTGAAAACCCAAAATACTGAGAAGGGGGTGAATTGGTATTCTCTTAAACCATTCAAACATTAAACATCCAATCACTAATGAATATTCAATTACAATAAGGAAAGAAAGCATGAAAACATCACATAGCATATGAACACTGGAATTTTTATGTGGAAAACCCAAATGGGGAAAACCACGAATAGAAATGCTCATTTTAGGTGGACTCATTGTCCATGGAGAAAAATATAGAAGAGAGATGGTGGCTCATAGCCTATTTTGAACCATTACAATTGCTTCTTATGCATGCATGAATTATATTTCCATTGAAGCACATAGCCAACTTTATCTGATTTTGATTCATCACTCTGTATCGCTCTTCATTCACACAATTTTAATATTCAAATTTGTACTACTCTCCTCAAATTTGCATTACACATAATACATGTCATATCTATAGCTTCAAAATATTGAAAATAATTCAAATATATATCGGCATCAAGTATAACATCAATTAGGTCAGCCTAATTAGATGTAATACTCAAAATACAACTTTTCAGCTCTAAAAATTATCATCCATAACACACACTACAATTCAAATCTCAAAACGCCTTAAGATAGGTTTGCATGGACCTGTAATAGATCCCACATAAGATAGCAATACATATTTATCCTTCGCATACCTTCAAACATATTAGGTCAGCTTCGCATAAGACCTAAATATAAAAAAATCATCTATGTGTCCACATATCAACACATGTGGACCTCAAATCTTGATACCATATGGAATTCATGATCAACTAAAATCTAGAAACTTATATTCAACACTGCAGAGAAGTGTGCAACATAAACACGTACTAAAAGTAATTGTAAATTTCCAGGCCAAATTTTTTTACTCATATCTCTCAACCTATCTGCCCAAATAAGATGAAATCTTGGATTTAGGTGCATCTAATATCCAATGATTGTGTTAATGGATATATCTTTCCTACAATAGGCATAATTTCAAATATCAACTAAAATAATCTCTCTAGCAAGAGATATGACAACTTTGATATGTTTTGTCAATTGGTATATTCTTTTGATTTATATTTTGTCTCATTCTATTTCACTTGAAGCCACCTTGATCTTCAATATCATGGTGTGTCTAGAGGGGTGCGCAATGGGGCATAGTCATTTCTTTTGTTTGCTATGTTTGTGGGATGTTCTTGTAAAATGACCTTGGTGAATACTTTCCTTGTGTGTAGGGATAGTCTCATATAATACAATGACCTTTGTATATCAGGTTCTTTATACCTTTTGTGCATTGGCATAACTTTCTTTGAGGCTACATTATCTCACATAATCAAACAAGGTTTTTGTATGTCAAGTATGAACAAGGATACTCCTATTTGTTTGCAAATTCAAATTCCATGCAATAGATACGCCACCTTGTTTCTTCATACCTTGGTGCATAATATTAAATTTCTATATTAAAATAAGGATTGCTCTATATTCTTTAGCATAACCTAAAGAAAAAGAAAAATCATCTATCCTATCTCATCCCATATCCAATAAAACAATCAAATCCATCCAATAATCATAGTTTCTTGATATTTGATCAACATCATTCATTATAATATTCTATTATATTTCTCCATGTAATCATCTATTTTTTTCTATCCTACACATCATACTAAATGTTCTATCCAAAGTATTATGACATACACAAAAACATTGATCGCATCCTACATCCACAAACCCTCAATAGCATCATATCATATCATCACATCATAGAATCTTCAAATACATAGATCAAATCATATAGATAAACATTTATCCATTACATAATGTAGATCATCATCCATAACACCATAATCATAGCTGCATAAAAAAGATTTGTATCTCATATATATTGTCAAAAAATGCGTCATGATACAAAATCTATACATTGAATGTGTGATATAATATACATCAAAAAAAATGTATAAAGAGGTTATCAAGAGCCATGAATGTATATAAAAATTAAGAATTTGTCAACATAAAATAATCTACACGTCAAATATATAACAAGATAGGAGCTACATAGAGCTCCCTCTCTTCTCTCGACCTGGATGAGGATGGGGAGGAGCCACCCATTGAGGAGGAACCATCTAATTTGGGCTACCTATCCTCTTGAATCCCCAAGTTATTGTCCCTCTATGCCTGAAGGTCCTACCTATGAGGGATACCCCACTGATCTCCTATTTGACCTACCAGATGGTCCTATTGCACTCTTGTAATAGGTGGCCTCTCTCTTCAGAATCCTGATCTCCTATATATTTTAGGCCATAGGGATCATCTATACATGTCTTATAACCACCAATCATTGCCTCTACGCCCTCTCAACATCCCTCTTTGCAATAAACAGGGCTAGTTCTGCTGTCAATGAGCAATCTCCACATCCCTCTCCTGAGCACATTGATCTCGCTCGATATTCCTCTACATGAATTATACACCAAATCCATCTCGCTTCGCCCTATAACCATCTCTCTTTCATCATCCCTAGTCTCTCTACTACAACACATCCCAAATTTTGGCACCATCAGGGCCTCCTCCCTAGGGAATCCTATCTCCTCATCCACCTATTGGCACTATTGTTGTTGTAAGATAGGAAAAATCTAGTTGCATAGATTAAGCAACAACCACAACACTATCTAAGCTAGAAATTTAATCTAAAACAAAGAAGAACAATCAAACAAAAGAGATAAAATAAAGGCAATCAAATAGAAAAACTCCCCATTTTTTGAAGTTGAATAACCTCCTTTGTCTCTCCTCAAACAACCTTTGCAAGTTTCCCTCAAATAATTGTGAGTGTGAAAATACCTACAAACAATAAGCATGAAAGTTGGAGATAAGTGGTTGTTTAATCAAAAATGGAGGATAAGATCTTCTTCTATAGACAACCATTCGAACGGACGGATGAAATCGAGCTTCTAGAAGGATTCCAAGATCAATGGTTGAGAATACATGCACCACAAAGTATTGGGCTAGGGATGGCTATGACATGGATGATTAAGATTGAAAAGAGCCCAAAAGCAATACATGACCGAGATTCAAAAAATGAGATAGTGGAGGGCAATAATGGAGGAAATAAATAATAAAATTATTGATTTCATGAGAAATGAATCTTTGACTATGTGGAGGCTAAATTATTTATTTATGGAAAAATAAAGTGGGCATTTAATCAAAATGATTGATGCAACCAATTTAATTAAATAAGAGGATATAGAAAAAAGGAATTAAATAATTAATTTAGATTAATTATTTAATAAGGGAGAAATGAAAAAAGGTAATTAAATAATTTTGATAATTATTTAACTATAGATGAATGATGAAAGGTAAATAATTAAATAAATGCGAATTTCTTTAATCATTGAAGAAAAGGGTGGTAGTGCCGGTATTGGCATGGTGTGATGGTTTATAAGTGGCATTGTTCTTCTTGCCCCCAAGGTTCAAACCCCATTGGAGTGGTATTATTGAATGGTTGTATTCCGGTTGATAACTCCGGTCAAAAGCGTTTACCCCTTGAATAAAAAAGAAAAGGGCGGTAGTGAAGATATTAAATATATTTAATTAGACATAGAAGAATAAAGGTCAAGAGATGAATTCATTAAATAATTAAAATTATCTAATTAATAGAAGAACATGATCAAAGAATTAAATAATTAAAAATATTTGATCATGCGGGAGGGAAGACCAAGACGAAGAAAAAATGACACTCACAGACCAAGACATTTTTCAGTGTCTACAGTTGCCACCACTACCTCCTACTGACCCATGTCCTCTACAATAGGGACTTCTTCCTCTACCCTTTTTTCTGTGTTAGCGGGGTCTACCTCTCGCTGCCTCCTCCCTCTAGCCACTCCTCCATCAAGGTGTATAAATTAAAGTTGACTCTGAGGTATCCCCATGCATCAAAATCAACAATCACATCAGGATCCTCTACCCTATCTGCCCGAATCCACTATACAGGGGCCAATTGAATGAACTTAGTCACTATTGTCCAAGATGAGGGCATCGTCCCCCAATTTGCAATATCTCTCATCGTACAAGAAAAATTACATGATAGTCTATAGTTGGAACATCTTATGCATCTTTGAACTTCTTATGCACCCGATTAGGAAGATATTTATTGAGAACATAATGTGTATGCATAATGAGCCATCGGGTCTACTTGTAAAAAGGTAGATGTACCCCATCATCATCTCAGGCCTCTATATATAACCATGGCCTCCATTAGAATTGGTCCATGTCATCAATCACTCTCCTCCAAAAGTACAAGTCACCTAAACGGTGTTGTGTCAACATAGTGGCATATCTATAGACAAGGGGATATCTTACCTCTTTGATTTCCTACCCAATCGGCCTAGTCACTATAATGTTCTCCCAAGCCCACACGTGTAGAAAGGTCACACCCACTAATAAGCTAGTCATTGAGCAGTAAACAACCTGATGCATGTTGTGATACAAGTGTGCTAGTGTGCATGGCCTCAAGCATAGACTCATGCATCCTCCATGATCTGCTCTAAAACACGACCCTATCTGACCGAGAAAACTCTATACCGCCTATTAGGCATAATTTTCCTATAAATGATCCTTGCTACCATGATGATAATATCATGAAATGTGCAGATATGCTATCTCAAGTCTATCTGACCATCGTGGATCTAGAGCTCATCATCCCCAAATACCCTCTCCAACACCTCAAATCCATAATTTGGCTCATAAATGACTCTAGCCCCATGAATGGGAACTCTCAAAATGCACCATACATCCTCCAAGGTGATGGTTGCCTCTTTGGTGGGAAGTCTGAATGATGATGTCTTTGAATGCCATTGCTCTACTAGTGCAATCATAAATGCCCAATGTAACTTGATCTCAAGCAGATAGGTGATGTACAGTTTGATTTCTTTGAGAAACTAAACATTCATCTTAGTAAGATGTGCCATCCGGTCTAGCACCCTAGGTCATCACTCTTGCGACTAGGTAGAATCAAGTACAACCTACAAACATAGTTCCCACAATGTCAATTTACTAAAAAAATAATAAAATCCTAAGTCTATAAAGCCTTGAGTCAAAAGTGAGCTCTTTTGCATGTGTCATTTTATAATAGTCAAAAGTAACCACTTTTTTTATAAGTGTCACTTTACAATTTCAAAAGTGATAATTTTAAAAAATGCATCACTTTATCATAGACAAAAATAAACCATTTTTTCTAAGTGATTCACTTGTGCAAAACCATCATGCTTCATACAAAAGTGTCGTGTCGATGTTCAACCGCATCGCATCGAGTTACGGAAGCATCGAGTCTAACTCGACACATTTGTTGACCTAAGTTTGTGTATCATTTAATGCACCCAAAACTACAAGAAAAAGTACAAGGGTCAAGTACATATTGGGGTTGCCCATTGGAAATTATGAACAACATCTACACAATGTGGAGCATATGGAATGTGAGCCATAGTGAGGTGTCTGTGTAGTAAAATCACTCTAAGCTCTAAAAATCCTCAACTCTCAAGGTGAAAATGAATTGAAAATAATTTCAAATGCTTATATATGGTTCCTAAAACCCTAGGTTTAATCCCCCCACTCCCTTCAACCTATTTCTCTCATTTCCCAAACCTCTTGATTAGTTTATTGGCTTCCTAGGACCTGATTTTTCCTCCTCTTCTTTGTTGAACCTATCCTATCAAGAGCCTGCCCTAAAAAATATTTTTTCTGACCGAACTCTTGAGGGGGAAGCCTACCATCCTCCTTCATTCCTTGATTCTCTGAGGCACAATGGGGCATGGATTTTTTTCTTCAAATTATAAATATGTCTTTGAAACAACATAACAAGTACATCGTCTCAAAGAGGGGCAAAATATAAATACCTAAAATTGTCTAAGCGCATCGCACATTTGTAATTCGCTAATTTCTATCATTTTCCTCATTATCTCTTGATTCCTCAATTTAATTAAATAATTTCCAATTATTTGATTAAATTCATTACTTTCTCTATTAATTGAATAATTAATATTATTTGGTTAATTCATCAAAATTCATCAATTTCCCTCTTTACACATTAGTTAAATTCAATTTTCTATCTCCCCACTTTGATTAAATAATTTCAATTATTTAATAAATATTAATTTTACTTCTCACACATGATTAAATAATTTTAAATTATTTAATTAAACCCTAATTTCCTCTCACCTCACAATTAAATAATTTCTTAATTATTTAATTACTAATTTTTCTACCAACTTGCACATAACATTCCATTTTCAAAAAGAGAATATTCCTTTTCAAATTATATTCCCTCCAAAATATCTCAAATTGATTTCCATGAAATAAGGAGATATTTTTATTTAACTAAAGCTCTCATTCATTTTCATCCATTGATCTCTTGATCTAATCTAAACCATTAATTTTTGTCTTCAATCTCCACTGTTGATTGAATATCCTAGAATTTTATAAAACAAGTCATCCTCTTCATAAAAATGGTTCACAATTCTCATAAGAAATTCATGACCTACTTGAGAACATTCTTGAGCATTTGAGCATCATAATTGTAAGTCGAGATCATCATCAAAGCTTTTGCAACATGGGTTATGCACAATTTGAGAAATCCACATCCTAAATTGGCATAATTCTCCAATGGAGTGCTCAGTTTGCTTTGTTTTCTTTGAGTAATTGATCTCAATTTGATTTTTTATATTTATTTGTGTTTATTCATTGATTCAGTTGTATTTAACTCCATTTAGTATGAGTTTAATTCATCTTTCCTTTGTGGGTTTTTGATATTTCCTAACCCCAATTATTTTATTACATCTTCTAATGATTATTTAGCCATATCATAGTCAATTTTAAAATTGACTCAACTATAAACAAATTTTTTAACTAGAACTAAACACACAAACTATTTTTTTGAAGAATCAAGTAGAGGTGATATATTAAAAAAAGGATCTACATCTACTTGTACTTCAAAGAGCTCAATGAGTGATTCATTTATAATATAAAAATTACTTGCTAATTTTATTAAAATGATTTGGTAACTATGGGATCACACAAATGTCAAAAAACAAAAAGGAAGTTGACGACACATAAAAAAAGTGGAAATATGTGGAGAGGAGGAAAAAAACAAAGAGATGTGAGAGATAAGATTTGACAAATGAAGAATGTTAAAGTATCTAATTTGGTTATTATGGAAGAAGATAAAATTGAAGAGACCAACATAGATCACGTGAATATAGAAGATGCAAATGTGGAAGAGAAAAATATGGAAATCATAATATGAAATGAATCCAAGTAAGTATTTCATTGCACTCAATGATGATGTTATAAGTATCTCAAAGAAAGATAAATATAGCAATGTTGATTTAATTTTTTAATTTAAAAATAACATAATAGAAAATGATATTATAATTCATTGTATGGATGAAAAGGGTTTTTTTTTAATTGAAAGAAATGTATTAGATAATCCTCTTAGTTAGATATATTTGAACCCATGCAAAAAATTATATAAAACTATTTTTACTAAACAAATATAGTATTTCAATGTCAACTAATAACAATTAATTAGAATGTTAAAATATAAAAAGTAATAAAATATTAGGCATATTCATAGAAACCCAAAAGAATGATGAATGAATGAAATAAATTATATCTAGTGTTGTTTTTGATAAAGTAAGTTGCATTTACAGGGTACAATACCCTCAGACATTGAGCACAAGGGGCAAAAAAGAGATCAAGTTCACAAATACATCAAAGTCTAGAAACAATAGAAAACAAAATAAACAAGCACAGTAGACCGACAACAAAGAAAGACCCAACAACCCAAAAAATAGACCCGCCCATTACTTAGTTATACCATACCACTTCTAAAGGAGAAGATTTAAGACATCATCACCCACCCAATTAGGTCCATCTCCCTCTTTCTTCTTCTCCACCTCTTCCTTTAGAACCTTTGGGAGTGTGACAACAGACCTATGAATTATCTTTATGGTGAAGCGCATCAGTCAAGTAAAATTTTGTTCTAGTATTTTCACCCACACTTGTAACCTATTGAAGTCCTCCACCTTGTCATTAGTCCTCTTAATAGAGTCTTCCTTAATAGACATGGGGTCTAAAGACTGGGTGGAATCCACATTGATTATTTTTTTCATATCCGAGAAGTGGTTGGGTCCTTCCACAAATCCTACCATGTCCTAAATAGTGTCCTTATTGCACTCCTCTTTACCGCTAGTCTACCTCTCTTTGTCGCTAGTCTACTCTGAGCTGCTAGATATCTCATCTTCCCATAGCTCTTTCTTAGCCAACCTATGAGACCTTCTAACAACGGTTTTCTCCATTCTAACATCCACAATTGCTGCCACAATAGTATCACCTTTAGAATTCTTGTCCTTGGTTCTCTTTCCCTCACTATATGTAGTCAACATCTCCACCTAGCACATAGTCTCATTTTTAACTTTAGTCTTTTTCATCAGTTTCTTGTCCTTCTTGGTGAGGGGATTTTTTAACTCACACAACTTGGCTGCTACCTTTGACTAGGCTAACTTTGCCCCTATCTTTTTTTTTTTGCAAGGGGTTTTGGTCTATGTGCAATTTTGGGTTGGATTTCCACAGGGGGGGTTTTCTCTTGGGTTCGATGGAAGCAGTAGGGGAGGGTTTTTTAGGGGAGTGATTGGGCAGTTCTAGTTCTTCACCACGAACAACAAAAATGGGTTTTGGAGGATAGAGGGCCAAATGGAAATGGTAGAGCCAAAGAATAAGGCTCTGGTGTAAAGGCAATGGAGGTGGCTTATTCATGTTTTAGGTAGCAACATCAAGGGTTTCCTTAATTGAGATTTACAGGGAGGTTAGCAGAAAAAAAGGAAAACTTAAGAGCATTTTGTGCCTAAAGTGATTGAGTAACTGCAGATGATAGAAATAAATGACCTTAAATCTTCCCTCAAGAGTAACATACTTCATGAGAGCTAAACAAACCTGGTCCCATGGTTTGGGAAGTGCCTCCCTTTCGAAACCTACGTGCTTCTTGATCAACTTCTCGTTCTCTTTGAAGAAAGCATTAAGGCTCTCCAAGTCTTGGACTTTGGTGTGCTTCTTAAGTTTCTTATTAGTGTAGCATAGACCTATCACCTTGGCAATAACATCCTCATGAACTTCAAATGAAAATTCTCCCATCATAAATCTCTTGTCACTCCAAAAGCCAACAAATTCTCATCGTGATCCACCAAAAACTCCACAAGAGGTGCAATCCCACCCTCAACCTAGATATTCCAAACAATAGGTTTTCTATGGAATTCATCAAGGAGTCGGGCTCAGTCCTAACTCTATCACCTCCCATCTCTTTACATTGAATCATAAGCTTTCTCATACCAACAAAGTTAGAATTTTTTTGAAATCATAATGATGATCTGACTCACCCCTATATCACCTTTTCCAAACCAAGGATGATCATTCCTAATTAAGGCTTCTAGTAGATCACATGAGTTAATGGTGATTTCCAAGAAAATTATCACTGCAGAGCCATAATGGGCCTTTCTTAAGTACAACAAACTTAAGCTAAAAGCTATGATTATTTTGATCAAATAATTATTAACCAAATTTCTAGACATAACTTTGGTCTTGCACATAATCCTAGAAATTTTGGTTGTGGGGTCATAATTGAATTTCCTTAAGTACAACACATCAAAGCTTAGAGCTATAATAAATGTGAGTGAACAATAATTAGCCAACAAATTAAAGATAAATATTATCAAACACATGTTCTTGAAAACATGAAGAAAGTTTCCTCTGATGTCATAGAAGTTTGTATACCAGTACTGCCAACATACCCAACTACAAATTTTCCCTTATAGTATTTGATAATGCCTCCAATACTAGCCATCCATGGGTTCCTTTTTGTCTCTCTATCAAAATTAAGTTTGTGCCAGCCAATATCTAAGGGTTTCTAAACCATATTACATCTAGCCAAAGATTTAGAGTTATCAAAGGAGTTGATCTCCAACTTTTTGTTCCATGAGTTTTCCATCTTGATCTCCCACACAATAGAGGATTTTTTTGGGGGTTTCCAAGAGTAAATGGAGACACTCTTTGAAATAAGTCTAAAACCAATGCCAAAGACCTCCTTAGGACTTTTCTCTATATCTTTGAAGATCTAGTTGTTCCTCTCTTTCCATAAAGACCAGAAAATGATCGGAGGAGTTTTCCCCAAAATCTCAATAGGGAGAGGATGTTGAAAGGGGCGTGAGCAACCTTCTATAAAAAAAATTATGTCCCCATTCATGGTCCATTGGATCCTCAATTTGTCAAAAATAAAATCCCATACTTCAACAGCAAACAGACAGTGCATTAAGAGGTGGTCTACCGGCTCCTCATTGTTCTTGTATAACATGCATCTGTTCAAGCTATTAAATCCCCTTTTCCTTAAGTTTTCCAGAGTTAGAGTCCTATTGTGGCATGTCGTCCACCGAAAGATATTTATTTTTGGTGTCAAATGTGAGTTCCAAACCTTTTTTCATAATCTTCTTTGGTCACCCATATCAAACAACAAACTGTAAGCTGACCTAAAAGAGAGGTTTCCCTTGTGTTCCTAAACCCATAAAAACTCATCCTCCATGTTTGATATGGGAATTCTAGCTCGGGATAGGATGTCTTGTAAGGTTCTAGCCAACAATATCAAAATTGGAGAAAGGGGGCAGCATAATTCCAAAAATTTCCACTTCCTAGAACCATGAGGACCATAAATGTAGTCACAAAAATTTCTACCAAAGAATTATCGTGCAGGCTCCATCAAATTCTTGAAGTCAATTAGGGATAGGGAACATTCAAGCAGCTAGGTTTCTTCCCAAAAGCTAATCATGTTGCCATTTCAAGCTTCCATCTTGGCCCAAAGTATAGCAGCCTTTTCATTCTACAAATATTGTTCCAAGCCAAGGAGCCACTAGGGTGTTCCATCGAGAGACACCTAATTAGGGGCCAGTTGTTTAGGTACTTAGCATTCATAATCCTACACTAGTCCCATTTTTTCCTTAATTGATCCCATCCAACCTTAGCAAGCAAGGCTTTGTTGGTTGGTTGGAATTTCCTTATACCAACCCCTCAAAAAAATTTAGGAAGGCACACCTTGTCCCAACTAATCAGAGCCAACTTATTTTTTTCATTTGTACCAGACCAAAGGAAATTCCTTAATTTTTTTCAAATTTTTCCACTATGTATCTAGGTATTTTGAATATAAAGATAAAATAAATCAAAATCCCTTGAAGAGTGGCAATAAGAAGTTGTTGTTTACCAACATGACTAAGGATTGAGCCTTTCCACCTAGCCAGTTTCCTTTGAATCCTCTCAAGGATAGTATTCTAGAAGGTGGGAGAAACCTCCTTGACAATAAGAGGGAGCCCAAAGTACACCAAAGGTAGGGAGGCACCAACGCAACCCATAATAGTTATCACCCTATCCTGCAAAATAGGATTGTTGTTAAAGAAATAAATCACACTCTTGTTATAGTTTATGCATTAGTCTAAGCTAGCTGCATAGTTGTTAATGCACATTTTCCATTTCCTTGCTTCTATAACTGAATATTTCCCAAACTATATGGTATCATCAATGAACTATTGTATGAAAACATGTTCTAGAAAACCTAAAAGAAGGTTGGGGATATCCATCAAGTCTTGGAGCCTTGTAGGCACCCATACTAAACAAACAAAGCTAACTTCCTTGAGATTTAAAACACAAAATATTATTGTTATCCTCTCGGGATAGATATATAGGTAAGGGTCCAATAGTGAGTCATCCATAACAGAATTAGGAACCACATTTGGATATGATAAAGCCCATTGGAAGTAGCCAAAGGCCAATAGACCAATCTAGGTAGGGGTAATGACTTCATGTCCCACCTCATTTTTCAACTTTTTTATCTAATTCCTTTTCCTATGCTTGAGGTCCGAAACATGGAAGAAAGAAGTATTTTGATCACTCTCCTTTAGCCATTGAACTCTGGATTTTTGTTTCTAGAATGTCTCCTCTTTTTCCAAGATTTTTCCCATTTCAAGCATCATCTCTTTCTTGCTGACAAGTTTGTACACTGACATCACCCTCCTCCATTCTCCTTTGTGTCATCCTAATATTATTGGCTATCACTATTTTTTGATGGAAGACATCATCAAAAACCCTATTATTTCACCCCTTAAGCATGTTCTTGATATTCTTGATTTTATGGAAACCTCTAAACATGGGGGATCCATGTACGAGGATGTTCCACCAAGAAAAAAATTTATTCTTGAGATCTGGGTGGGTATTCCACATGATCTCAAATTGGAAAGGAAAAGGACCCACAACAGAGTGTTCAATCATGACTAGAAGCAACGGAATATGATCTGGCACAGTCTGGGGTAAAGCTAGTGGATTAGCATTAAGTTGTACAATTAGGAGAGAAAAAGTATCTATCAAGTCAAAATTGGATAAGGCCATCCCCAACTGCCTGTTAGTCCAGGTAAAAGCTTGTCCTTATAAGTTAATGTCCAGTAGACCAATATTACTTAAGAAATCAACAAGATCAGTCATGTTATCAGAATAGTCGGTCAGACCCCCACTCTTCTTCGAAGGGAACAACAAAGTGTTGAAGCCTCCAACCACTAACTAGTGAGCCCCCTATTATTCTTTATCCAGTCAGTGAGATCTTGCGAAAGGGTTTTCCTTACATCCCTTAAATTGGGGGCATCGATGTTGATTAGGAACCAAGATGTTGATCAGGAACCAAGTACCACAAAAGTGATAAAACTAGATTCTCACATTGCTCCTACTTTCGAAAAGTTTAGAACCAGTTAACCTATTAGCGTTCCACATTATGAACATCCCACCTGAAGCCCCATCTACATCGCTACAGGAAAAGGAAGAATTCAACCAAATATACTTGGCTATGTGCTCAAAACTTGTTTTTTTAATGTTAATTTCTTGTAACAACAAAACATCTATCTTGTGTTCCATAACATAATTATTTAGAGTCGACTATTTATGGGGCTATTTATCCCTCTCACATTCCATTACAGGGCTTGTTGGAAACAAGCTACACTAAGAGGGGGGGTGAATCAGTTTTATGAAAAATTTCACTTTATTAACCTTTAACTTCAAAGCACTTGTAACATTCAACCAAAATGCATGAACATGAAGAAAACAATCACAACACCATAACACAAGAATTTTTATGTGGAAACCCTGTTAGGGGAAAAACCACGGTGGATGGTCAATCCACAATATGATCTGAGTAAACTCAAATGAAGTTTACAATATGGGGAATGCTATTGCATTCAAGCGCACTACCCAGAGCTCACTGCTCAAAGAAGACTCACTATTTTACAAAGAAAATCATATTAAAACCATATGAGAATTTGAACTGAGAGAATAGCATCTACATATGCTTGATTACAGTTTCGGTTAGGCTCAATACTCGATTTTCCGTCCTTCAGAATGATTTTGCACTTCTGCTCTGTTCTGCTCAAACTCGCATCACAAAATCCTTAATGCACAAGTGAAACTGTGCATAATCTCTCTTCTTCTCTTTTGATATTCACAATTTGCATCGACACACCTTCTTCATATCTCAAAATGATATGGTCAATCACTTATATATCTGCGACCAATAATTTAATCGCAATATGTTGGCATCAATAGAACACAAAAATATTTACAACTGTCAGCTCAAATCATGAGTAATGTATAATGTGCATCCACAACAGTCAGCCACAACTTAGCTAGGAACCAAACAAATATGTTCGAATACAAACATACTTGAACAATTACTTCCAAACATCTGTGACATGTTATATCCATGAAATTGGCCTCCATGCACTGATAAAGAGGAAATTATTAAACCAGATCTTCTAACTCGCACACGGATCAATACGAGCCACTAAGATTCAATAGTAATAGAGATAATATACCAAAAAACATTCTCTGAGATACGCAACACAAAATAATAACAGGAAATCTTCATAAGGATCGATGAACACAAAATTGTCGAATGCTCTGTTCTTCCTTGACTGTCTTCAAGATGTATGTCGGTATGATCAAATGATGAAGTGTGTATCCAATCATCAATTGGGTTTGTCATCAATGACAACACCAAATTATATTAGCAATGTCTCTTGCCAACAATCTCCCCCTTTGGCATTGATGGTAACACTTAGTGAAAAATGACCAAGTGTCGGATTAGTACCAACATGAATTGCACTGCCATCTTCAAAATTCCAAAAAGAGAACTCTCCCCCTGAGATGATTATACATTTTTCACTCTACTATTCTCCCCCTTTGACATCAATGGCAAAGGCAGGGATCCGCATACCAAAAAAATATCAAAAAAAACTGTTATGAACAAACTGCATATATACAAAAATGTTTCTTAAACTTACATAAACTGGAAAATATCTGGAAAATATTTCTTCAACTGGATCAGATTTGTGTCCCAAACCCTTTTGAGACTCTCCAAGATTGTTATGTGACCACATACTAGGTAGGATTGTGTCTCTACAGACTCCAAGTTTGTTGGATCACTAAATGCCATAGCATCTTTACCTTCCTTTAGTGCACTTGACATTATTTCTATCTTTGGACCAACTAAGCCTCTAAGTTCACATGCTTTCTCCACAAATATTTCATTTTCATGCTTCAAGCTTCAAGCTTCTTATCTTGTCAAGTAGAGATATTACCTAACCTTCTTGTTTTGCAACACCGCCAGCTAAAGGATCAAAATCTTTAGAAATAGTAGTTAATTGTTTTTCCAGATCCTTAACCTTCTTTTCATTGGCCTCAGTAAATTTTGACAAAGAAAAACATGATTTATAAATATTTCCACCTTTAGACAAAGCATTTTGAACATTCTTCACACATGTGGCTAATATTTTTACCCTTAGCAATCATTTCAACCCATTGAACCCTTTGGCATCAAATTCTTTCTGCACTTTAATCATAGCTGATTTCTAAAGTGACTCGAAATGAGTACTCACAGATTTGATGAGCTTTTTCAGTTCACCAGAGGAGGAACCGGATGGATCTTTGACATGTGTAGGCATTATTTTCTCCAAAACTCCACATGCAAGGTTTAAAATTTTACAGTCCTCAATGTGGGACTTCAGCAGTTCTTCTCTAGCCTTCGCTTGGGCGAATGATGCTACCTTCATTTTTTGAATTGGAGATAAAGTGGATAGGTCAATAGGACCTTCAATCAGTTCAGGATCAAATTATCCTGTTGTTCTACTATAAATTTCTTCACTCCTCTACAATGTATCTTTTGTCCTTTACCTCAACTTTCTTTTCCTTAACCATTATTTCTTCATTTTTAGGTTCTTGTTTAACTTCTGGAATTTCAATTCTCTCATCCTTCTCAATGGATGCAATTTCAAGAGTCTCAATCTCCATAGGTATTTATGTTTGTCCATATCAAGAGGAATCTGAGTATCCTCAGTTGTATCAAGTTTTTCTTTTTCTTCTTCTCCTTTCGGGCAAGATGGGACATCTTTATCATGATTTTCTTTAGTGACAACGTCAATTCTATCATTTAACAAAATGTTTCTCAAGATTTGCTCAGTTTATTTTGTAACCTCATCAGTCAAACCAATCATGAGATTATTCACCCTTGTCTTGCTCTTGAATTCCTTTTTGGATTTATTCAGGAGTGCTTGCATATCTTCCATAGATATTATCGGACATAATTTTGCAATAATTCTTTCTCTCATTTGTTCTTCTTTTGTTCTAGCATTGACTCTCCTCATTTCCAAAATCTCATATAAGCTTTTAGGTAAGCTAGCATTACTTCAATAAGAAATTTATTGAAAATATTCAAATACTTTATTGTTGCCTCCTCAAGAGTTCTTTGACCAGATTCATCAAAAGTTTCATACCATTTACAAAGTGGCTTAAGATTTCCATCTTTTACTAGAGATTTTTCAACTTCTTCTAACGACATACCTGGTTTGTCAGCTTTTTCTTTCTTATGTGCTTTGACTTCTTCACCAGAGGATTTGCCTTTGGAAAATGTTGTTGCCTTAGCACCTTGATGCCACATAAACTCTTTTTATTTTATCCTTCTTTCTTTTTCCATCCTTACCGGATGTCTTCATAGGAATTGTCTTGGCTATAGGAGCGGATAGGGGTGCAGAGCTCCTTGTTGACCTAGTTCTGGCAGAGGGTGCTACTACCGGACTAGCTGATTCAGTTTTTGCTGCCTCTTTTGCTACTTCAACTTCTTCTCTTTTCCTTTTGGCTTCTCTTACTTTTTCTACTGATATGCCCATACTCTCTACAAAGATTTCTACTTCTTTTCTAACTCTTTTGACTAACATAGGTTTTTTGAGTTCATTGTGTACTTGTATATTCTTTTCTGCATAAGTATCGAATCTCTCTTCTGCCAGATCCAGAGGCATATTTAGTAAATGTTATGCATACATTTCCAGAATTTTCTCTTCAACTTCATAGCCCCTTGGCATGATCCAAACTATTCTGGGATCAACAACTTCCATCATGCATTGATCAATATCTACCATAAAACAAATTGTATCCTTATACTTCTCCACAATAGAAGTAGGAATTCTTTCTCTGGCCTACATCATACTTTGAAACCTTTCAAAATATCCCTAGATAGTGGCATTATTTGTCTTAATGTCTGCAAATCTGTGAAAGAGATCTCTGATATGAGAAGCTACCGGTTTATCTTTTTTCCAATGAACCTTTCTGAATCCCGGAACCTCATTCATGAAGTGAAAGAATAAGCATAATAGCAAGTTACCATACTTAAAGGAATTTTTCTTATCCGTCTTGATCTTCCCAAGATTTTCCATTAGCTGACTTCTTAGCAACTCACATAGATCATAGTTTTCATTTTCCTTTACCATCTGATAGGTTGCATAAATGGTTGTACCAAACACAAAGTTGTCTCGATTGGAATTATAGATTGCGTACCCAATAACCATAGATGCAAATTTGACATTTATATCAACAATGTCATCAATTTTCATTGCTCTTTTGTCATACTTGGAACCGATTGCATCAGTGATCATTTGATTCTTCACTGATTTCAGAACTGGTAATCCACTGGAGGAACTTAAACCTGTAACAACACTTATAGCCTCTTTTGTTTTCTTGAAGGGTATATTTAACCACATGAATTCATCATGAACTCGACTCAATATGTAACGAACCCATTCGATCTCTTCAAACACGCAGAATTTAACAATCTATGTAAACAAAATTCTTCTAGGGTTTTAAATTTTGGCTTCACATAGAAATCTTCTCCTATAATGTGATTATTATACAAATTTAGCAGCTGCGAGCTTCCTAGATCTTCAATGTTAGTGTGAATATATTCCCTAACATCTTCAATGTGTAAGACGTCATACATAATAGATGAAAAAGCACCTAACTCATCGGTCTCAATAGACTTGAAGGGATGCCATTTGAATTTGGGGTGAGTTTTGTCCTTGACTTCGACTACCAAAGGAGTAGCCATTTACACCAATTCACAAATTCGTAGGGTTTTTTGATAAATACCTTTTCATTAGATCAGATTTTGTTTGTTTAATCACCTTCACACTTGAATTTCACCTCAATTCACCAAAGTTTTCTTTAGAGCTCTCCAACTTCTTTTCTTCAAAATGCAAAGTGACAAATGAAAGATAGAAATGACTTTTTATCACTTGCATACCTAACCCTTTTTGTCACAATAAATTCTTTTTACCCTAACTCATCCGAATACCCTATTTTCATACACTGTGAAAGATAATTCTTTTGTGGACCTCCAATATACGTACTACTTTCTCCAATGATTTCAACAACACCTATAGAGCATATGTGCACTTACTGAACTTATCCACATCTGGTGTCGGTTACCGGTTAGGGGGTTAAGAGATTTTTCTCGACAACTCCCCCTAGGCCAAAGGCCTGAAGCTAATTCCTGGAAGAATTACCAGAAGCAGATTCTGGTGTTGGCCCATTTCCTTCAACAAAGGGATTTTTCTTCACCCATTTCTTCTACATGTGCTTCCTGATCACATCTATAGTGACTTTTCCTTTTCCCTTAATATCCTTCTGCATGTTCCTTCTTTGATTTACCAGACCTCTTTTGTTCCAACAAAATTTAGCAATGTGACCAAATTTGTTGTAGTTATCTAGCACACAACATTTTTCTATTCAAACCAGTTGTTCCACTAATTTTCTCTTGATCTACGTTGGTTAGCAATGTGGCCAAGTCTTTTGCACGTATAGTATCTGACATTTCTATGAAATTTTTTCATCATATTTCTGCATTCATTTGACTTATGACCAAACTTATGGAAATTAAAGCATTGACCTGAGAATGATGGAACACTTGAATTTATCCTGCTTCTACATTGAGTAGCCATGTGTCCAAATTTATTGCAACTGATATAGTATCCATTAAATCTCTAAGTATTAGGTTTCCTTCCCAGATACCTTCCATATTTGTTCATTTGATTTCCTTGCCTAAATCTCCTTTGTCTTGATATGGAACTTTCTTCTTCTTCATATCCAAGACCTCTCTTTTCACTTTCTATCCTTTGTCCTTTAATCATTTCATCAAGCTTGGCTGAGCTAACTTTGAACTTCTCCTTGTACTCATTTGTAGTATCAAGTTCATCTCTGAGTTCATCAATCTATTTTTCAAGCACTTCCTCATTGTTTTTAGATTGCTCTAGTTCATTGTCCAATCGGTTGCATACTTCATATTTTTCTTTCAAGGACTATGCTAGGTTCTCTTCATTCTTCTTTCTATCTTCAAGCTCCTTGGTCATCATGATAGATTTCATCTCATGATTTAGTACAACATTATCTCTGGTAATCTTTTCACATTCTTTTGCCTTTTCCTTCAGGGCTTGACTGAGTTGTTCATCTTCAATGCTCTTACTGTCATTCTGCTTAATCTGATCACAGAGTTCTTTTCTCTTCTCTTTGGACTTATTGATTGTGTCTTTCAAAGACTCAATGAATTTCTCAACATCCATGAGGTTTTCTTGTAATTTTTCAACTTCAGACTTTGACTGATCAAGATCATCTAGGGCCACTACAAGTTGTTGTTGAAAACTGCTTGAATCCATTGAAACACTTTACAAGATCTCCCCAGGTTGTTAGACTTCTTTCAAGGAACTAGCTCTGATACCAATTATTGGAAGAAAGCTACACTGAGAGGGGGAGGTGAATCAGTGTTGTGCAAAAAATAACTTTATTAACCTTTAACTTCAAAATACTTGTAACATTCAACCACAATGCATGAACATGAAGAAAACAATCACAACACCATAACAAAATATTTTTTACGTGGAAACCCTATTAGGGAAAAAACCACGGTGGATGGCCAATCCAAAATATGATCTAAGTATACTCAAATGAAATTTACAATATGGGGAATGCACTTGCATTCAGGTGCACTACCTAGAGCTCATTGCTCAAAGAAGACTCACTATCTTACAAATAAAATCAAATTAAAACCATCTAAGAATTTGAACTGAGAGAATAGCATCTACATATGCTTGATTACAATTCCGGTTAGGCTCAATACTCGATCTTCTATCCTTCAAAATAATTATGCACTTCTACTCTGTTATGCTCAAACTCGCATCACAAAATCCTTAATGCACAAGTGAAACTGTGCATAATCGCTCTTCTGCTCTTTTGATTTTTGCAATTCGCATCGAAACGCCTTCTTCATATCTCAAAATGATATGGTCAATCACTTATATATCTACGACCAAGAATATAATCGCAATATGTCGACATCAATAGAAAACAAAAATATTTGCAACAGTCGGTTCAAATGATGAGTAATGTATAGTGCACATCCACAATGGTCTGCCACAACTTAGCTAGGACCCAAACAAAGATGTTCGAACACAAACATACTTGAAAATTTACTTCCCAAACATCTGCGACATGTTATATCCATTAAGTTGGCCTCCATGCACTGATAAATAGGAAATTATTAAACCGGAGCTTCTAACTTGCACACGAATCAATAAGAGCCACTAAGATTCAATAGTAACAGAGATAATATACCAAAAAACATTCCTTGAGATACGCTATAGAAAATAATAACAGGAAATCTTCATAAGGATCGATGAACACAAAACTGTTCAATGCTCTATTCTTCCTTGATTGTCTTCAATTTGTCTATCGATATGATCAAATGATGAAGTGTGTATCCAATCATCAATTAGGGTTTCCATCAATGACAACACCAAATGATATTATCATTGTCTCTTGCCAACAGGGATTTCATTTAGAACCTTTCCTTGATGGCACTTCCAATGTCCTTTCTTTACCAATGGAAATCTCTTTTGTTGCCTTCCTATTCCTATTTTGTCTTTGGTTGGATCTTCTAGGTTTGGGATCCCCACCCACATCATCTTTTTTTTGTTTACCTTTCTTCTTTGGAGTTGTCCAAAACTTCTCTTCATTGGCTTGTGATGAGGGAAAAATGTGCCATTCTTTTATCTCTTATTTGTGACAAACCTTGTCATCTTTCTTAGTGTCTCCTGTCGTTCCTGTCACTTTTCATTAATGAACATAAGGTATTTTATGAAATAGAAGAAAAGGTTAAAACTAGTGAAAATACCGATTTTGTTGACTGTTGCTAACTGTCTTTTTGATTCTTGTAACAGGAAGTGTTTAATGGTTGATAGCGCACATGGAGGATATTGGTGGAAGGAGGACTAAACTGTTGAAGTTATATTGTCATTTTGGCTTTACTCGTCAAAGATTAGTCATTATGTTTTAGGTTGTTACATTGTTCTTGGAAAACTTTCAAAAGACTTTAAAACTATTTTTGATTATCCTTTAGAGGTTGTTGGTTGAAAGCCACTAACAACCAAAGCATTTATCGATTACATCTAAATGATTGTTAGACATATCAGTAGCTACAATATATATATGTGCGTGTGTGTACGTTAAAACTAGATATAGATATACATAATTAAAAAGCAAAACCGTGGTGATTTTCTATATACTCTGTTTATGTTGTTTGGATGAATGAAAACGATAGTAGAATAATTCTACGAATGTGAGTTTTATCATCCAATAATCGGCAAAGGAAAGGCCCACTTCCTCGGTTGATTGGTGATTATTGCATTAAGATTATGTGTGTGGTAATGTATGCTTTGAATTTATAATTTGTTTAATTATTTCATTACTGTATTGTTGTTTAAATATTTTGTTGTATGATTCATTTCCATGAAGGTATTAATGAGTATTGAGTTGTCAAATTCTTACCAGTACAATCTGTATTTATTCAATAGCTATCTATTGGTATATGTAGATCATTAAACATTCATTACAGAGTAGTTTGATATCAGTTAATGGGATTGTTCCGAATTCAAAGATTTATTGGGTAGGGATTCATTCACAAGATTATCGGTGAGCACTTCCTGTCTCAAGTGCATGTTCATAATTTTGTCATATTGGAACATTTTCTCTACAATGTCGTGCACACCTCTAGAAATTTTGAGTGGGGAATTCATGCTACTAAGCACCTAGTAAGACCTATAGACTTGTTGTGTGTTGAAGATGCTCTTATAGGGTTATCTATGCATCCTTGTGTGGGTCTAGTGGGTGACAAAAAATTTGTTGCCACTGCATTGAGGAACAAACAAGTTGGGCAAGCAGAGTCTTTGCTTCGTGCTGAGCTTGAACACAATAACATGGAGACTTAAACCCACTTTATCGAGTTCAATGAGAACCTCTTTACTCCTATGTAGATTGAGCATATGCAAGAAGTTATTGAGGCAATTAGGATCCTTATCTTCACTCTATGTGCTTAAAACCCCTCTTTTTGTGTGATGTAATGCAAAATATATATATGGCTTTCAAAACTGCACTGTGTAATGCAAATGTCTTTGGAATCTTCTTTATTTCCATGTTTACATTTCTCGACAATGTGCTCTTATTTTTACTCCTACAATGGATTTCTTTATGCACTTTGAATGTTATTATTTTTCACAATATGTTCATCTTTAATGATATCTTTCCTTTTTGTGAACATATTTATGTAATAATAGCACATAGCGACCCAAATGTGTGAATGTCAAATTTTGGGTATGGTTAATAAAAATATCTTCGGAGTCTGCTCAAGTTATGAAACCATATTTACCACCACTTATGCAAAAATAGCTCCTACAATGCCTTCAAAGTACCTTTCAATGAATTTTCCCCAAGAAGTAGCTTCTTAGGAAAGATACTCCGCTATACTTTGAAAATCTTCCATGGGAAAAAATAAGTTTTGAAAACCTTACCAGGAACTAAAAAAGGTCTTAAAACTACTCAAAACTCCATCCAAAGTATTTATCGCTTCAAAATTTTCAACCTTTCATATACTTCGGCAACTGCAGAAACCTTTCAGTAACCTAACAAATACTCACAACTTGCAAAAAGATCGACATGCAATAGATTTTAAGTTAAACTTTTGAGACCGTCCGGTGGGAAATAGGTTAGGAAACTTGATTGGTGCCCGATGTGGGTTAAAAGATACAAGAAAAAGGTGATGAAAAACATAGTTTGTTTCACTTAGAAGTAGGGTGCATTTTTTTTAAGGGGGACTAAAATGGCAGTAACAAAATTGGAAGTGTTTCTCTTCTAGGAGGGGATTTTATTTTTTTATTTGAGATGCATAGAGGGTACCCATTTTCTATATAATTTCTATAACCAACATGAGTTACCAAGTCTATTCTAGGAAGTTAGAGGCCTTTTTCACAATATTGAAAAGAGATTCAAAATCTAGGAGGGGTTTATGAGTGAAGCTCGAGGATTTTTTCTTACCCACCTTGGTGGCAAAGGTGACCTTTCGGATATATCCCCAAGCGTCATTGTTTAATTTTGAGGAGAGGTTCAATAGAATATTGTGAAAGAAACAACTACAATTCTACTTTATCAATTGAAAGGATAAAATGGGTAGGACTATAAAGATGATTTTTTTATTCCTATATAAAGTTCATGGTTCACAATGTCAAATTGTGACACTAGTTCCATTGAAACCATGCACATTGTGCATTGAATCAATTGTGAATCCTTGAGAATCTATGGACTCATATCTCTTTATGTGTATTGAAATATAAACTATCTCTTATGGGAACCAAATATGACCCTACCTCCAAGGGAGATGCAAAAAATCCATTTAGGAAGAATCTAGTATACAAAAAACCTTACCTAGGAGGATTTCAATCATAGGTGCCACAAGTTCATGGAGAATTTATAGAAGATAGAATTCTTTGTGTCTATTTTGAGGGTCCATTATGTGATAAGAAGAGTCCCATTGGAGTCAAAGGTAGCAATCTAAACACCCATATGACTCTACCTTGGGATGTCTTGGCATAGTAGGAGATAACCTTGAGACGTTTTGGAATAGTAGGAGATAACCTTGAGACGTTTTAGAATAGTAGGAGATAAGCCCATTGGGATGAAAACCTAAAGGCCTTATTTTTTTTAAACACTTTAGTCAAGTTTGTGATGACTCCTTGCACACTACTTTTCTCTATGATTAACTCATACAATTTTTCAATTTTTATCCTGTAATAAATATTAAACATTATTAAACCTTTTCACATATATTAATTATTGTTCAAAATCATGTGAATTATTTTCATCTATATATTCTCTTAACAATGAAAAGTCACCATATCTATTATATTATCTAGAAATACAAGCTTTTTAATAAATTAATTGTCTATTAGACATTTCACAAAATAAATTTGTTATAAACTCTCTAATTGTTGTAGGTGACATTAATACCAAATTTTTGCATAATTTGGTTAGTATATAAAGTACAATATATATTGAAAAAAATAATAATCATAATATAATTGCACAACTTTTGCAAAAATAAGAGATTTGTTTCTAACTTTGACACTTTAAGGTTTACATTTCTCAAACGATCTTTGACTTATGTTAATTTTTTATAATTTCATTATCTAGATTTTTTTTTGTATAATTTCTCTTGAGTATGTCTAATGATGTATTGGGTAAGAATAATAATTTTTTGACCCCACCTTTAATTTCAAACCATCTCTAATATGATAATTAGATCATTTTTCATAGTTACTTTTCAATTCTATTGCTCTTTCAAAGTTTTAGTATTTGCATTAAAAATCTACTTGTCTTACCATCATTTTTATTTAAATTGATTAATTAAATAAAATAATTGTTGTTGTCTATCATGTTGAAATTTATTTTTATATTGAGTCTTTTTTCTAATAGAAACAATAGTATTAACAACACTAGAGATAATTTTGTTTCCCACCCCTCTCTCCCTCTCCTTTGGTTTTGAATTGTTTGTGCGCATGGTGGACACCGCTTTGGGGGTACCCCATAGTCCCCCCTATGCTCTCCTAATCAGATTCTTGTTATGTCACATGCTACTCTGACAACCTCGGCGGTCAGGATCCTGTGTTTTCCATTGCTGGTGAACCCATATTTCTTGGTCGAGCTATTGTAGAGGTTCATGCGATCTCTATCACTCCAGATTTAAAGGGTGGAAGAATGTGATGATTAACTCGAGCTTGACTACTAAGCTATCCCATACTCACCCAAAAGTGGAGATTTCTATGTTTGGTATTGAGTTATCTATCCCTGAATCCATCACTAATAGGATTGTTTCCTCCATACAAAACGTGATGGTGGGCAAGTTTTTCTCCTTTCACCCTACTGTGGATATGGTAAGAAGATGGACGACTGCAAAATGGCATCTCAAAGGTAGTGTGGATGTCTATGCTATTGTTGGTGGGCTATTCCTTTTCAAATTCATGGCTACTAAAGGTATGATTTCAGTTCTATCTTCAGGGCCCTAGGTCTATGGGAAACATGGCATGTCACTGTGTCGCTAGAAGTCGGGTTTTGACCCTGTTGTTGATCTCAACAAGTTGACTCCTATGTGGGTTTGTCTGCCTGGACTGCCCCTGGAGTACTGGGATGAATCAGTATTCCATAACATTGGTGATTCTATGGGTCATTTCATCACCTCAAAATCTATCACCAGATTAAAATCCAAGTTAGTGTTTTCTAGATTCTATGTTAACATTGATAATAACAAGTCCTTGCCCAACTCTATGAAGCTTTTTTCCAAATTTGGGTCTTGGACTCAACAAGTTTTCTATGAAAATGCTGAGATTTATTGCCAAAAATATGCTAAACTTGGGAATCTCATTTAGACTATAGTCCATAGTTAAACATGACCCCAATCTGAGTGACCCACCTATGGATGACCTCTATAACAAATACCTCGTCAATATCATTGAATCCCTGACCAAATTTGGGCCTAGTGCTCCAAGGGCCCAGAGTTACCTTCTATAGAAATGGCTTCTATGGACTTTTATTTGGTGTTGGGAGGGTCTTCTCCCAATAGAGTGCTGGAGAACATGGCTTCCCCATTGTTACATGGTGTTTTAGGGGCCCTAGTGGCATCGCTGGTGGAAATGGTGGGTGTTCTATCACTTAACAAATATTTGTTAAAGAATGTGGAAGAAGGTGAGATTCTAAAGGAGGTCATTGGTTCGATAAACTCTGGCTCTGGATAGATAATGACTATTGCCTTGTCACATGATCAAGTTGATTGGATAAAACTGTGGTTACTGAATCACTCTTTAAACTGGGTTTGATGTACTTTTTGGAGATGGCTTCCTCAGTTCATTCTAAAGTGTCAATTCGAGAACGTAGGCTTTTGAACTATATGGCAGCAATATGCCAAAGAGCTGCAATTAATAAACCAAGGACTGATGGATGCAACCTAATATAATTTTCTTATGGGTAGAATTTGAACTAATAGACTTCCTATCACAAGTGTGATAGGAACCTATGAAGAAATAGTTTTGCACAGAAAACGGGTTACTGGCACATAACAAAAGAGTAGTAAAGTTATCTATGACAAAATAGAAATCTAACTGAAAATAACATTAACAAACTCTGGCTCTGGATAGACAATGACTATTGCCTTGTCACAGGATCAAGCTGATTGGATCAAATTGTGGTTTCTGAATCACTCTTTAGACTGGTTTTGATGTACTTTTTGGAGATGGCTTCCTTAGTTCATCCTAAAGTGTCAATCTGGGAACGTAGGATTTTGAATGGTGTTGTGGCAATATGCCGAAGAGCTGCAATTAATAAACCAAGGACTGATGGATGCAACCTAATATAATTTGCTTATCGGTAGAATTCAGACTAACATACTTCCTGTCACAAGTGTGACAGGAACCTGTGAAGAAATAGTTTTGCACAAAAAATGGGTTACTGGCACATAACAAAAGAGTAGGAAGATAATAAGAGGATTCTCAGTATTCTTTCTATGGAAGAAGTTCGGCTGGATACCTTTAGTATGGGGGATTTCAAAGCCCTGGGCCCTGATGGTTTTCCTCTTGCCTTCTTTCAAATTTTATGGGATACTATGGGTGGGGATCTAGTGCTTGTGGCCAGACATTTCTTCAAATCTGGTAAAATCCTCAAACAAATGAACCACACTTTCATTGCCCTTATTCCCAAGGTTGGTGAACCTCAATCCATGACCGATTTCTAACCGATTAGCCTATGTAACAACTTCTATAAGATCATTTCTAAGATTTTAGTGAGCCGTATCAAACCCTTTCTGGATAAAATCATTAGTCCTACTCAAAAGGGTTTTGTCCCTGAGCGACATATTATTTATGCTACTTTGACCACCCATGAATTGCTCCATTCTATGGATAGATGTAATTATGCGGGGATGGCCCTCAAGCTGGACATCTCCAAAGCTTATGATAAAGTGTTATGGGATTTCATCCCGAAGGTTTTGGCTAAGTTTGGATTCAACAATTTGGCTATCAAACTCATTATGGAATGTGTTAATACTGTAAAGTACTATGTTCTTGTTAATGGATCCCCTTTTGGGTTCTTCTCTGTAGGAAGAGGGATCCGACAAGGTGACCCCCTATCTCCCTATCTTTTCATAATGATTGCCGATGTGCTTAGGAGGAATTTCACTGGTGTGTTGTTAGAGGGCTCCATTATGGGCATTAGAGCGGCTTCCTCCCTTGATCCGGTTGTTGTGCAACAATTTGTGGATGACACTTTTCTCTTTGGGAAAGCCTCTGTGGTGGAAGCCAGGAAATGGAAAGCTTGCCTCAACAACTATGCCTCATGTTCTAGTCAAAGCATCAATTATAATAAAATCATGATCTACTTTTTTAACTGCATGCCTAATTTGTAATCTAGAGTGACTATAGTTTTGGGATGTGTCAGTGGATCTCTCCGCTTAGTTTACCTTAGGATACCCCTCGCGGTTAAGGAGGTTAGCACTAACTTCTGGAACTTGATTCTGGAAAGGATCCAAAGGAAATTGGCTGGGTGGAAGGGCTCCATCCTAAGCCATGCTAGCAAATTCCAACTGCTCATTGTGGCTGTATCCCCACTTACTTCCTCTTCATCTTTAAGATGCCTAAGTACATTGTTGATAAGTTTGAAAAAATTCAAAGGAATTTCCTCTGTTTTGGGACTAAGGATAAGAAGAAACTTGCTTTGGTGAAATGAGAAAAGGTTTTTCAGGCCAGAATTTGTGGTGGGCTAGGAGTCAGGACAATTGTCAACTCTAACAAGGCTCTGATGGCCAAGGTTGGTTGGGATCAGTTAAGGAACACTAAAGATTGGTGTAAAATTTTGAATTCCAAATATCTTCAGGATAGGCCTTTGACCAATTGTCTCTCGGAGTCTCACCCCTAGGGCTCCTTGGTCTAGAGGAGCATCTGCAACACACAAGGCCTGTTAAGGAAAGGGATTAAATGGAAAATGGGCAATGGGAATAGAATCAGATTCTGGGAAGATAAATGGCTAATTGACACGCCTTTGGTTTGCTCTGACTTTAGGACTATTATGGGATCAACTCAAAGATTCTTTGGCATCCATATCAGTGATTATGTTTCAGGACCCCCTGGAGCTAGGACTTGGAAAGATCTAATTCTCTGTTGTCCCCAGTCTCAAGACCTTTTTTGTCTGGCTCTATCCCTTCAGGAGATTCTCTCTAGCACTAGGTTTCCCTCCTTTGACAGAGAGGATGAGTTTGTTTGGACCTTTGACAAACAGGGGGATCTTTCTGTTAGGTCGGCATACAATCTGCTGACAAACCAAAGTGTTATTGAGGAACCTTGGAAGAAGATTTGGAACCACCACATGATCCCTAAAATAAATTTCTTCTGGTGGATGACATGCCATAACAAGATTCTTACTCAAGACAATTAGAGGAAACGAGTTTTTTGTATTCCCAATAGATGTTTACTTTGTAAGAGTAGGGAGGAAACTATCAGCCACCTATTGTTCCACTACCCATTTGCTACTGAAGTTTGGGGGATGGCCTTTGAGAAACTTGATATCTCTTGGGTGATGAGAAAGGATCTATGACCATTCATTCTGGGTTGGTATGGTCCCTATTCCCACCCTCTACCTGGTGAAATCTGGAATTAGGTCCCTCCTGTCTTGGGTTGGTGTTTGTGGAAGGAGAGGAATAACAGGGTTTTCAGGAATATTGAGAGGAGCCCTAAGGATTTTTTTGGCATTGGTGTTCGGCTCATTGAGGAAAACATATCCCTCTTTAATGGGAAACTCCCGGAGAAGGGGCCTTTGGATCACGAAATTAGAATGGCCAAGGTTTGGCACCAGGGATTAGAGGCTAACTCATTTGACAACTCAAAAGTCTTAGCCAGGAAAAATACCAAATGGGAGCCTCCAGATAGAGGTTGGTTTAAACTCAATTTTGATGGGTCTTCTAAGGGCAACCCAGGTAGGGCAAGTATTGGTGGAGTGATTAGAGATCCTAGGGGGCTATGGTTGCAAGATTTGTTGGAGGTATTGGGGTCCAATCTTCTATAGTGGCGGAAGCTCGTGTGCTGCTCATGGGCCTCCAAGTTGATGTCTCTTTGGGGATTGCTAATCTCCACATCGAAGGAGACTCTAAGTCCATTACGGATGTTGTGAATAAATACAGACTAATTGGCTGGAATACTAAGGATATATTGTTGGATACTAGATTCCTTTTATCCAAATTTAGGGATAAAAAAGTGACTCATATATTTAGAGAAGGCAACCGAGTGGCGGATGCCTTGGCTAATCTTGGAACTTGTTGGGGATCCGCTAAATGTTGGAGGAGAATGGAAAGGATACCACCAAAAATTTAAGCTATCATATTGAGGGAACAAAGCAACCAATTATCACAATGATTTTAAATTTATGGATGCCGGGTGCTAAATGGTCCACTTGATTTTATTACGCGTACAATGTGCCAAAATAAACCATCGATCCAAGAACTTCTCCCCAGCCTACTGGGAAACCATGACCCCTACGGTTGGGAATCATCACTCCTGCTATCAATGTGCATAAGACACAATCATATCTATCATACGTCTCTACTAGGGTCTCCCATCTAATCATGTATCCCTGAATCCCAAGCTCTATATCATCATCACACTCATAGTACTCATGCAATGTCTGCAATCCTCGAGTGGGGTCATATTGTACCCGCTCACTATGAATTGGAAGCGTAATATCCTATACATATCCTCCAAGGTGACTGTAGCCTCCCTCGTCAGCAAGTGGAAGTTTCTCATCTCAGAGTGTCATCACTCTGCCAATGTTGTCAACATGCCCCTATTTTCCCTAATCACGAGCATATAAGTGACGCAAAACAACCCCAGGTCCAGTAATGCATATCTCTCCTCCTCACCCAACTGATCCCAGAGTCATAAAACATTTGGTCTCGACTCCCACGTGTAGATAGGAGGTAGACACTCCTCAAATCATCAAGCAAACCATTATGTTAATCTCATACCTTCAATTGACCTATTAGCCCTAAGTTGACTAAGTCAAAATTCCCTAATCTAGGGAAAAAATTTAACCAGGCGATTGCATCATTGTTTATCAAATGCATCACATATAGTTTTAACCGGCTTGCAACTGCAATTGTGTTGCTCTCCTTTCAAATGCGTCATATCATGTAATGCTTACATCACAGCCTTTTCATTGCATCATTCTCAGTCACATCTATGACTCGAAAAGTTAGTTGTGTTGCACCATTTTGTGTGTCACAACGCAATCACCCCTCCCCTCACCCTGATTCAATTGCATCACACCAAGGCGATTACGGTGAACTGCTTATCACCCGTGGCGAACATGCATGCAATTGCATCATAAAATTATGTGATGCAATTGCTTGCTAATTGTTTTCCCTATCTTAATGCGCAAAAACCAAAAAAATTAAAAGGTAGACTAGTAGTACATACCGGGGCGAGCGCTCCCTCAAAGACGGCAATACCTTCGAACATGAGATGCATAGTGGGCAGCCTCTGGAATAGGTGATATCTCTGTAGCTAAATCACTCAGAGCTCTAGGAATTTTTAATTTGGGAATGCACAAATGACACTTTTTCTCACTCCAGTTTCTATTTATAGGTTCAAAATTGGGGTTTATGCCTGCCTTGTCTATTGGAGGGTCCTCTTGCTAACCTTGAACTTGAATTTGACACCCTTCTCGACCTCAATACTCAATTTTGTCCTCACCATTGGATTTTTGGCTGTCAAAGTATCTTATTAGGACAATTTTCCAAAAAAACTGTAAATTTTTGAAAAATTTGTAAAAATTTCCCAAGGGGGCATAGGTCTATCCCACCTTCATCGAGGCATGCTAGGACATGAACTAAACTTGATTTTCTTCTTTATTCTTTGACACAATGCTTAAATCACATTATGTCAAAGAGGGGCAAAATGTAGACACTGAAAAATATCCTAAGTCTACGAGCATCATTTTTCTTAGTCTTCATCTTCCGATAACTAAATAATTTTAATTATTTGATTATTTTTGATCATATTCCTCTATTAATTAAATATTTTTTAATTATTTAATTAATTCACTTTCTAACCTTTATTCTATCTTGATCAATTAAATAAATTAATTATGTTGCTAATATCCCCCCTTTCTTCAATAATTAAATAAATTACTATTTATTTAATTATTTTCTTGTCATTTTTTGTCTATAATTAAATAATAATAATTTATTTATTTAACCATTTGCTCCCTCTTTTAATTCTTCCATTGTTAAATAATTGACAAAATTATTTAATTATCCTCCATGTGTCTCTTGTATTAAATAATTAATTTAATTTAATTATTTAATACCTCTTTTCACATTTCCTCTTGTTTAATTAAAATAATTATGTAAATTGTTTTAACTAGATGCCCATTTTCATTTTTCTCTAAATAAATAATTCAAATAAATTTGTTACCCTCCACCTGGAAAAATATTCCTTTCTCATGAATTAATTATTTCTTGATTTTCAATTCATCCATTATCCCTCCACTTGTTCATTAATCTCAGTCATCTATATCATAGTCATCGACTTCATAGACCTCCCTAGCCCACCACTTTCTGGTGCATAAATCTTCCACCATTGATCTCAGAATCTTTCTAGAAGATTGATCTCGTTCGTTCGTTTGAATGGTTGTCTATAAAAGAAGCCATTCTCTTCCATTTTTTCCTTAATAGCCAATTTATCTCCAAATTTCTACTTACTATTTGCAGGTTATTGCACAAGTTCTACTTCAAATCTAAGGGAAAAGTTTGCAAAAGGAGAAATAAGAGAGACACAAGAAGTGAAGCAACTTCAATATGGGGAGTGTTTTGTTTGAATGCTTTTAGTTTATTCCTCATTTCTTGATTGTATTCTCTTGTTTGGATTGAGATCTTAGCTTAGATTTGTGTTGTTGTGGTTGTCACTTAGTCTTTGCTAACCAAATTTTCCCAGTCTTACAAACCCCACAAAAGGACTGAAGCCACTAAAAGTGAATAAATCATCAAAAAATGAATTAGTTGAACCTGATCTTGAAAAGTGTGTAATTGAGTCCACTACTATTGAGTCTAATTTTGAGTCACCTTCTAGCACACAATAAGAATTACTTGAGACCCCAAAATATTTATCTAAGGAGCTTGCTAAATTATTTCAAGAATCTTACCAACTTCGAAGTGGTAAACCTTTAATAAACAAAGATCCTAAGTTGTTCTCATCTTTTTACACCCCTTGGGCATTCAAAACCATGTTTGACAACAATAATAACAATAATGAAAGACATTTTATCAATACAAATCATATTACTTTCGAATTCCCCATTTCTCATCCAACAAAAGAAGCCCCCATGAAAAACATACCACATTTTTCTTTGCCAATTTTTAGGGGACTAGATCTATGGAAGATCATGACATGTTTCTATTCGAGTTTGATGTTTTTTGTCACAGCTATGACTACCAGAATGATTCTTAGAAGCTCAAGTTGTTTCCAACCACGTTAAAGGATGCAACATTACGACGGTTCACAAGCTTAGGACCACAAACCATTCGAACATGGGAAGACATAAAGGAGAAGTTCTTGAAAAAGCATCAAGAATATTGCAAGACTAAAGAAGTTCGAGATGAAATATTTTGAATTATGCAATGAGACGAGGAAACTTTGAAGGATTATCTTGAAATATTTTCACATAGTCTTTAAAGTACAAGACAAATAGGGTTGAGTAATGATACTATAAAAATGATTTTTCTTAGGGGTATTCGTGATGGATGTGTGTATGTTTTAAATCTTATAGGGGGTGGGGATATTTCCAAATTAATATTTGATGATATTGTGATGTTTGTAAGAATTTCTCAAGATCCACTCAATTAGAGGATACCCTAGGAAGCATGTCTCTTTTGGAAGCACATCAGGTATTACAAAATTAGAGCTAGGTACGTTACTCGATGATATCAAAACCGATCTTTAAGAAATATGGGTAACACATTGACACTTTGTATACATGTAAGAAACAAGAAGAAGTTGAGAAAGCATTTGCTATATTTTGTCCAAATTTTTGTAAGAAAACGTATTGATGAAAAATGTCCTTATAGAGAAACATAAATTTATTCTTTAGAGGATGAAGAGTATGTTAATTATTTAATTACTATTTTTTCCTCTAACTTGCACATGGCATATTCCATTTTCAAAAAGGGAATACTCCTTTTTCAAAATATCTTCCCTCCAAAATATCTTAAACTAATTTCCATGAAATAAGGAGATATTTTCAGATAACTGAAGCTCTCATTTATTTTCATCCATTGATCTCTTGATCTAATCTGAACCGTTGATTTTCATCTTCAATATCTACCGTTGATCAAATATCTTGGAATTCTATAAAACAAGCCATCATCTTCATAAAAATGATTCATAATTCTCATAAGGAATTCATGACCTTTTTGAGAGCATTCTTGAGCATTTAAGGATCATAATTGTGAGTCAAGATCATCATCAAAGCTTTTGCAACATGGGTTATGCACAATTTGAGCAATCCACATCCTAAATTGGGATAATTCTCAAATGGAGTACTAGGTTTTTTTTTTTTATTATTTGATTAATTGATCTTAATTTGATTTGTAATATTGATTTATGTTTATTAATTGATTCAATTGCATTAAACTTCATTAAGTATGAGTTTAATTGATCTTTCTTTTGTGGGTTTTTTACATTTCCTAAACCCAATCGTTTTATTGCATCTTCTAATTAATTCTCATTATTCCCCTACGACATTTTGGCATGCCCAATGGGACCCACGTCCTTGATCTAACATTTCTTGAAGTTTTTGATGACTTAAAGATTATAGTGATGGTTCCGCAATAAATCATTCTATTTTTTGTGCAATGACACTTTGTCACACATCGACACTACTAATTTGTACAGTGGTCCTTTTGCTATATATCGATGTTTATGTTCTGACACAAATGTGTTTGATGCCACTACAAGTTACAATGATGCTTCTATTGATTACAATGACACTTTGATTGTGACTCAATGCTTCTATTACAACTTGACACTTTTGCAAAATTTAGTCACTTTTGTTAGGGGTAATGCCACATTTTTGTTTAATTAAAATGACACTTTTGTAAGTGATGTTTTTGACTGTCAATTAAATTTTTCTAGGTTTCCTAAAATCTTAGATTCCAAAAATTCAACCGTCAGTTACTAGGATCAGAGACTTGTATCAACCAAACCTATAGTCATCATCAGTTATCCCAAACAACAAACAAAGATTTTTTGTCCTCATCCTACATCATCCTTTTGTATTGGGCTTCTAAAAATGCATCCTCTTAGTTTGAACCAAATATCAACCTTATCAACAACGATAAAATGACTCATTCCACAACAACCAAAATTAGACATAAGTCTTCTTAGATATCCTATCATGGCTTTTAGTTTAGCCTTTGCTTGGAAAAAAATCATTTCTAAGTAAATTATTAAATTAGCATCAAATCCTTGTGAGTTAGCTTTCTTAGAAGTCATTGTCTACTCCTAAGTTTATAAAACTCATTATCATTTTCCTTTGCGTGGACTCGTCAATCTAGGAAAATCAAGGATTATCCTCAACACCAATCAAAATGAGATCTAGTTAAATTTTGTCTTTTAGAGGCTTTCATATCCACCACCCATCCAATCAAAATCAACATCAAACTCGGGTTCAAATCTACTTAGAGTGTCTTTTTCCAAGTCTATTTTGAAATAAAATATTCATCCAAAATGCATCTCTCAAATTCATGTCTTACAAGGTCATCACAAGCTTTATTCCTATAACAAGATCCTAACACACAAAAAAAAACACGAAATACAACCCTAGTAGTTTTAGTGGCCCCACACCCACGAGTACTACCAAAAAAACCATCAGAATGTCCGGTGTCGAGTTTAACCATAGAGAGTATAAAACCCCCAACAAAAATAACAAGATCAAACTGTCACTATAGAGGATATCACAAATGAACATAAGAGATTTACAGAATTTAGTAATGAAAAAATTCTATAGATGCAACAAGATTTTTCTTTGGCTAGAGCACTTGATGCCTTACTAGTTGCAAACCCTAACTTGTACTTATTGAAACTTGCATAAGGTGGTGCTAAACTACCCTCAAAGTATGATGTTGTCACACTTAGGGAACAAACCATGACAAATGCCATAAAATCTAGAGTGTCTCTATCAGAGAACGTTCCTATGGTCCATACCATTGTTGAAAAAATACCACTACCTTGCATACAAAACATGTCAAGTCAACCTACAATCCCTCCATTTGACACAAATTCGTTTCCTTTTTTTAAACAATACGTGAATTTTCTATACCACAACCAACTCATGGTTAATCAAACAAATCTAAATCCCCCAAACATGAACATCCCACCATACTCAAAAACAAACCCAAACATACCAATACCCCACGATACAAACATGATTAATTTTATGAATAATCCATTCACAACACCAACTCCTCCACCTCACTTACATCCCGACATCACAAACATTATGCATACATTTAACATACCAAACCCCATTAACAACCCCAAAATCTCAAATTGCATTCCCAACCAACAACAAAACCCTCAAAAAAACATACCTCAAACTCCCTAACAACACATTTCACAACAATATCCCCAAAAAAAACAATTTATCCATCATCAACAATAAAATCCCTAGCAACAACAATGCATCCATCATCAACAACCAAATCCCTAACAACAACAATACATCAACCATTAACACCAAATTCCACAACACCAAACTCTACAACATAAAATCCCACAACATCAAAATCCACCACAACACCAATACAATCCATATGACCCTACCCATACACAACAACATGGTCCTCAACATCAAATCAACCCACAACAAATCCCATCATAAAAAATGTATGGTAACCTTCACAATATCCCACAAAACTAAAATCACTTATATAATCGATACGCTCCACCAAAAAACCCTCCTAATGACTTGGCTTCACAAATCCAAAATTTGACTCAAAAAATCAATGGCATACAATTGGGACACATAAATAATTCACAAACTCTTGAAGACATGTCCTTATCCATTTGACAAGAACATAACATTGACAACTTTTCCTCCAAATTTTGAGATGCCAACGTTTGATAAATACAAAGGACACAATGACCCACGTGAGCATATAAGGGAATTCTTTGTAGCTTTACTAGAGGCTTCATTTGTAGGAGTTTATGGTGAACTCCTCAAACACCCTAGGATCAACTGCAAGACAAAATAACTTCCACAAGAGAAAAATGGAAAAAATATTATGCTCTCATTAAGATGCAAGAATTCCAAATTGAATATGGAAATTTACATATGAAGCCTTGCTTATATAGCAAGGTTGAGATGAAGTAGTTAATATGATGTTGAAATGTGGCATAATATTATGGCATGTGACAACTAACTAACTACCTCAGAAATGATTCTAGATAAGATAAGACTTCTAGAAAAGACAACTCATCCTTCTAGAAGGAATCTTATATTCTAAGCAAACATGTAAACCTATCACCTAGTAAATGATACCTAGGAATATAATTAAATTCCTAAGTAAACTTATGTAAGTGTAAGTGCGAGATAACCACTGATCAAGGACCACAATTTACATCTGAGCTCATTTCTGCCCTAGTTCGTGAATATGAAATCTGCCACCAAAAATCCACACCTTATCACCCTCAAGCCAATGGGAAAGTAGAAGTCACCAATCGAGAGATTGAGAATATTCTTACTAAGATAATTACTCTCCATAAGCGTGATTGGACTACACAACTTTCTGAGGCCGTGTGGGCCTATTGAACAACATGGATGACCACCACTGGTCTGAACCCTTATGAGATCGTCTATGGTAAGAAGGCAATTATTCCCATTGATTTTGAGAACATTATTTTCTTGACAATTTTGGGCATGAAAAAGACCTCAAATCCCTCCGTAAGAAGTTCCTGGCACGTGGAGAATCGGTCGAAATAGTAGCAGGTCAGGGTACAAAGTTATCTTCACTCCCCACTCCTTGGAATGATGTGGCAAATTTTTTTATCCAGTATTTGACTTGTGAAGGAAGGTATGTATATGTTAATGCAAAGCAATTTCAGTTGATGATACATTTGAGATGGGGTGCATTTGTCAATATTCCTTTCTTTCTATATTCGTCCTTTATGCAAATGCGTAAAGCAATTCAAAAGGGTAGTGAGAATTCATTGGCACATCATGGGTTGATTAAACTGTTAATCGTAAGGGAATTAAAAATACTTTCACCTCCTAGGGATTGGGACTCCTTTATTGTAGATGAAACCCCCAAGAATTTCGTTGAAAATTCCCTCTCTACTTCAGAACACTCTACCGAAGAAGATTCCCAGAGTAGAGGAAAGTCTACTGACACCCTAGAGGAGGAAGAGTCTGGTCAGGAAAGTTTAGAAGGTAATAAATGCACCAAGGGTCCTGAGCCTGAAGCTCTTCTTGATAATACTAAGAAAGGAAAAGCACAAACCCTAGGGTCAAGCGGAAAAAAGGCTAAGGGTTTCAGTGTCAAACAACCTAAACTTAATGTTACTAAAATCTCCACACCAGGATCTATGGGTTGAAAAGAAGTGGCGTAGTAGGACTACCTCAACTGTTGTTTTAGAGGAAAAACAATTGTCACCTGATTCCACAGACAAGTTAGCCAACCTAGATAATGTAGCTCTAGCTTAGGGTCATAGACAACTAAGGATGTTGGGGATTTGACAATAGTGGCAACGATCTCCCAAAAGACTAAAAGAACAGAAGTTGTTGCTAGGGGGTTGAGAAGAAGTAAGAGAAAGAAGTAGAAAATGACAGATCTTGAGAAGCCCTCACAACACCAAGAGGAACCTGAGCAAACTTTCAAGATTCCACCTCAGAATTCTCCTATTTTAGAAGAGGAACTTGAGCAAAACTTCAAGGCGCTGCCCCAACATTCCCCTGTCTCAGCGAAGATGCCACCATTCAGTCAAGAAGAATTTTTTGCAAAGGATGTTGTTCAGGCCGAGTCTGCCCTGACCAAAAGTGATAATGATCTTGAAAATCCTGGGGATCACACGCCACATGACACTACCCAAGAAGAATAGCATCAAGTAGAAGAAAGAGTAGGGTCTGAAGTGGATATGAAGAGTCAGGAATAGGGCAATATTGAAACCCATCACCAAGAACAACAAGATGAACATGAGCCAGAGGTAGAAGAAGAGTATGAAGAAGAACATCCCCTGCTCTTTAATGATGGAATTCGTAGCCTACATAATTTGGTGACTAAGCTAACTAAGGAGAATGACACTCTACAAAAGCAAGTTCAAATGGTTGAGTCACTCAACTTGTCACAAGCAATTGAAATCAGTCGGTTGAAGGTAGAGCTTGAGCAAGCACAGGCCCCTAAGACATCAATGGTAACCATTCAGGAGCATGAAAAATAGTTGTAGGAACTTCACCAATTGTGTCATAGAGGTCACAAGTACCCTGCAGAAACTTGCCCCTTCTCTCTCTGGTTTGTATTCTACACTCTCTTTGCATGAGGACATGCAAAGTCTTTAGCTGGGGGGAAATGATGAGGGAAAAATGTGCCATTCTTTTACCTCTTATTTGTGACAAACCTTGTCATATTTCTTAGTGTCTCCTATCGTTCCTATCACTTTTCATTAATGAAAAGCGGGTATTTTATGAAATAGAAGAAAAGGTTAAAACTAGTGAAAATATCGATTTTGCTGACTGTTGCTAACTTTATTTTTGATTCTGGTAGCAGTAAGTGTTTAATGGTTGACAACGCACATGGAGGATATCGATGGAAGGAGGACTGAACTGTTGAAGTTATATTGTCATTTTGGCTTTATTCGTCGAAGATTAGTCATTCTGTTTTAGGTTGTTATGTTGTTCTTGGAAAACTTTCAAAAGACTTTAAAACTATTTTTGATTTCCCTTAGAGGTTGTTGGCTGAAATCCACTAACAACCAAAGCATTTATCGATTACATCTGAAAGACTATTAGATGTATCGGTAGCTACAATATGTATATATATGTGTGTATGTTGAAACTGCATATAGATATACATAATTAAAAAGTAGAACCGTGGTGATTTTCTATATACTTTATTTATGTTGTTTGGATGAATGGAAGTGATAGTAGAATAATTCTTTGAACGTGAGTTTTATCATCCAATAACCGGTGAAGGCAGGGCCCACTTCCTCAGTTGATTGGTGATTATTGCATTAAGATTATGTGTGTGGTAATGTATGCTTTGAATTTATAAGTTTAATTATTTCATTACTGTATTGTTGTTTAAATCTTTTGTTGTATGATTCATTTCCACGAAGGTATTAATCGGTATTGAGTTGTCAAATTCTTACTATTACAATCTGTATTTATTCACTAGTTGTTTGTTGGTATATGTAGATCATTAAACATTCATTACAAAGTAGTTTGATATCAGTTAATGGGATTGTTCTAAATTAAAAGATTTATCGAGTAGTATTGAAGGTTTGTTTTCAGTAGTTCAACTTTAACTTTGTTTTTTAAAAAGTTAAGCATAATTTACAGGGTGTCGTACCCTTCACAACGAGCCACAAGGGCCAAAAAGAGAAAGACTAAAAAGCAAACATTAAAGTAAATAAAAATAGAGACAACCCACGAATAGCACAGAAACCACGGAGGGGCAGCCAAGAGACAAGACATCGACGTAGGCAGCAACTAACTGGCTTTCTCCCAGTTTTTAAAAAGGAGGTCCACGACCTCATCACCAACCCAGTCTTTGTTCTCCTAACTATTATTTCCCTCCAACTCCTCCTTTATAACATTTGATAGAGTGCTAGTGACGAAGTGGCCCAACTTCATTGTGAATCGGGTCAACCCACGAAACCTTTTGTTGAGCGTGTTCATTTTCTTCTCCAAGGCACAGGGCTCCTCCCCAATGTCAATAGTCCTTGAGACCTCTCCAGGATCTTCAATCAGGGGATGCAAAGAGTGAGAGGCCGAGCCATCTTTTGGATCCTTGTCCTCAGGAGTAATCTGGGGCCCCTCCACATTCTCGTCCTCATCATCCTCAATTTCCTTTTCCTTGTACTCTTTGCTGTCAAACCGCTCCTCCTCTGAACCTTCAATTATCTACCTCTTTTTACTGTTCTTTGTAGGCCTCCCGGATCTCCTTCTTGTGTTCTCCCCACCAGTCATCACCGTAGTACCCACAACAGTGTCTCCTTTGGATTCTTTCCCTATTATTTTTTTTCCCTTCCCTTTCCTAACAATCAAGTCCAGCGAACCTTTCTCCTTCCCTTCTTTAGCAGTGTTGGCCTTGTAGGCAGATTTTACCGGGGTAGATTTCAATTCACAGAGACCCACCACCACACTAGCATGTGCCTTACCCAACATTCCCTTTAGCTTCTTGGTGGCCATCTTGGCTTTGGGGTTTCCCGCAGTGCCCAAAATGGACAATCGAGGAGGGATTTTAGACTTGATCGGGGAAATATTCACAGCTGACAGGGACTCGATATCATCAATGCGCACAACCATAATAGCTTTGGGAGGACATAGGGCCAGGTGGAAGTGGTAAGTCTCAGAATGAGCCCCTAATGGAGCAGGAGCAGTGGGAGATCACTGGGGTTAAGGCTGGCTAACTCTTTACATTTTTTGATCGAATTTTTCAAATGCATTAGAAGAAAGAAGGGAAAACTAAGCAACATCTTGTGTCTTAAATGATTTAACAGTGGAAAGTGATAGAAAATTCAGGTTTTGAACCTACCTTCCAAGGTGACATATTTCATCAGTGCAAGGCACACTTGGTCCCAAGGCTTCGGAAGAGATTCTCTCTCAAAACCCGACTAGTTCCGAACCACCACCTCATCACCTATGGAAAAAGCTTCCAAGCTTTCATTGTCTGGTTTCTTAGTGTGCTTGGGGTATTTTTTCCCAGTGCACTATAAACCCGTGGCTTGCACTATGAATTCCTCACTAATTTCAAATGAAATACCTCCCATTGAGACCCTTCGGTCCTTCCACTAGTTGGAAAACTAGCCAGACAAGATAGGGTCATGGCCAACCAATATCTCCATAAGAGGAGCAATGCCACCTTTCGCACAGATGTGCCAAACTAAAGGATTATTCTGGAATTCATCACAGTTATCCAGCTCAGTTCTCACGCGTTCGCCACCCATTTTTCCAACTTGCACAGGAATCCAAAGAGTTTGTAAATGACACCAAATGTAGAAGCCAGTAGGATAACGAATAATCATCACATTGTGTTCATTTAGGCAAGGGATACAACGATGGGTAATTACGCCAGCGTAAAGGTCGCATGCGCGGAGAAGAAAATCACCACAGGGTGACTTGACAATGGAGTTAATGTGGATCTTAGAAATATTGCAGCTAGCAAGATAGGAATTGGCGAGCATGCAGTGTTCCTTCTCCTTGGATAAAATGCGCAAAAAACAAGGCAAACTCGTCGTATGGCTAAAAATAGAAACATTCTTAAGGGTGCAATTTGAGACTCGCACTAAACTAGCTAGCATGAAGCCACTAGAAGGAAGCCTTCTTTCATAATGAGGAGTCAAATCATTATTCAAACTCTCAAACTTACAAATGCAAGGATGAGATAAAACAAGATATTGCATGATCCCCAAGAGAAGAGATCGCACGGTACAGCTTCTCAAAATCATTGAAATCACGTCCTTTCTTCTAACCTTCATCAAGCCACCTTTTTTATTCATATTACCAGCCTTAAAATTTAAACCTCGCCACCTGTCAGCCACCTTAGTAATCGATCCCATCCACCAGGCCCAAAGGACAGACAAGTGGATCCTCCAGTCCGTGCCCCACACAAGAATATCTCTAGGCCTATAGTGAGCCATAAAATTAGAGTCCCTCCACCTGTAAGTCATCTCAGTGTTAACACTCATCCACCAGACCCCCAATAAAATCAAGTGGACCCCCCCATTCAGCACCCGACATCCATAAATTTAAAATCATTGCGATAATTGGTTGCTTTGTTCCCTCAATATGATAGCTTATATTTTTGGTGGTATCCTTTCCATTCTCCTCCAACATTTAGCAGATCCCCAGCAAGTGCCAAGATTAGCCAAGGCATCCGCCACTTGGTTTCCTTCTCTAAATATATGAGTCACTTTTTTATCCCTAAATTTGGATAAAAGGAATCTAGTATCCAACGGTATATCCTAAGTATTCCAGCCAATTAGTCTATCTTTATTCACATCATCCATAATGGACTTAGAGTCTCCTTCGATGTGGAGATTAGCAATCCCCAAAGAGACAGCAACTTGGAGGCCCATGAGCAGCACACGAGCTTTCGCCACTATACAAGATTGGACCCCAATACCTCCAGCAAATCCTACAACCATAACCTCCCCAGGATCTCTAATCACTCCACCAATACTTTCCATGCCTCGGTTGCCCTTAGCAGCCCCATCAAAATTGAGTTTAAACCAACCTCTATCTAGAGGCTCCCAATTGGTATTTTCCTGGCTAAGACTTTCAAGTTGTCAAACGAGTTAGCCTCTAATCCATGGTGCCAAGCCTTGGCCATTCTAATTTCGTGATCCAAAGGTCCCTTCTCTGGGAGTTTCCCATTAAAGAGGGATAAGTTTTTCTCAATGAGCCAAACACTAATGCCAAAAACATCCTTAGGGCTCCTCTCAATAATCCTGAAAACCCTGTTATTCCTCTCCTTCCACAAACATCAACCCAAGACAAGAGGGACCTAATTCCACATTTCACCGGGCAGAGGGTGGGAATAGGGACCATACCAACCTAGAATGAATGGTCATAGATACTCATCACCCAAGAGATATCAAGTTTCTCAAAGGCCATCCCCCAAACTTCAGCAGCAAATGGGCAGTGTAACAATAGGTAACTGATAGTTTCCTCCCTACTCTTACAAAGTAAACATCTATTGGGAATACAAAAAACTTGTTTCCTCTAATTGTCCTGAGTAAGAATCTTGTTATCGCATGTCATCCACCAGAAGAAATTTATTTTAGGGATCATGTGGCGGTTCCAAATCTTCTTTTAGGGTTCCTCAGCAACACTTTGGTTTGTCAGCAAATTGTATGCCGACCTAACAAAAAGATCCCCCTATTTGTCAAAGGTCCAAAAAAACTCATCCTCTCTGTCAAAGGAGGGAAACCTAGTGCTAGAGAGAATCTCCTGAAGGGACTGAGCCAAACAAAAAAGGTCTTGAGACTGGGGACAACAGAGGATTAGATCTTTCCAAGTCCTAGCTCCAGGGGGTCCTGAAACATAATCACTAATATGGATGCCAAAGAATCTCTGAGTTGATCCCATAATAGTCCCAAAGTCAGAGCAAACCAGAGGGGTGTCAATTAGCCACATATCTTCCCAGAATCTGATTATATTCCCATTGCCCATTTTCCATTTAATCCCTTTCCTTAATAGGCCTTGTGTGATGCAGATGCTCCTCCAGACCAAGGAGCCCTACGGGTGAGACTCTGAGAGACAATTGATCAAAGGCCTATTCTGAAGATATTTGGAATTCAAAATTTTACACCAATATTTAGTGTTCCTTAACTAATCCCAACCAACCTTGGCCATCAGAGCCTTGTTAGAGTTGACAAATGTCCTGACTCCTAGCCCACCACAAATTTTGGCCTAGAAAACCTTTTCCCATTTCACCAAAGCAAGTTTCTTCTTATCCTCAGTCCTAGACCAGAGGAAATTCTTTTGAATTTTTTCAAACTTATCAGCAATGTACTTAGGCATCTTAAAGATGGAGAGGAAGTAAGTGGGGATACCTTGGAGGGCCGTAGTGAGTAGTTGGAGTTTTCCAGGATGGCTTAGGATGGAGCCCTTCCACCCAGCCAATTTCCTTTGGATCCTTTCCAGAATTGAGTTCCAGAAGTCAGTGGTAACCTCCTTAACCGTGATGGGTAGCCCAAGGTAAACCGAGGGGAGAGATCCACTGTCACATCCCAAAACCGTAGTCACTCTAGATTGCAAATTAGGCATGCAATTAAAAAAGTAGATCATGCTTTTATTGTAATTGATGCTTTGACCAGAACATGAGGCATAGTTGTTGAGGCAAGTTTTCCATTTCCTGGCTTCCACCATAGAGCCTTTCCCAAAGAGAAAAGTGTCATCCACAAATTTTTGCACAACAACCGAATCCAGGGAGGAAGCCGCTCTAATGCCCATAATGGAGCCCTCTAACAACAAACCAATGAAATTCCTATTGAGCACATCAACAATCATTATGAAAAGATAGGGAGATAGGGGGTAACCTTGTTTCATCCCTCTTCCTACAGAGAAGAACCCAAAGGGGGATTAATTAACAAGAACAAAGTACTTTATAGTATTAACACATTCCATAATGAGTTTGATAGCCAAATTGTTGAATCCAAACTTAGCCAAAACCTTCAGGATGAAATCCCATAACACTTTATCATAAGCTTTGGAGATGTCCAGCTTGAGGGCCATCCCCGCATAATTACATCTATCCATAGAATGGAGCAGTTCATGGGTGGTCAAAGTAGCATCAATAATATGCCGCACAGGGACAAAACCCTTTTGAGTAGGACTAATGATTTTATCTAGAAAGGGTTTGATACGGTTCATTAAAATCTTAGAAATGATCTTATAGAAGGTGTTACATAGGCTAATGGGTCAAAAATCAATCATGGATTAAGCCTCACCAACCTTGCGAATAAGGGCAATGAAAGTGTGGTTCATTTGTTTGAGGATTTTACCAGATTTGAAGAAATACATGGCTGCAAGCACTAGATCCCCACCCACAGTATCCCATAAAATTTGAAAGAAGGCAGGAGGAAAACCATCAAGGCCCGGGGCTTTGAAAGCCCCCATACTAAAGGTAGCTAGCCGAACTTCTTCCATAGAAACAATACTAAGAATCCCCTTATTATCTTCCTACTCTTTTGTTATGTGCCAGTAACCCGTTTTCTGTGCAGAACTATTTCTTCACAGGTTCCTGTCACACTTGTGATAGGAAGTATGTTAGTCTGAATTCTACCCATAAGCAAATTATATTAGGTTGCATCCATCAATCACTGGTTTATTAATTGCAGCTCTTCGGCATATTGCCACAACACCATTCAAAATCCTGCGTTCCCAGATTGACACTTTAGCATGAACTAAGGAAGCCATCTCCCAAAAGTACATCAACCCAGTTTAAAGAGTGATTCAGAAACCACAATTTTATCCAATCAGCTTGATCCTGTGACAAGGCAATAGTCATTGTCTATCCGAAGCCAAAAATTTTTAACGTTATTTTCAGTTAGATTTCTATTTTGTCATAGATAACTTTACTACTCTTTTGTTATGTGCCAGTAACCCATTTTCTATGCAAAACTATTTCTTCACAGGTTCCTGTCACACTTGTGACAGAAAGTCTGTCAATCCAAATTCTACCCATAAGAAAATTATATTAGGTTGCATCCATTAGTCCTTGGTTTATTAATTGCTGCTCTTCAGCATATTGCCACAACATAGTTCAAAAGCCTATGTTCCCGGATTGACACTTTAGGATGAACTGAGGAAGCCATCTCCAAAAAGTACATCAAACCCAGTTTAAAGAGTGATTCAGAAACCATAGTTTTATCCAATCAGCTTGATCATGTGACAAGGCAATAGTCATTTTCTATCCGGAGACAGAGTTTACCGAACCAATAACCTCATTTAGAATCTCACCTTCTTCCACATTCTTTAACAAATATTTTTTAAGTGATAGAACACCCACCATTTCCACCAGCGATGCCACTAGGGCCCTGAAACACCATGTAACAATGGGGAAGCCATGTTCTCCAGCACTCTGTTGGGAGAAGACCCTCCCAACACCAAATAAAAGTCCATAGAAGCCGTTTCTATAGAAGGTAACTCTAGGGCCTTGGAGCAATAGGCCCAAATTTGGTTGGGGATTCAATGATATTGATGAGGTCAGACTTGAAGAGGTATTTGTTAGAGAGGTCATCCACAGGGGGGTCACTCGGATTGGGGTCATGTTTAACTGTGGACTTATAGTCTAAAATGAGATTCCCAAGTTTAGCATATTTTTGGCAATAAATCTCAGCATTTTCATAGAAAACTTGTTGAGTCCAAGACCCAAATTTGGAAAAAAGCTTCATAGAGTTGGGCAAGGACTTGTTATTATCAATGTTAACATAGAATCTAGAAAACGCTAACTTGGATTTTAATCTAGTGATAGATTTTGAGGTGATGAAATCACCCATAGAATCACCAATGTTGTGGAACACCGCTTCATCCCAGTACTCCAGGGGCAGTCCAAGCAGACAAACCCACATAGGAGTCGACTTGTTGAGATCAACAGCAGGGTCAAAACCCGACTTCTAGCGACACAGTGACATGCCATGTTTCCCATAGACCTAGGGACCAGAAGATAGAACTGAAATCATACCTTTAGTAGCCATAAATTTGAAAAGGAATAGCCCACCAGCAATAGCATAGACATCCGTAGTACCTTTGAGATGCCATTTTGCAGTCGTCCATCTTCTTACCATATCCACAGTAGGGTGAAAGGAGAAAAACTTGCCCACCATCACATTTTCTATGGAGGAAACAATCTTATTAGTGATGGATTTAGGGATAGATAACTCAATACCAAACATATAAATCTCCACTTTTGGGTGAGTATGGGATAGCTTAGTAGTCAAGCTCGAGTTAATCATCACATTCTTCCACCCCTTTAAATCTGGAGTGATAGAGATCGCAGGAACCTCTACAACAGCTCGACCAAGAAATATGGGTTCACCGGCAATGGAAAACACATGAGCCTGACCCCCGAGGTTGTCAGAGTAGCATGTGATGTAACAAGAATCTGATCAGGAGAGCATAGGGGGGACTGTGGGGTACCCCCAAAGCGGTGTCCACCATGCGCACAGACAATTCAAAACCAAAGGAGAGGGAGAGAGGGGCGGGAAACAAAATTATCTCTAGTGTTGTTAATACTATTGTTTCTATTAGAAAAAAGAATCAATATAAAAATAAATTACAACATGATAGAAAACAACAATTATTTTATTTAATTAATTGATTTAAATAAAAATGATGGTAAGACAAGTAGATTTCTAATGCAAATACTAAAACTTTGAAAGAGCGATAGAATTGAAAAGTAACTATGAAAAATGATCTAATTATCATATTAGAGATGGTTTGAAATTAAAGGTGGGGTCAAAAAATTATTATTCTTATCCAAAATATCTATTAGACATACTCAAGAGAAATTATACAAAAAAAAATCTAGATAATGAAATTATAAAAAATTAACATAAGTCAAAGATCGTTTGAGAAATGTAAACCTTAAAGTGTCAAAGTTATAAACAAATCTCTTATTTTTGCAAAATTTGTGCAATTATATTATGATTATTATGTTTTTATATATATATTGTACTTTATATACTAACCAAATTATGCAAAAATTTGGTATTAATGCCACCTACAACAATTAGAGAGTTTATAACAAATTTATTTTGTGAAATGTCTAATAGACAATTAATTTATTAAAAAGCTTGTATTTCTAGATAATATAATAGATATGGTGACTTTTCATTGTTAAGAGAATATATAGATGAAAATAATTCACATGATTTTGAACAATAATTAATATATGTGAAAAGGTTTAATAATTTTTAATATTTATTACAAGATAAAAATTGAAAAATTGTATGAGTTAATCATAGAGAAAAGTAGTGTGCAAGGAGTCATCACAAACTTGACTAAAGTGTTTAAAAAAAATAAGGCCTTTAGGTTTTCATCCCAATGGGCTTATCTCCTACTATTCTAAAACATCTCAAGGTTATCTCCTACTATTCCAAAACGTCTCAAGGTTATCTCCTACTATGCCAAAATATCCCAAGGTCGAGTCATATGGGTGTTTAGATTGCTACCTTTGACTCCAAAGGGACTCTTCTTATCACATAATGGACCCTCAAAATAGACACAAAAAATGCTATGTTCTATAAATTCTCCATGAACTTGTGGCACCTATGATTGAAATCCTCTTAGGTAAGGTTTTTTGTATACTAGATTCTCCCTAAATGGATTTTTTTGCATCTCCCTTGGAGGTAGGGTCATATTTGGTTCCCACAAGAGATAGTTTATATTTCAATACACATAAAGAGATATGAGTCCGTAGGTTCTCAAGGATTCACAATTGATTCAATGGACAATGTGCATGGTTTCAATGGGACTAGTGTCACAATTTGACATTGTCAACCATGAACTTTATATAGGAATAAAAAAATCATCTTTAGAGTCCTACCCATTTTATCCTTTCAATTGATAAAGTAGAATTGTAGTTGTTTCTTTCACAATATTCTATTGAACCTCTCCTCAAAATTAAACAATGACCCTTGGGGATATTCTCAAAGGTCACCTTTACCACCAAGGTGGGTAAGAACAAATCCTCGAGCTTCACTTATAAACCCCTCCTAGATTTTGAATCTCTTTTCAATATTGTGAAAAAGGCCTCTAACTTCCTAGAATAGACCTGGTAACTCATGTTGATTATAGAAATTATATAGACAATGGCTACCCTCTATGCATCTCAAATAACAAAATAAAATCCCCTCCTAGAAAAGAAACACTTCCAATTTTGTTACTGCCATTTTAGTCCCCCTTAAAAAAAATGTACCCTACTTCTAAGTGAAGCAAACTATGTTTTTCATCACCTTTTTTTTGTATTTTTTAACCTACATCGGGCACCAATCAAGTTTCCTAGCCTCTTTCCCACCTGATGGTCTCAAAAGTTTAACTTTAAATCTCTTGCATGTCAATCTTTTTGCAAGTTGTGAGTATTTGTTAGGTTACTGAAAGGTTTCTGCAGTTGCCGAAGTATACGAAAGGTTGAAAATTTTGAAGCGATAAATACTTTGGATGGAGTTTTGAGTAGTTTTATAACCTTATTTGGTTCCTCGTAAGGTTTTCAAAACTTAATTTTTCCCATGGAAGATTTTCAAAGTATAGCATAGTATCTTTCCTAAGAAGCTACTTCTTGGGGAAAATTCATTAAAAGGTACTTTGAAGGCATTGTAGGAGCTATTTTTTCATAAGTGGTGGTAAATATGGTTTCATAACTTGAGCAGACTCTAAAGATATTTTTATTAACCATACCCAAAATTTGGCATTCATACATTTGGGTCGCTATGTGCTATTATTACATAAATATATTCACAAAAATGAAAGATATCATTAAAGATGAACATATTGTGAAAAATAATAACATTCAAAGTGCATAAAGAAATCCATTGTAGGAGTAAAAATAAGAGCACATTGTAGAGAAATGTAAACATGAAAATAAAGAATATTCCAAAGACATTTACATTACACAGTGCAATTTTGAAAGCCATATATATATTTTGCATTACATCACACAAAAAGAGGGGTTTTAAGCACAAAGAGTGAAGATAAGGATCCTAATTACCTCAATAACTTCTTGCATACACTCAATCTGCATAGGATAAAAGAGGTTCTCATTGAACTCGATAAAGTGGGTTTAAGTCTCCATGTTATTGCATTCAAGCTCAGCACAAAGCACAGCAACTGCTTGCCCAACTTGTTTGTTCCTCAATGCAGTGGCAATAAATTTTTTGTCACCCACTAGACCCACACAAGGATGCATAGATAACCCTATAAGAGCATCTTCAACACACAACAAGTCTATAGGTCTTACTAGGCGCTTAGTAGCATGAATTCCCCACTCGAAATTTCTAGAGGTGCTCACGACATTGTAGAGAAAATGTTCCAATATGACAAAATGATGAACATGCACTTGAGACAGGAAGTGCTCACCGATAATCTTGTGAATGAATCCCTCTCCCACATCACTGCAGATTAGGAAGACCTCCTAAAGTTGCTCTACAACCAGCCTTCGCACGACACTACAGTCAACACCCTCAATAGTGAGGAAATCGCTCCTAGCCTCAAAATTTGCATCATTGAAGGAACTGAACATACTTGAAACTAAAACTAGCATTATAAAAAATGAGAAGTGATGTAGCTAATTTATAAAACGGCGAGAACAAACTAGTGGAATTCACTTAAAGGAAATTACTACAAGAAAGTATACTCAAATTTCCTTAAACTTAATGAATTTGGCAAGGTGATGTGATAGAAATTTAGTAAGGTGGATTCAGGCATCAACAAAATCCTCTACATTTAAAGAAATTGCACGGATGAAATCTTATGCGGCATGCTAATAGTCACCAGAAGTGAGAAGTGGCAGAAATTTTGCACAAGTGTGTACCACGGGGCCTGCTTACAACAAGCGTTGATTCATTCCCCCATCTTGTCAATCAAAATGGTGATGCAATCACAACCACCAATAAAAATATTCATCAATGACTATATTGTCATAATCTGATAGAAATTGGTTGATTTTCGGCCAACTTCTTATTTGGAAAATGAAAATTATTATTCAAGAATCAATTTTTCAATAAATCCTGACTATTATGGTGTAAAATTTTAAATATTCCTCATTCATGTTTTGCAAGGGCCTGAAATTTTGATCCCCCTTGCACTATGATGCACGAGTGAATCGATCTTAATTGAAGGATCAAATTTTTCAGTTTTGATTATCTTGCTATAGATGTTTATTGCCTGTGTGCAATGAATTATGAATGAAATGCTAAAGTTTATGAATAAGTCTGTGAGATTATATAAGAATTTGAATGTTCCTTCCCTGTGAGGATGTGTTGTTCTTTGGTGTCTTGTTCATTTATTTGCAGAAAATGTTGAGATTGCATTGAGTCAAGTCAACAAGCATTGATAATCTAGTATGTGAGCTATGACGTTGAATGTTTTTCAGTTTAATTCCTATCATTAGTTAGTAGTTTCAAAACACTTTTTAATCACGTCTATTTTCATGGTTATGGATAGATATTAGTTTTTCCTTTCCTACTTTCTAGTTAAAAGCATACCCCTATTTATTTTATCTCAAAAATAAAATAAAATATATCAAAAGAGGGAGTTGTACTTCAACTAAAATTCAAAGGAAGATCGCCAATGCAATGGTGATCTCTCCAACTATTGTTGATATATTGATTCTCTTTTTGGGAAAAATGGAGTCAATTTGTATGTTTTCAAAGGACAAATCTATCAACTAACAATTTTTTGGCGACTCTACTATGAAGTGTGTATAACTTCTAAAATTTGTCTTATCATGATTAAATATGGTGTTACCACATGAGAATATTTTTCATTTCTTGTAGCTAGATTTCTATTGGGTTACAACTAAGCAAGAAGACATCAAATCACAGTTGAACACTCTTATGTGGAGGTACCGAAGGAGCATGATGGACTAAATGAGAGCTAGTTTTGTGCTCTAAGAAGAAGAGGAAAAAGCACAACACCCGCCTAGGCCAGTGGTTGAGAGGTCTCCAAGGATTGAAATTGTGCATTATCCTAATCTTCCACCTTGAACTAATTGAGATCAAAACCTGCCACCATCCCAAAGAGCGCACCACCATAGAATTAATTTGAGTGAGAAAATTCTCTCTTCCTGGAAAGGGATTAACGAATCTATAAAAAAAAATTATTGATCATATATAACATTTTACTATAGCTTGTGTTATTTTTGGAGTTATTAAAGAAGATGTGGTCGTTTAAATTTTTATAGAATCTCTAGTTGGTTGAGCAGCTGATTGGTTCATATGGTTAGATGAGAGGTGCATTACCAATTGGAGTACTCTGAGGAGAAAATTTACTAAAAGATTCAAAGTAGTGGTCGATGTACCTGCTCTTTTGAGATCCATTTTTTTAATTTAGAAGGGAGATGATGAGGGTGTCAAGAATTTTAATTATAGATTCACCAAGATCTTGAGATGAATTCCCCATCCCAATGTGCCTATTCAATCTAATTTTGCAATTGCCTTCATGCATGATGTCTCCTAAAGTTCGATTCCTTTTGAAAAGAAGAGGAATAGTTGATTTTGAAGTATAAACAATCGAATCCATAAGGATAGAAGATGATATGTCATTGTATAGGCATCATGATCATTCGAGAATTGAAGATTTAACAAAAATAAGTCTCATTCCTAGGGCTATTTGAAGCATTTTAAGCAACAATAATTCTCCTACAACTAATTTTTTAGGTTTGAGTGTAGCACAATAGGGAGAATTTTCAAATACAATTGAAATGGGAAGAGAGAGTAATGTGTCTGTCAAATTTTTTGACCTAAAGAAGAAGATTCAGATAGTTTTGATGATGAAGAGGATCTTTCTTCCTCTAGCATACTGAGCCATGCCTCGATGCTTACTATCCCAACACATGGATACATCAAGCAACAACCTAGCTCTAAAGTTTGAGTAAGTCTAATATCTTTTGAGTGTGAGATGTCTATTTTTAAAGTTGATAATATAATTAATCTTTTTTTTCAAGATGATGAGGAAAATGGACTTAAGGTTGGATGTTTTCCTACCCCGAAGAATAGTAAAGAAAAAGAAAATTTCACTCCTGAATTTAAAGTACAAGAAGGAAGGGAAACAAAAAAACTAGCGCACATTGGTGTGATCCTTGTGTCAGAAGATCCTCTCCACTCTTTGAGGCAAACATTAGAAGTCCCTGATGAACGATGTCCTCAAACAAAGGTTACATTGTTTTACAGAATAGAAAGGGAAATGAGAAATTTAGAAGACAAACCTAGGTATTTGGTTCTTGTGGGGCTTACTTTGGGTAATGGTATACCTGCATTGAACAAGGGGAATGACATATATTTCCCTTCCACAAGTTGATCAGATTTCAAGTAGATATTCCCTTTCCATTCCAATCAATAAGATGATCTCCTTGAAATTTGGCTTTCCCGAGGTGGCGGATAAATATGTAACCAGGCATTTTTTCATACAAAAAATGATGCAGATGTATGAAAGGGAACATCCTTTGGATGAAAAGGAGGTGACACAAAGGATCATTCATCATGTAAGTTTTATCTTTTGTTGGTACTTTTGAGTATACAATTAAGTCACAATCATATCCCCCTTAATCATCATGGGTCATATTTTCCTTGGTCAGTTAATGGCTTTGCATGGTTAATCTTGGGTATCGTTGTTGGTAGGTTTCCCCTACCTTTGTATATATGGTTCTTTTTTTTCTTTCCTATTTTGTTTGGTTGTGTGGTCCTTTATTTTTGGGTTTTGCCCATTTTTGATGTGTTTGATCATTTCATTCCATGATCGTAACTCTATTCCCAATGGATAAGGGACTAGTCTGTAAATTTTGAGTTTGGGTTCATGTATTCATCCTTTACAGTCCTTGACCCCATTAGACATATTTGTTGCCACCATTTTAGTCCCCTTACAAAAAAATCACACCCTACCTTCTAAGTGAAGAAAACTATGTTTTTCGTCGCCTTTTTCTTGTAGTTTGTAACCTACGTCAGGCACCGATCAAGTTTGCTAACCTCTTTCCCACTCAACGGTCTCAAAATTTAACTTAAAATCTATTGCATGTTGGTCTTTTTGCAAGTTCTAAGTATTTGTCAGGTTACCAAAAGGTTCCTGTGGTAAGTATACTGAAGGTTGAAAATTTGAAGCAATAAGTACTTTGGGTGGAGTTTCGAGTAGTTTTGAAACCTTTATCGATTCCCGATAGGGCTTTCAAAACTTAGTTTTTTTTACAATAGATTTTCAAAGTATAGCGGAGTATCTTTCCTAAGAAGCTAACTTTTGGGGGAAAATCATTGAAAGGGACTTTGAATGCATTGTAGGAGCTATTTTGGCATAAGCGATGGTAAATATGGTTTCATAACTTGAGTCGAATCTGAAGACATTTTATTAACAATACCCAAAATCCCACATTCAAACATTGGGTCATTATGTGTTGTTATTTCAAAAACATGTTCACAAAAAGGAAAGATATCATTGAAGATGAACATATTGCAAAAAATAATAACATTCAAAGTGCATAAATAAATTCATTGCAAGGGTAAAAATAAGAGCATATTATAGAGGAATGTAAACATGAAAATAAAGAAAAAGATTCCAAAGACATCCACATTACACAACGCAGTTTTGAAAGCTATATATATGTGTGTGTGTGTGTGTGTGTGTGTGTGTGTTATGCATTACATCACAAAAAGAGGGGTTTTTCATCACAAGGGGTCTTAAGAACGAAGAGTGAAGATGAGGATCCTAATGGACTCAATAACTTCTTGTAGACACTCAATCTACGCATGAGAAAAGAGGTTCTCATTGAACTTGACAAAGTGAGCTTAGGTATCCATGTTATTACGTTCAAGCCCAACACGAAGCAGAGAAACTGCTTGTCCAGCTTGTTCGTTCCTCAATGCAGTGGTAATACAAATTGTGTCACCCACTAGACCCACACAAGGATGCATAGATAACCCTCTCAGAGTGTCTTCAACACACAAGTACATAGGTCTTACTAGGCACTCAACAACATGAATTTATCACTCAAAATTTCTAGAGGTGTGCACAACATTATAGAGAAAACATTCCAGCAAGCCAAAATTATGAACATGCACCTGAGATAGGAAGTGCTTGCTGATAATCTTGCGAACTCCCTCCTTCACATCACTTCGGATTAGGAAGACCTCCTGAAGTTGGTCTACAACAAGCCTTCACGCGATATTGCACTCAACGCCCTCAACAGTGAGGAAATCACTCCTAGCCTCAGAAGTTGCATCACTGGAGGAAATCAACATACTTCAAACTAAAAGTAGCATTATGCAAAATGAATTTATAGAATGGCAAGGTAAAACTAGTGGAATTCACTTGAAGGAAATTAATACTGGAAGTACATTCAAATTTCTTTAAACTTAACAAATTCAATAATGTGATGTGATAGAAATTTATCAAGGTGGATTCAAGCATCAATGAAATCCTTTGCATTTAAAGAAATTGCACGGAAGAAATCTTAGGTGACATGCCAACAATCACTGAATGTGAGAAGTGGTAGACGTTTCACATGAGTGTGTGTCACGAGGCCTGCTTATAGCAAGTGTCAATTCATTCCACCATCTTTTCAATCAAGAATGGTGATGTAATCATAACCACCATAAAAAATAGTCATTAATCACTATATTGTCATAATAAATTGGTTGGTTTTTGGCCAACTGCTTATTTGGAAAACAGCGGTTATTATTCAGGAGTCATTTTTTGATAAATCTTAACTATTATGATGTAAAGTTTTAAATATTCCTCATTCAGGTTTTGTAAGGGTCCAAAATTTTAATCCCCCTTGCACTGTGATGCATAAGTGAGAATCGATCTTAATTGAATGATCAAATTGTGTAGTTTTGATTATCTTGTTGTAGATGTTTATTGTTTGTGTGCAATGAATTATGAATGAAATGTTAATGCTTATGAATAAGTTTGTGAGCTTAGATAAGCATTTGAATATTCCTTCCCTATGAGGATGTGTTGTTCTTTGGTGTCTTGTTCATTTATTTGCAACAAATGTTGAGATTGTATTGAGTCGATTCAGCGAGCATTGAAAATTTGATCTGTGAACCATGACATTGAATATTTTCCAATTTAATTCTAATCATTAGTTAGTAGTTTCAAATCACTTTTTAATCACATCTATTTTATGGTTATGGATAGATGTTAGTTTTTCCTTTCCTACTTTTTGGTTAAAAGCATACCCCTATTTATTTTATCTCAAAAATAAATAAAAAATTATATCAAAAGAGGGATTTGTACCTCAACTAAAATTCAAAGGAAGATCACCAATGCAATGGTGATCTCTCCAACTATTGTTGATAGATTGGTTCTCATTTTGGGAAAAATGGAGTCGATTTGTATTAGTTTTCAAAGGACAAATCTGACAACCAACAAATTATATTAGAAGAAATGTGACTACAATAATAGCCATATGTCAAAACAAAAGTGCAACAACCAAGAGATCAGGATGATTGAAAATAAGATGGATTAGTTTGATGGCAATATCAAAGTAGAGTGGTGGTTTCACTATGAAGTAGGCCAACTCCTTACCCTTGTTTGGAACTTCTAACTAGATAATAGATTATATATCCTTTTTAATAGAAAGGCATTTTGACCTCAAATAGCAACCTAAATTCTACAAGCCTAAGTGAGATTATGGTGAAAACACATCCAAACACCCAAGTTAGAAGAAGTATGCATTTCATGGCTAGAGACTCCCCCAATTGAGTTGGATACCATAGTAACTACTAAAAGGCCACAAACATCCCTACATTTAATTGCTAAATTCTCCCTTCTCCCTCATGTATTTTGTTAAAAAAATGTAAATACTCACACCCCCCCTACAAATTTACCTCTTTCTTGTCCTAATTTAATTTATGTCAAACCTAAAACCATCTAGCTTGAGTTTCTTGAGGTTAATTCCTCTCCCAAAAATATCTCCCCAATTTATATTCCTAAAAAGGTTAGTACTTATCTCTAGTCTATTGTTGAGCATGTTTTCTCATCCCTTCCCTAAACATTAAGATCCTACAGTCTCCTCTCTCCTCCTCAACTTGATATTATTTTGAATCTACCCCTCAAGTTCCCCATCCCCAATAACAAACCTCTTTCTTGGATCTCTGACTATATTCTTCTTAAACTCTTCACTTTTGGTCTATTATAAGCATAGAAGTGTCCACCTTTGTTAAATGTTATGATGATTCTTCATTAGAAGAGCCCTCCTCCCCACCCTCTAGTTTATTCTTTTCAAGTTGAATCCCCACTCCCCCTTCATAGTTTCACCCTCTATAAGACTATCATTTGTCTCTCCCTTTTCTTCTCTTGCATGAAACTCTCAATGTGACACCCACTTTGTTCTCTTGAATTTTGGAGCAATTTAAATTCCTTCAAATACAAGTGAAATAGATTTAAAGAAAACAATAATCTTAGTCATCACAACATGCTACTCCTCAATTTGAAAATATTTATGATCTAAACTCATGGATCATGTATTTTAGGGGTATAGTATCATTCATAGTGCAACCAATATAAATCATTCACCTTAAATATTAATTAGTTGGGGCTACTTCTCTTCACACTCCTCATGTGAGTGTAGTTATTTTCCATCTACAAGGTTTTGTACTTCAATTTAGGTGAGACAAAGAAAAGTTAAAGATAGCTACCACCAAGGTAGGTTGAATACTTGAATTACTCAAATAGAAGAAACTCAATGCTAAGAGTAGTGAATAAGCATTCATGGATCTCCTATAAATTCACTAATGCCTAAGAGAATAATTGAATATATATTATGTGGAATCGTAGAACAATCTCAAGAAGAGATGGAAAATACTGTAGTCACTACATGAAAAGCTTGAGGTAACCAAAGTGAAGTGAAATTTTTTGAAGGGCATTGTGCTACAATCCTATCATCCATGACCTCTAAATGATGAAATAGTAAAAGATAGTTGATTTCATGATGATCATGCATCAGTATTTCATGATAATGAAAGACATCAACTAAAGAATTGATGAGGATTTTTTTCTACTTTACCCTAAAATGTAGTATGTTTCCTAGTGAGGGAAATTAAATGAAATGCAATAATTGCTACATATTTTTTTGTAGTAGTCTCTAGAAATTATAACTATCATGCATCACTATGAGGCATGTACAAACTATGTTAACAATTCATTTCCTACACAAACATAATTTAAGAGTGTTGGAAGACCCCTCAAAGAACACAAGAAAGAAGGGATAATTTTTTAGAGCATACAATGAGTTTATAAAGGCTTCCACCCCTTGTGGGATCATGCTAACTATTCTCTTTACTCCATTAAGGCCTACCCAAAACTCCTAACCTATTAAGTACAAGAAAAAATTGCTTTGTAGGACTACCCCAATTGTCCCAAGGTGGAAGACTTTACTTAAAGCATTTGCACCCTAATGAATTTGGAGGTAGCGATCAACATCATCATCAACAAATGTCAATACTTTTCACCCTCTACTTTTTTTCAATCTCACTACCAAGATTGATCTTCTCAACCAATTAACTATATCCATAAGTGATGCACGAAAGGTGCTAGTAATATTAGTGAACATGATATCATGTTGATCATATTCTTTATTCTTTGATATCTCTATTATTTATTCTTTAATTAAAATTTGTGGAGATTTCCTTGAGAAATTTCCCTTTCTAAATAAATTAAATGATTTTTTTTTAAACACTTCAACTACTAATTGGATTCACCATCCTAACTTGCAATGATGTAGAAATTATCAAAGTCTTGCCTAAAAATAACCTTTCTATCTTTCATATATCACAAGAATGCAAGTAAACGTTAGACGAGTTTACTCTTATGCAAGTTAAAATTGAGATTTTCTCTAGTTCTATTACTTTTTGATGATGTTAAATATTTTTGTCAATGTTAAATTTCTTTTGTAGAAATAAAAACACTTCTTGTATGATCTCACCTCACCCCATAGATATTTTTGTTATTAGAAGCACAAATTATTCCAAACAAACTAAACTTACATAGTGTTAAGTATCAATTGTGCCTCTAGTTCATATTTACAAGTCATGTCATTGAGTTTTAACTATTGTACTTAAGGTCTAACATAGAATTGCAATAACAATGTTTATGGCATTTCCCCTTTAAACCATCAAGGAGATATAAGGAAAAATAAAAGCTATTAATTTGATTAAATGAGGAAATCTTCCTCAAACCTAGCTTATGTCTGCATATTTCATGAACATAGACTTAAATGTAACTACATATTTCATACAGTTGGTTTTGTTATATCTTAATCCCATGAATATAGGGTATGTAGGAAGTCTGAGAAATGAAGGATGTTTCTAATACTCATAAAAATAACATCATGAGGTTTTGTGACGCTCATAAATTTAAACTCTAAATTTAATTGGTAATAAAAATAAAATATGATTCATTGATACTCAGAAGAATCTCGAGGGTGAATTTACTTTATACTTGGTTGATAGCCTGAAATCCCAAGGAAGGGTACAAGGTATTTTAAATAGACACAAAAAACCTTGGTATATAGTAACATGGGCATACTGTGATTTTTCTATAAGTGACTTAGGACTTGGTTGGTCCTAATGAGTCAAAGTCTCTATCTGTAGTTTATTTATTATTATTGTCTATCCTTATAACCCCATATGGTCAACTAAGTTTCCTATATCGTAATGGATAAAATATTAGTCTAAAATAATTGTGATTTACTAATTGTCACGTATGGACAAGTGAGCTCAATGGATAGAAGAGCCTGGATTGGTTGTTCATTCATTTACCCCATATTTGACAAGATAGCCTAAAATGACTTGTTAATTCTTGAGTATTTTATTCATGACTATCGAATATTAAATAAGTTTACTTAAAATGATTAATAGAAAAATTTATTACGCAATCTTCCTTTAGAATAATAATTATAAAATATGTTATTAGACCAAGTGGGTTGTTACTTATGGGCTTATCCTACTTAAGTAGATGCCCATCTTGTTTGGATGGATGCATATCATGTATGGATGGAAGATAGACTTAAGTTAAGCTAAAATGATGCATAAAAAATGGGTAAAAAATTTGGTATACAACTAGAGTGTTGGTACATGTGGTATCGGATTGTTTGTTTTAGATGCTAGGCTTAAGAGCCTATTGTGTTTTGCACATTCAAAAAATTATGAGTTATTTTGGAAAGTTCAATATTAATGGTGACAAAATTTTAAAAGAATTGTTAAGGAAAATGAATTTTACCTATAATTATTTAGACCTGAGTATGGATGATCATGATATGGTATAACTCACATGTTGATTTGTTGACTAAACACATTGAAATAACATTAAAGGAGGTTTTTAAATATGATGGTTGTATAAGGATTATCCTAGAATAATCAATTGAGGGTATGACTTGATTGAATTTAGAAACTAAATCTATGAGCTTACCCTTGTGAATTTTATTTTTTTGTTGTAATCAAGTATGGTAGAAAGAAAAGTGAATATTGAAAGTATATTAAATTTAATAATCACTTAGTGGAGGAGAGTGTTAAATTTAATTTTATATTACACTTTGGGTTAAGTCAAAAGGACTTCTAATATTATCAAGATAATACATTATTACCAATACATATTAGTTGAAAATATTATGATCTATTTTGAAAGAATGGATTTATTCTGATGACCTAATTAAGGAAGAAATCTAAAATTGAAAGTGGGAAAGATAGAAAGGATGTATTTTGGAAGATGACTATCACATATGAATATTTTGTCTTAAATGTGTATAATCATGGAGTAGGAACTTAAATAATGGATAAATAGTTGACCAACACTTTTGAGTAGTATCAAGGAAATTTTGATTTTGATTGAAAAAAAATTATAATAAATGAAATAAAAAAATAAAAAAGAGAAAGAAAGTATGTTTGTATTGGATGATAAGAATATCATTACTACTAAATATGGGTGGTCAAAGACCTAAGAAATTTTTCTACAATAAATTATATTGCAATAAACCTCTTGGAAAGATGTCGAGCAAGTATTAAGGGTCCAATTATAACAATTAGAGGAATATTTGGACTTGAAGGAGAAATAAACTATAGTTTACAAATTAATTCACTAAAAATATCATGAATTCTTGCATAATTGGTGCTTTTAGGTGATATAAATAGAAAGAAAATAACTGGCGAACTCTTATCTCTTACAAAAGTATGGATGGGACTCTATGGGATTGCAAATGAGAATTAATTTAATAATGATTACCAAATTGGATGATATATGTTTATTGGCTTGTTGGAGAGGATATGAAGGAACTTATTTTCTCTATATAATGAATTTTTGTATCTTTAATTATATTGGAGTAACAAAATGGAAGTTGATAAACCTTCTCTCTTTTCAGTATGATGTGTTTTTTCAACCCTTATTTTCATGAATGATTAATTATGTTGATTAATTGATTTAACTATGATCAAGGTTTAATAGGCGAATATGTTAAATCATATTAACTTATGAATTAAATTCTATCCTAGTCTTGATCCATAAAAAATTTCTATATGTGATATGTGCACAATTGTGATTATGAATATTTTAAGTATGATAGGAGTATTGTAAAACTTATTTATTAGGTGTTATTTTTATGACTTGAACCATGCATACCAAAATCTAGGATTAAGGTACGAGTAGAAGCTTCTATAAACTTGATTGCATAGAAATATAGTGTATCTTAACTATTTCATTACTTTCTTGATGGTGAAATTTAAAGCTAGTATTACCTAAGAAAAACTATTGATATCTTATGATGAGTTCTAGTTAGTGTATATATCTAGTTTAGTTAAGTAAAAAATATATGATTAAGTTTGAATTGAGATTAACAAAATTACTTTTGATTGTTGACCACACCAATATGATTTTTCTATTTGTGCTTTTAATAACAGTTGGGCATAGACTTAGTCAACCAATTGAGACTGCCCATGGGTCATTTTAATTCAATTGATAATGTTTTAACCATTGCAAAAAATCTGCAAGATTGTTACACACAATAAGTATGTTGTTATGAATGTATTGGTACAAGGTGTTAGACTATGAAGCATGATAAAGTCAAAATGAAAAAATTTTAACCTTGCATATGATGTGATGATTGTTTAATGTATAAAACTGAAATTTTTATGTGTCATGCCCCCAAATTTACCATCTTAAAATAAACACAACCATCAATTTTTTCCTAGTGACTACTACTAAGGCAATTTAATTTCTAAAGTTAAAGTTAATCATGACACCTCATTGTTTTCAACTATCCTAATCTGCTTTACTCTAATTGGTTTTAAGACAACGGCAATTTGTTCCTACGACCTACAAATCGTTCTCCTAGTCAAACAATAAGTAACATGGTCATACATAATAAAACTTATCTATTGATAATTGGAAATGTCAAGAATAACAACATGAAATGAGAACACTTTCACTGCATATGAATATAAAAAGAATTTAAGAGATAATTTCTAACTCAAGAAATTATTCGCCTACTAACTCCAAAGGATCTTAGTTAATTCATCCATTATTTATTGTTAGAAGTTAAATTGCAAGACCTATATTTTAACATTTCAAGGAAAATAAACTCAAACCTTAATCGTCATAAAGAAGTGATTCTCTTAAAAATTATTGTAGACATGTAAAATTGACTTAACACCTATCACACACCCCAAACAACATCAAACTTCATTGAACAACATCAAACAACATTGAACATCATCCTGTAACATCTTGTAATGTCTCAGAATGACTCGGAACAACTTAGAATCATCTTGGAACATCACGTAACATCTCAGAATGACTCAAAATCATCTTAGAACATCCTATAACATCTCGAAATGACTTGGAATTATCTCAAAACATCTTGTATCATCTCGAAATGACTTAGAATCATCTCAGAACATCTTGTATCATCTTGAAACATCTTGTAACATCTCAAAATCGTCTTGAAACATCTCGTAACATCTTGGAATGACTCGAAATCATCTTGAAACATCTTGTAACATCTCAAAACCATCTCAGACTATCTCAAAACATCTTGGAATCATCCTGTAACATCTCATAATCACCCCAAAACATCTTGAAATCATCCCGTAATGTCTCAGAACATCTTGGAATCACCCTGAAACATCTCAAAATCATCTTGTAATGTCTCAGAACATCTTGGAATCATCTTGTAATATCCTAAAACATCATGCAACATCACACCACATCAAAACAACATCAAAAACCCTAATTCCTACTATTAATCGAATAAAAAAACATTATTTGATTAATTCACTTTTTCATCATTTCTGACAAATTAAATAAATTTCATTTATTTTATAAAGTCCTAAAAACCATAATTATGCTATTAATTAAATAAAACAACATAATTTGATTAATTCACTTTTTCATCATTTTCGACAAATTAATTAAATTTCATTTATTTAATGAAGTCCTAATCTCACTTTATTTCATCTCGATTGATTAAATAACACTAATTATTTAATTGCGTTGCTAAATCACCTTATTCCCCTAAGTTGATTAAATTATTAAATCATAATAATTCAATCAAACTATTCAAATCAATTATCAAAAATCAAATCAAACTAATGCAACTTTGTTTGCAAAATTCAAACTTGATTCGCACGTTCAACTCAAAAAAGGAATTAATTAATTAAATCAATTAATTCATATTCCTCACCCACTTTCTGATCAAGAGAAAATTAAGATTTTTGGTTGAGAAATCTAATATGTTGGATGATCAATCTGAATTGCTAACTGAGCAATGTAAGTTAACTAATCAATCAATTTCTTAACTAAGCCATCAATTTCCTAACTAAGCCATCTAAATCCTAACTGATCAATCTAATCCCTAACTAGCCAATCTATTCCTCAATCACACAAATTGTGCAATCAACTTTGCAAAATATTCTCATGTCTAAATCCTCTCAACACACTCTGACCGTTGATCTAGATATTCTCCAACATGATCCTGATCATCCATTTAAAAACTCATTTTATATATAACAAATCCCTTTCCTCACAAAAAAGGATCAGAGAATCAACATCATTTGCACAACGAAGTACTTTTGACATTCACAACCACCATTTTTAGTGCTTCAACCTCATTTCTTCAATCAACCAACATCAAGCAATCACTCCTCAATCTTTTTCACATGAACTTTGGAGGTTTTGTGGTGATAAGAACAACCCAACATCAGACGAATACACTCCAATATAGGATGGTAACACTGTGCTTCTTTTGTAGATTCAACTTAGTAATCATAGATTCTTTAATGTATGTTCAAATAGCTTAGTTTCAAGAATCATCTACTAATGACAACAATGACAATGTCTCAAACTCAAAGGTTGAAAAAAATGACCAAGATCTATCTATCACCGATCACATTGACAATGTCTCTATATCATCTAGTGAGCAAGAAGACATAAATCAAGAAATTATTCCCAAGCAAGATCAAAATCAAGTAGCAAATTCTAGTAATGATCCAATCCAAAATATATCGGTACCATCCGACCTCATGGTGGTACATATTGAAGATCAAGAGACTCTTAATCGAATGCTTATACCCAATGCAAAAAATCTAGACAAAGAGCTATCACCCATATGTCCACATTTTGAGGAAATCCAAGGATCCTTTACAAGCAATCCCTTCTTTGAAATTGATCCATGCCAATAATTTGATCCAAATCATATCAAAGATCATTACCAAGGAACAAGAGTCTCCTACTCTTAACATTTTTACACAAGATCAAGACATAGCAAAAGCTAGAGATATATCAAAGAAGGATCATGAAGAAGACTTATACATAAGTTGTGGATCAGGAAGTTATCCCACATATGGAGGATCCTATCACTTATAAACTTGGATCACTTACATTTTTCAGAGAAAGCTATAGTACCAATGAAAAATATATCACGTTTGAATATCCACAATAGAGAAGAGAAGGATTAACACGTTGTTTCCAAGACAAAAATATCCTATTTCAAATAATATTTTTCAATGGATGCATTATCAAGGCAGAGGATTAGGCCTACATGAACAGGGTATCCTAGAACCAGTGCAGATTATTGGCAATCCTAAGCATCAAGGTCTTGGTTATTCAGAGGAATCCAAACATATCAGTGATACCTGCATAATACTAGGGGCAACTTTATCTAGCGCAAACACCAACATGGGGAGTACTCTGGGTCCTTATGATGAAATTTCTACCAACACTATAACTAGCCATATCAAGAATCATCATCCACACATATCTCCACCCTCTCATTGGGACCAACAAGAAGATAAAAAACTATACCCAAGAGCAAAACAAGTCATTGAAGAAAAAGAATCAGTAAAACAAAATTTACAAGCAAAATTCAAATGGATACAAAAGAAAAATCAAGAAAATCATCCTTATCAAAATCCATTAGTCAAAGAAGATATGGGGAAAAATCAAAAAGGGAAATTCATCTATCAAAGATGTCTAACAATGCAAAAGAAAGCTTAAAGAGTGACTTACAAGGTATGTCAAGACGTTGGTCCCAATCGAATCTCCATATCCACCCATCATTACTCATCATCCCAAGTTTGGAGAGTCAAAGGTTCCAAACCGTTGACCAATCCATTTAAATATTGTATCCCTCAACTCATTTCACCATCCACAATATCTAAATCTCACATTAACCATGCATTGGTAGCAAATCTTTATCATAAGTACTATAAGGGCACTCTATCGTGATGTGTGCATCAAGGTAAGGTTAACTTCAATTGATCTCGGATTTTGATGAAACAAACATCGTTGGGTTCGTCTCGTCGAGCTCTTCGCATTGATGACATTTTCGTTGATTTCCGAGACAGTCAATTTTCTCGCTTCCCATCTGGTCAACCATTGTAGAAGCGAACTTTGACTGAGAATATTTCAAGCATACGATCTTGTATTTCGATGAAACGAACATCGTTGGGTTCTTCTCGTCGAGCTCTTCGTGTTGACGATGTTTCCATCAATTTTTGAGACAGTCAATTTTTTCTCTTCCCATCTGGTCAACCATTGTGAAAGCGAACTTTGACTGACAATATCTCAAGCGTACGATCTCGGATTTCGATGAAACGAACATTGTTGGGTTCGTCTCGTCGAGGTCTTCATGTTGACGTTGTTTCTCTCGATTTTCGAGATGATCAATTTTTTTCGCTTCCCATCTGGTCAACCATAGTAGAAGCGAACTTTGACTGACAATATCTCAAGCGTAGATCTCAGATTTCGATGAAATGAACATCGTTCGGTTCGTCTCGTCGAGCTCTTCGCGTTGACACTGTTTCTATCGATTTCTGAGACTATCAATTTTTTCGCTTCCCATCTGGTCAACCATTGTACAAGCGAACTTTGACTGACTATATCTCAAATGTACAATCTCAGATTTCAATCAAACGAGCATCGTTGGATTCTTATCGTCGAGCTCTTCGAATTGACGTCATTTCCATCAATTTTCGAGACAGTCAATTTTTTCGCTTCCCATCTACTCAACCATTGTAGAAGCGAACTTTGACTAACAATATCTCAAGTGTACAATCTCGACTTTCGATGAAACAAACATCGTTGGGTTCGTCTCGTTGATATTTTCGCGTTGACGATGTTTCCGTCGATTTTCGAGATAGTCAATTTTTTCGCTTCCCATTTGGTCAACCATTGTAGAAGCGAACTTTGACTGAAAATATCTCAACCGTACGATCTCAGATTTAGATAAAACAAACATCGTTGGGTTCGTCTCGTCGAGCTCTTCGCGTTCACATTGTTTCCGTCGATTTCTGAGACTGTCAATTTTTTCGCTTCCCATCTGGTCAACCATTGTACAAGCGAAATTTGACTGACAATATCTCAAGCGTACGATCTCGAATTTTGATGAAACGAACATCGTTGGGTTCATCTTGTCGAGCTCTTTGCATTGATGACGTTTCTATTGATTTCTGAGATGGTCAATTTTTTCACTTCCTATCTGGTCAACCATTGTACAAGCGAACTTTGACTGACAATATCTCAAGCGTACGATCTCGGATTTCGATGAAACGAAGATCGTTGGGTTCATCTCATCGAGCTCTTAGCATTGACGACGTTTTCGTCGATTTCCAAGATGGACAATTTTTTCACTTCCCATCTGGTCAACCATTTTACAAGCAAACTTTAACTAATAATATCTCAAGTGTACGATCTCAGATTTCGATGAAACGAACATTGTTGGGTTCTTCTTGTCGAACTCTTCTCAGTGACATCACTTCCGTCGATTTCTGAGATAGTCAATTTTTTCGCTTCCCATTTGGTCAACCATTGTAGAAGCGAACTTTAACTAACAATATCTGAAGCGTATGATCTCATATTTCGATGAAACGAACATTGTTGGGGTTTTCTCGTCGAGCTCTTTGCGTTGACATCATTTCCGTCGATTTCTCAGATGGTCAATTTTTTCGCTTCTCATTTGGTCAACCATTGTACAAAGGAACTTTGACTGACAATATCTCAAGCATACGATCTCGCATTTCGATGAAACGAAGATCGTTGGGTTTGTCTCGTCGAGCTCTTCGCGTTGACATCATTTCTATCGATTTTTGAGACAGTCAATTTTTTCGCTTTCCATCTGGTCAACCATTGTGCAAGCAAACTTTGACTGACAATATCTCAAGCATACAATCTCGGATTTCGATGAAACGAACATTGTTGGGTTCGTCTCGTCAAGCTCTTCGCGTTGACGATGTTTCCTTCGATTTCTAGGACATTCATTTTTTTGGCTTCCCATCTAGTCAACCATTGTAGAAGCGAACTTTGATTGACAATATCTCAAACGTACGATCTCGGATTTCGATGAAACAAACATCATTGGGTTCGTCTTGTCAAGCTCTTCGTGTTCACAAATTTTTCGTCAATTTCCGAGAGTCAATTTTTTTGCTTCCCATTTGGGTAACCATTGTGCAAGCAAACTTTGACTAACAATTTCTCAAGCGTACGATCTCGGATTTCGATGAAACGAACATCGTTGGGTTCGTCTCGTCAAGCTCTTCGCATTGACATAGTTTCTCTCGATTTTTGAGACGATCAATCTTTTCGCTTCCCATCTGGTCAACCATTGTAGAAGCGAACTTTTACTGACAATATCTCAAGCGTACGATCTCGGATTTCATTGAAACAAACATCGTTGGGCTCGTCTCGTCAAGCTCTTCGCGTTGACATCATTTCCGTCAAGTTCTGAGACCGTCAATTTTTTCGCTTCCCATCTGGTCAACCATTGTACAAGCGAACCTTGACTAACAATATCTCAAGCGTATGATCTTGGATTTCGATGAAACAAAAATCGTTGGGTTCAACTCATCGAGCTCTTCATGTTGACGACGTTTCCGTCGATTTCTGAGATGCTCAAATTTTTCGCTTCCCATCTGATCAACCATTGTACAAGCGAACTTTGACTGACAATATCTCAAGAGTACAATCTCGAATTTCGATGAAACAAACATCGTTGGGTTTGTCTTGTCAAGCTCTTCGTATTGACGTCATTTTCTTTGATTTCTGAGACAATCAATTTTTTTCGCTTCCCATTTGGTCAACCATTGTAGAAGCGAACTTTGACTGACAATATCTCAAGCGTACGATCTCGGATTTCGATGAAACGAACATCGTTGGGTTCGTCTCGTTGAGCTCTTCGCGTTGATGACTTTTCTGTTGATTTCCGAGACAGTAAATTTTTCGCTTCCCATCTTGTCAACCATTGTGCAAGCAAACTTTGACTGACAATATCTCAAGCGTACAATCTCGGATTTCGATGAAACAAACATCGTTGGGTTCGTCTCGTCGAGCTCTTCACGTTCACAACTTTTTCATCGATTTCTGAGACAATCAATTTTTTCGCTTCCCATCTAGTCAACCATTGTGCAAGCAAACTTTGACTAACAATATCTGAAGTCTACGATCTCAACTTTTGATAAAATGAAAGCGTTCAGTTCGTCTCGTCAAGATCTTCGCGTTGACAATATTTTCGTCGATTTCCGAGACAGTCAATTTTTTCGCTTCTCATCTGGTCAACCATTGTAGAAGCGAACTTTCACTAACAATATCTCAACCGTACGATTTCGGATTTTGATAAAACGAACATCGTTGGGTTCATCTCGTCGAGCTCTTTGTGTTGACGTCATTTTCGTAGATTTCCGAGATGGTCAACTTTTTCGCGTTCAGTTCGTCTCATCGTTGGGGTCATGAACAGCGTTCAGTTCATCTCGTCAAGATCTTCGCGTTGACGATGTTTTCGTCGATTTCCGAGACAGTCAATTTTTTCGCTTCTCATCTGGTCAACCATTGTAGAAGCGAACTTTCACTGACAATATCTCAACCGTACGATTTCGGATTTTGATAAAACGAACATCGTTGGGTTCATCTCGTCGAGCTCTTTGTGTTGACGTCATTTTCGTAGATTTCCGAGATGGTCAACTTTTTCGCTTCCCATCTGGTCAACCATTGTACAAGCGAACTTTGACTAACAATATCTCAAGCATTGAATCTCGGATTTCGATGAAACGAACATCGTCGGGTTCATCTTGTCGAGCTCTTCGTATTGACAACATTTTCGTCGATTTTCGAGATGGACAATTTTTCGCTTCCCATCTGGTCAACCAATGTACAAGCGAACTTTAATTGACAATATCTCAAGCGTACGATCTCAGATTTCAATGAAATGAACATCGTTGGGTTCTTCTAGTCGAGCTCTTCGTATTGCCATCATTTGCGTCGATTTTCGAGATAGTCAATTTTTTCGCTTCCTTTCTGGTCAACCATTGTAGAAGTGAACTTTGACTGACAATATCTCAAGCGTACGATTTTGGATTTTGATGAATCGAACATCATTGGGTTCATCTCGCTGAGCTCTTCCTGTTGACGTCATTTTTGTTGATTTCCGAGATAGTCAATTTTTTCGTTTCCCATCTATTCAACCATTATGCAAGCGAACTTTGACTAACAATATCTCAAGTGTACGATCTCAGATTTCGATGAAAAGAACATCATTGGGTTCCTCTCATCGAACTCTTCGCATTGATGACTTTTTCATCGATTTTCGAGACAGTTAATTTTTTCGCTTCCCATCTGGTCAACCATTGTAGAAGCGAACTTTGACTAACAATATCTCAGGCGTACGATCTCGGATTTCAATGAAACGAACAACTTTGGGTTCCTTTCTTCGAGCTCTTCGTGTTGACGTTGTTTCTCTTGATTTTTGAGATGGTCAATTTTTTCGCTTCCCATCTGGTCAACCATTGTACAAGCGAACTTTGACTAACAATATCTCTAGCGTATGATCTTGAATTTCGATGAAACGAACATCGTTGGGTTCGTTTTGTCGAGCTCTTTGCGTTGACATCATTTTTGTCGATTTTCGAGACAGTCAATTTTTCCGCTTCCCATTTGGTCAACCGTTGTGCAAGCGAACTTTGACTGACAATATCTCAAGAGTACGATGTCGGATTTCGTTGAAACGAACATCATTGAGTTCGTCTGGTCGAGCTCTTCGTGTTGATGACATTTTCATCGATTTTCGAAACACTCAATTTTTTCGCTTCCTATCTGATCAACCATTGTAGAAGCAAACTTTGACTGACAATATCTCAAGCGTACGATCTCGGATATCGATGAAACGAACATCATTGGGTTCGTATCGTCGAGCTCTTCGTGTTGACAACTCTTCCGTCGATTTTCGAGACAGTCAATTTTTTCAATTCCCATCTAGTCAACCATTGTGCAAGCGAACTTTGACTAGTAATAGAGCGTATGATCTCGAATTTCGATGAAACGAACATCATTGGGTTCGTCTCGTCAAGCTCTTCACATTGATGATGTTTTCATCAATTTTCGAGACAATCAATTTTTTCGCTTCCCATCTGGTCAACCATTGTAGAAGCGAATTTTGACTGACAATATCTCAAGCATATGATCTCGGATTTCGATGAAAAGAACATCATTGGGTTCCTCTCATCGAGCTCTTCGCATTGATGACTTTTTCATCGATTTTCGAGTCAGTCAATTTTTTCGCTTCCCATCTAGTCAACCATTGTAGAAGCGAACTTTGACTAACAATATCTCAGGAATACGATCTCGTATTTCAATGAAACGAACAACTTTGGGTTCCTTTCTTCAAGCTCTTCATGTTGACGTTGTTTCTCTTGATTTTTGAGATGGTCAATTTTTTTGCTTCCCATCTGGTCAACCATTGTACAAGCGAACTTTGACTAACAATATCTCTAGCGTATGATCTTGAATTTTGATGAAACGAACATCGTTGGGTTCGTTTTGTCAAGCTCTTCGCGTTGACATCATTTCCGTCGATTTTCGAGATAGTCAATTTTTCCGCTTCCCATTTGGTCAACCGTTGTGCAAGCAAACTTTGACTGACAATATCTCAAGAGTATGATGTCAGATTTCGTTGAAACGAACATCGTTGAGTTCGTCTGATCGAGCTCTTCGTGTTGACGATGTTTTCATCGATTTTCGAAACACTCAATTTTTTCGCTTCCCATCTGATCAACCATTGTAGAAGCAAACTTTGACTGACAATATCTCAAGCGTACGATCTCGGATATCGATGAAACGAACATCGTTGGGTTCGTATCGTCGATGTCTTCGTGACAACTCTTCCGTCGATTTTCGAGACAGTCAATTTTTTCAATTCCCATCTAGTCAACCATTGTGCAAGCGAACTTTGACTGGTAATAGAGCGTACGATCTTGGATTTCGATGAAACGAACATCATTGGGTTCGTCTCGTCAAGCTCTTTGCGTTGATGACGTTTTCATCAATTTTCGAGACAGTCAATTTTTTTGCTTCCCATCTGGTCAACCATTGTAAAAGCGAACTTTGACTGATAATATCTCAAGCGTACGATCTCAGATTTTGATGAAACGAACATCGTTGGGTTCTTCTCGTCGAGCTCTTCGCATTGACGTCATTTCATTGATTTCCAAGACGATCAATGTTTTTGCTTCACATCTGGTCAACCATTGTACAAATGAACTTTGACTGACAATATCTCAAGTGTACAATCTCGGATTTTGATGAAACGAACATCGTTGGGTTTTTTCTCGTCGAGCTCTTCGTGTTGACATAATTTTCGTCGATTTCCAAGATGGTCAATTTTTGTGTTTCCCATCTGGTCAACCATTGTACAAGCGAACTTTGACTGACAATATCTCAAGCGTACGATCTCAGATTTTGATGAAACAAACATTGTTGGGTTCATCTCGTCGAGCTCTTCATGTTGACTTTATTTCCTTCAGAGATGGTTAATGTTTTCGCTTGCCATCTAGTCAACCACTATACAAGCGAACTTTGACTAACTATTTATACCTGAATGAAGAACCATGCTTTCAAAAGATTCATTAGATGCATATCTATTCTGAATAAAATTAACAAGAATATTATCCTCAGTAGGTTCTTCCATGTCTAAAGCTTGATCAATTGTCAAGATGGGAAATGACTCATCCGAGTCACCATCAACCCATACTAGATCCTCCATCTCCAACAAGGGTTGTGTTGGTGGGTATAAAGTCATTTGTTTTGTGTTCTCACCATTAGAAATGACCATGTTTCCTGACCAACAATTAATGAATACATCTGTAGCCACTAACCAAGGTCATCCCAAAATCAAGGGGTATCCCCTAGCTTAATCTTTGGATGCAAAACTATAAAGTCAGTTGAGTATTCCCACAAATCAATAGAAAGGACTACATCTTTGATCATACCCTCGAGTTTGATCAAAGATTGGTCTTCCATTTGAAGAACTGTGGGAGTAGGTCTGAGTCCCTCTAGTGACAATATTTCCTTTGTTTCATTTGTCATCACATTAATTGCAACACCCAAATCAACTAGAGTGTTAGGAATGCTAACTTTACCAATAGATACCCTAATGACAAGACTTCCTAGATTCGAGTACTTAGGAAGGTTATGTTCCAAGAATAAGGTCTGCCAACTGGCCAATAACTTGGATGGTCTTCGGGCCTTGCTTCTTTTTCTTCTAAGTATGTAGATCCCAAATTGTTTTTGTATAGATGGGAATGTCCTTGATAGCTTGCAACAAAGGAATCTTGATGTTAACATTGCGTAACTCATTGAAAAAATCAAATTCAAGTTGAGAGACTTCCCTTTGTATTGGTTCAAACTGAAATTGGTTGGGTAAGGGAGGTTCCTTCATTGTCTTTGCTTCAGGTTCTTCATTAATTTCAGTGATGGTGGGCCCCTGAAGAGCCTTCCCTGATCTTAATTGAACTATGTATAATTCTATTGTATTTACAAGATACGTAGAGTAACCTATTGCCTCATTATTATACATTGGTTGTGTTTCCTTATTATTGGGAATTGGGTTTGGTTAGGTTGGCATTGGTGTGGGCTTCAGTGGATATGTTGGATTGGCTAGCTGAGTAGATGATGATGGTATGGGTGAAATAAATTGTTGTGGTTGTTGGTATGGGTTGATCATGGGAGGTGGTGGAAATTGTGGTTGTGATGGATATGGTTGTTGGTACGATAAGGGTTGTGGTGATTGTGGCCTCCATGCCTGTTTCCACGATTATGAAGCATACTGATATTGTGGCATCCATTGAGGGTGTGGCGAGGGTTGTTTCCAACCCCCATACCATCTGGGTTGATTGGAAAAAGAGTTGGATTGGTTGGGTCTCGTAGCAAGATAATCATTTTTCATGCCAGGGTGCATTACTCGAGGTGGAAAAGGTCACCTAGGGGCCATGTAGTAGACATGTTCCTCAGAATATTCCATATCAGGCACACCTACGTAAAGAGGACGTAAGGTAAAACTTTTATTGACTTCTTCTAAGGATGGAATTTTTGTCCTATTTTAGGGGCAATCCTCACTACTATGTATCTTACGACAACTTGGAAAAAAAAATCCAAGGCCTTTTCGACTTCCTCTTGCTTCCTACGGGTTTATAGAGTATCTATCTGTTTACCCATATGATTTAACAAATCAGTTTTAAGATCCTCAAATGAATTTCCCATTTCACGCTTTGTTATACTTGTTGCATTACCTGGAGCATAAGGTTTACTTGGATAGTTCCTTCTCGAGTGTTGAGACCTTGAATAATTCCTACAAATGTCACAAATATCGTCAAAGTCTATTTTAGAGATGTTCCCTTTTCCTATTAAATTTAATGCTTCCATCGTATCATCTCTTATGCCTCTAAGAAACAACATTTTAATAGCATCGGGAGTTATCCCTTGTTGTTGTGATCATTGAAAACTAAACATGAAGTATTCTACGTAGTCTTCCACAAACTCATCCACTTTTTGTGTCATACGAAAGATCTCATCCCAAATCTCTTTCATTTTACAGTATTCCTAGTATTTGGTCAAAAATAATTCCTTCATGACTTCCCATATTCTGATATTCCTGAGGTTCATGAACCAACGTAAAGTTGCATCCTTCAATGCAGCTGGGAATAACTTGAGATTTTGTGCATCACTTTGATAGTCATAACTGTGGCACAACACATCAAACTCAAACAAGAACATATCAGGATCCTCAATAGATAGACCACAAAAAACCGGTAAAGTAGAATGAGGAATGTTTTTCATAGGAGCATCCTCTCCAGCATGTGTAATGGGGAATTCAAAGGTGATCGGGTTGTTGTGGGCTAATGTTCTCACATCATTGTTGTTGTTGGGATCAACCATGATGTCTAATGCCCAAGGCATAAAGTAGGTTTTAAATGGCTCTTGGGTCTCTGAGAATGGACCAACTTCCAGCCCGTAAGATTCCCAAAAGAAATTTTCAACCTTTCTTTGCAATACTTCAAAAGACCCTGGATGGGTACTTGAAGGTGTCTTAATAACACACTTCTCAATATCAGGTTCGGTTAACTCTTTCTTCGGTAATGGATGTACAACCAATGGTTTGACTAATTTTGACTCAGGTGAGGTGTGGACAACCAATGGTTTTAATTTTCTTTTCAATTTCTCTCGTGTTGAACTACTTCCTTCAATAGATGGCTTTGACTTATCTTGCAATTCTTTAGGTTGTGATCCCTTAATAGATGATTTTCATTTGTTTTTAAGTTTCTCGAGTTTTGGACTACATTTTTCTTTTCTAATAAATTTCCCTCTACTATCCCTACTACAATTCATGAACCTAATTGACTTATAACAACACAAATCAAGAGTATTAACCTTAACAAGGTCAATAATTGTATAGGATTTCCTCTTGACGTACTAGTCATAACCCAGTTCACTAGGCTAACAAGCCTTTAACACCATTCCCTGGCAATGTCGCCAAAATGATTGGATTAAACTGTGGCTAATATTATGGGTGAAACTATCCTTGTAGTTCTATATTGACTTGGTGAATGGGTTTGGACCAACCTTTGAGACTTTCGCAATTTCCTCACTAAACTCGTTAATGTCAATCTGAGAGCATAGGCTTGTAAATGGTGTTGTGGAAATCTACCTAAGGCCTGAAACTAGTGAACTAGGTGGGGATGGATGCAACTATCTAACACAATAAAATCTTGTCCTAAAATCTCGTTTAACTTCACTGTTTCGGTTTCCTGGAAAAATATATGACAAGAAGTGCATCAAGAACTATGACAAGAATACAATGATGGTTTGTAACAAAATAGAGCTTGTTCGATAAACTGCCAATAGTTAAATCTCGGTCTACACAAATAAGATTTCAATCCTTGAGTCTCAATGATCACTGTTTTGGATGTTTTGGTTGTGTTGTTGATTTGTGATTGTCATTGATGTTAACACTATTAGTATTGATGTTTTAAAGGTTGTATATGTCGAGGATATTGAGAAAATTATAATAAATATGTTGAAGGTTGTCTGTGAAGTTGTGAAGTTTAGTGTGGTGTAAAATTTAGTATGTTGTTATTCAGTATGTTTCTATTCAGGAGTTTCACTTTAAAGGGTTTGTTATTGAGCCTATCTAGTTTATACTCTGGAATTTTCAGAGGTGCGCATCAAGATTTGTGCAAGTTGTGAGTTTCTATTTTCCTGCAGTTATTTTGTTATTGTAGCTGATGTTTCTAGAAGAAGAAAATGTAATTCTGGTAATTTGAGTTGTTGCGTATTCTCGTGCGATGTTCGTTGATGTTTCTAGATCGTGCTCTATCCTTGTTGCACATCTGCATTGATTGGTGTGATCGTGATCGAAGATTTTTCCGTTGTGTGTTTGGGTTTTCATGTTCTTGGCCGACATGGTGGTTGTAGCGTGTTGCAGATCCTCGTAGATTAATCTTTTAATGTTTCGCATGTTCAAGGAAATTGTTTTAGGTCTTCATTATGCTGTGATTGACTTCAGTTGGTGTGCATTGATATTTGTTCATGAATTGGGCTGACAGTTTGTATTCATTTATTTTTGGCTGACAAGGTTGTTGATGTAATTCCATGAAATGGATATGTAAGAGCAATTGTTTCTTCATTTTGAAGTGTGCATGATGTATGTGTGAGAAGGGTGAATGCAAAATGTGTGAATAAAGATCAAATCATTCAATTGCAGATCAAAGTGTGAAGAAGGTTGAGTGAATTGTGAAGAAGTATTTATGTGTCTGATCGGAACTGTCATCAGGCTTTTGAAGAAGCTAATTTCTCAGTTCAATCACTTCGGATGGATTTAATCTAAAAATTTTATGTAAGACAGTGAGTCTTCTTTGAGCAGTGAGCTCTAGGCAGTGTGCTTGAATGCATGTGCATTCCTTATTCATTTTACTTATACTTTTAATAGGGTATAACTTGTGGATTAACCTCCACTGCAGTTTTTCCCCCAACAGGGTTTCCACACAAAAATCTTGGTGTTATGTGTGCTTCGGATGTGTTGTTGATTCATGCTCTCACTGTTATTTATCAGATCTAAGATTAAAGGTTAATAAGGTTAAATAAGTGTTAAATTTTGTGACAACTAATTCACCCCCCCTCTCAGTTGTCTATTCTTGTTTTTCCAACAATTGGTATCAGAGCTTGAGGTTCCTTTGAAGAAGTTTAATCGTTTGAGGTGATCTGAGATGGCATCATACAAGAAGGATAGTCTTAGATTCGATGGAACAAACTACTCTCTATGGAAAGCTAAAATGGAGTGTCATTTGAAGTGCATTGGTGATCCCTTCTGGAAGATTACAAAGAACAAATATGTTATTCCTCATAATGGTCCCTCTACTCCTGATGAGATCAAAGAAGTTGAAACTAATATCAGGGCTATAGAAGCATTATTGAGTGCTATGACCGACTCAGAGATGACAAATGTAATGGGTCTGAAAATAGCATATGAGATCTCGAAGAAGCTAGAAACATTGTATGAAGGAGATGCACAAGTGAAAGTTGCTAAGCTACAAAGTCTGAAAGGCAAGTGGGAAAACTTGAAAATGAGCAAAGATAACATTATTTCTTTCATGCAAAAAATAAGTGATGGGTATTAGATGTGTCGGTGGAATCTTGGATGAAGAAGAGATTGTGGCTAAAGTACTCAAATCATTGCCTACTTCTTACAAAATGAAACTTCATTCTATTGAAGAAATCAGGACAGTAACAAATGTGACAAGAGACATGTTGATTGGTAAGCTTGCTGCCTTTCAATTGAGTGAATTTGGTGAATCTACTCTTAAGACAAAATCTGCATTTAAAGCTACCGTATCCGGAAGAAACCAACAAAGATATGATCGAGGAGAAAGTTCTAGAAAGAGATTCAAGTATGAAGATGAGATGAAACAGATTGAAGATGAAGAAAAAGAGCTAGAAGAGCTAGAAGAGCTAGAAGAATTGATTGTGAAAAGAGAAGTCAGAGGACAAGCTAAGTATAAAGGAAAGTTGCCTATTAAATGTTTCTCTTGCAATAAGATAGGTCATTTTGCATCAAGGTGTCCTGAAAGAGTTCATAGGTTCAAACCTGATAAGCCTAGATGTCAGAAGAAATGTTATTATGTTGAAGAAGGTGTTACTAATGATGAATCTAATAAAGAAAATGGAAATGAAGATGGATAGGTATTTATTTCTATCAAGGAAAATGGTACGATGTCCACTAAATATGCTAGTGATAAGAATATTGAGAAAGCTCTTGCAGCCATAATTGAAGAAAATGATGAGTGGGTTATTGACAGTGGATGCTCACATCATATGATTGGTGACAAAAGCAAGTTTATAAGCTTGGAGAAATATGACGGTGGTGTCGTAAGATTTGGAGATAACAATGCTGGTGTGATTTGTGGCAGAGGCAATATTTCTCTTGGTGGTAAATATAATACTAATGATGTCCTTTATGTTGAAGGATTGAAGCATAATCTGCTGAGTGTTGGACAGATGGTCGACAAGGGATACAATCTTCAGTTCAAAGATAGAAAATTCAAGAAACTGGGAAGTTTTGGAAATGCAATTGCTTCAGGTACAAAGACAAGAGGTAATATTTTTCAACTGAGTGCTACTAGTGAAATTTGTTTAATTGTTCAAGTTGATGTAAGCTGGTTATGGCATAGGAGGTTGTGTCATGTGAATTTTGATAGCATTGTCAAAGTAAGCTCCACTCAAGAAGTTAGAGATCTTCCTAAGCTAGTGAAGCCTACTAACACCATATGCAAGGAATGTTAGATGGGAAAGAAGACTAGATTTTTTTTCGGAGCAAACAACATCATTCTAATGGAGTACTGGAGCTGGTGCATACTGATCTATGTGGTCCCTCCAAAATCAAAAGTCTCCAAGGAGAAAGGTACTTTATGTTGCTTATTGATGATTACTCTAGGATGATATGGGTTGTTTTCTTAAGAAAAAAACATGAAGCATTAGAAAAGTTCAAAAGTTTCAAAGCTATAGCCAAGAATGAGACAGGTTTGAAGATAAAATGCTTAAGGTCAGACAGAGGTGGTGAATTCACTTCTCGAGAGTTCAATTCTTTCTATGAAAAGCATGGAATCAAAAGACAATTATCTGCTCCCCAGACCCCTCAACAGAACGGAGTTGTTGAGAGAAAGAACATAACAATTCTAGATATTGCTAGAACTATGATGTTGGAAGGTAATGTACCTCATATCTATTGGAAAGAATTTGTAAGCATTGTTGTATATACTATTATCCGGGTAAATGTCAATGGTAATTCTGGTAAGACTCCTTTTGAGTTATGGTTTGGTTATCAGCCTACTGTTAAATATTTCAAAATCTTTCGAAGTAGATGTTATATCAAGAGAGATGAAGATATTGACATGTTTGATGTTAGGAGTGATGAAGGAATTTTTGTGGGTTATTCTACTAAGAGCAAGGCCTACCAGTTCTATAATAGAAGATTAAGGAAAATGGTTGAAAGTGCAAATGTTAGAGTTGATGAAGACATTGCTAGATCATCCAGATAATGTGGATATGATTTAGATGACCAACATGACAATACTGATAATGGAAAGAATGCTCAGACACAAAATCAAGTTCAAATTGTTCTGGTGAATCAAGAAAGTGAAGAAGGAAAAGTCAGTGGAAGTGCAGTAGAAAGAACATAAGAACCAGAAGTTCAAGAGAATCTCAAAGTTTTGAGGTATGTAAAGCTATATAATTTTAAAAATTAGATTATAGGAGATAAGAACAAAGGTGTGCAAACTAGAAGAAGAATTGCAGAAGAGTATTGTCTGATTTCCAAGATTGAGCCCAACAATGTCAATGAAGCATGTATAGATGAATATTGGATGGAAGCAATGAAGGAAGAACTGATGCAGATAGAGAAAAATGATACATGGATTCTTGTTCCCAAACCTCAAGATAAAAATGTGATTGGAACCAAATGGGTCTTTCGGAATAAGTTGAATAAACAAGGTGAAGTGGTCAGGAATAAAGCAAGACTAGTATGTAAAGGGTATTCACAGATGGAAGGTATTGATTTCCAAGAAACCTTTGCCCCTTGTAAGATTATTTCTTGCTTATGCTACTTTTAAGAACTACAAAGTCTATCAAATGGATGTAAAGTCAACATTTCTGAATGGCGAGCTAGAAGAAGTATATGTTGAGCAATCGGGTGTATTTCAGCTGACTGACAAAGAAGATATGGTTTGTCGATTGAAGAAACAACTGTATGGACTCAAGCAAGCCCCTAGAGCCTGGTATGCTAGACTGGATAAATACTTGTTGAAGCTTGGATTCAATAAAAGCACTGTTGACAGTAATCTGTACTTTAAGATGGATCAGGATAAAGAGTTGATTGTTGAAGTCTTTGTTGATGACATCATTTTTGAGGGTGATGATGACTTATGTATGAAGTTTGCTGATGAAATGAAAAGTGAGTTTGAGATGTCAATGATTGGAGAGCTTAAATTCTTTTTTGGATTGCAAATTACTCAATTAGACAATGGAACCTTTATATCTCAGTCCAAATATGTAAGAGAGTTACTGAAAAAGTTTGGCATGGAAGACTCAAAGCCAGTTGGTACACCCATGGTAATCGGATGCAATTTAACATTGAATGATGATTCTCCTCAGGCAAATCAAACAATATACAAATCAATGATCAATGGATTACTTTATTTGACTCAGACCAGACCTGACATCATGAATGTTGTATGTATGGTTGCTAGATATCAAGCTAATCCAAAGGAATCTCATGTGACTGTTGTGAAGAGAATTTTCAGATACTTGAAAAGGATAGTTGACTTTGGTCTTTAGTATCCTAAATATGATGATCTTACCTTGAGCGCCTTTACTGATGCAGATTGGGTAGGAGATGTGGATGAAAAAAAAATTACTAGTGGTGGTGCCTTCTTCTTGGGGAAGAAGTTGATGTCTTGGTTAAGTAAAAAGAAGAATTTCATTTCCTTATCTACTGCTGAGGTAGAATATATTGCAGCTGCAAACAATTGTACTCAAGTAATATGGATGAAGCAGATGCTGAGAGATATCAGAATTGAGCATGATGAGCCTGTTGCTATATTTTGTGATAATTCAAGTGTCATAAACATTTCTAAGAATCTAATGCTTCATTCAAAGACAAAACATAAATCTATCAAATATCACTTTTTGAGAGAAAGTGAGTGATAAAGAAGTCAGACTAGAGTATGTGCCTACTAAGGAATAGATTGAAGACATCTTCACTAAGCCATTGCCTAAGGATACTTTTGAGTATCTTAGAGGGAATTTAGGGGTGATTTCCCCTCCTAATTTGAACTAAGATGCAAGTCTTTGCATCAATCTGTGCATTTACAGTCATATCTTGATCTGGATTGATGTTGTGGTGGTTGCTACTCAAGGGGAGTAGTCAGATGATTTAGATATGTGGTTCAGAGCTCGTGTACCTTTGCCATTGATGTCAAAGGGGGAGAAGAGAAATGTGAAAAACTTTGAGGAGAAGAGCATAACAAAAAAGGGAGAAGAGTAATATAAGGAAGAGAAGAACAGTATGAGAATAAGGAAAGACTGTTGAAAGAAGAGTTAGTTGTGTTGATGGTATTTTTCACATCATGTGTGGCCATCAATGTCAAAGGGGGAGATTGTTAGATGTTGTGGTTGTGTTGCTTGTATGTGATTGTCATTGATGTCAACACTATTAGCATTGATATTTTAAAAGTTGTATATGTCGAGGATATTGAGAAAATAATAATAAATATGTTGAAAGTTGTCTGTGAAGCTGTGAAGTTCAGTTTGGTGGAAAATTCAGTATGTTTCTATTCAAGAGTTGTGTTTTAATGGGTTTGTTGCTGAGCCTATCTAGTTTATACTCTAGAAGTTTCAAAGATGCGCATCAAGATTTGTGCAAGTTGTGAGTTTCTACATTCCTGTAGTTATTATGTTATTGTAGTTGATGTTTCTGGAAGAAGAAAATGTAATTCTAGTAATTTGAGTTGTTGCGTATGCTCGTGCGATGTTCGTTGATGTTTCTAAATTGTGCTCTATCCTTGTTGCACGTCCACGTTGATTGGTGTGATCGTGATCAAAGATTTTTTCGTTGTATGTTCGGGTTTTCATGTTCTTGGCCGACATGGTGGTTGTAGCGTGTTGCGGATCCTCGTGGATTAATCTTTTAATGTTTGGCATGTTCAAGGAAGTTGTTTTAGATCTTCATTATGTTGTGACTGACTTCGGTTGGTGCGCATTGAGATTTGTTCATGAATTGGGCTGACAGTTCGTATTCATTTATTCTTTGATTTTTGGCCGACAAGGTTGATGTAATTCCATGAAGCGGATATATAAGAGCGATTGTTTCTTCATGTTGAAGTGTGTGTGATGTATGTGTGAGAAGGGTGAATGCGAAATGTGTGAATAGAGATCAGATCATTCGATTGCAGAGCAGAGTGTGAAGAAGGTTGAGCGAAGTGTGAATACGTATTTTTGTGCCTAACCGAAACTGTGATCAGGCTTTTCAAGAAGCTAATTTCTCAGTTCAATCACTTCAGATGGATTTAATCTGAAAGTTTTATGTAAGACAGTGAGTCTTCTTTGAGCAGTGATCTCTAGGTAGTGTGTATGAATGCATGTGCATTCCTTATTCATTTTACTTATACTTTTAATAGGGTATAACTTGTGGATTAACCTTCACCGTGGTTTTTCCCCTAACAGGGTTTCCACGCAAAAACCTTGGTGTTATGTGTGCTTCTAATGTGTTGTTGATTCATGCTCTCACTATTATTTATCAAATCTAAGATTAAATGTTAATAAGGTTAAATAAGTGTTAAATTTTGTGACAACTGATTCACCCCCCTCTCAGTTGTCTATTCTTGTTTTTCTAACACACTGTAACCAGATAATGAGATCAAACTCTAACTACACGTAGCTATAAATGATTAGATTACACATATATAAGAAACTAATTTTTAAATGAAATCACACGCTTTACAATTAACAAATAATAGTTGATAAAACGAATCTTCAAAATCACATTACACACTAATAATTATATGCGAAAAGGAAATGTCTAAAACAAGAGCAACACACAATTAATTACTTTATTCTGAAAGGAAACAATTTCAAAACAACTTGCATACAAAAGATTACCATATACCAAACTGAAAATAAATCACCAAATTGGTCCAAAAAGTGGGCCTTGCCTCCTTGACCATTCGGTGATGTAGAGATTAATGTGTTCTCAGCTCGGCTCGATCACATAAGTGCAAGGAAAAATAGACTTGAACAGTAGTAGAATAATTTTATATTATTAACATATATCTACAGTCTCAAACATAAACATATTTATACTAAACCATGCACCGATTAGTGATTAAAGTTTGTTTGTGGCCTACGGCCAAGAAACTATTAAGTTTGATAATAAAACAAAACATAGAAATCTGATCAAACAACAATGGCCGTTGGTCGCAAGTGTATGACAAGTTTTAACATTGTTCAAAAATAACCATAGGTTGGCTAAACAAACATAACATCTTTTCGTCCCATCTTCCATCCAGCTACTTGAACAACTTCCCCTGCTCATTTCCTGCCATTTCATCACAAATCAATTGACATTTCAATAGGTAGTGACATTTTCTAATTATTTCATTTCCTACTGTATTTTACTAAATATCAAAACTTTTTTGTGCCAAATAGTGACAAAAAGGTAGGAAAGGTGAGAAAAAGGATCAACAAAAGATAAAACTTATCATGACTCCCTAACCCTCATCACCAATGACCTCATTGATCTAATGTGCTCACAAGTTTGAGCTTTATCGTTGATGTTGTTGGTGTTCATGTCAAGTGACTTAGTGCTCCAGACCTTGATTGGGCTAGTGTGCTCGCAAGCTCTCACCCTCTCTAACCCTATTGGGATATTGTGCTCACTAGTCTAAATAATTCACTTTGATGTTATGTAATCATGTCGAGGATGAGGTCCCCCGTTTGTGGCCTCACTTGGAGTTGGTTATGCTTAAAATCCCTCCTCACTAAGAATAAATAAATAAAATCTAGTATGATTTTGTTCAACCATGTATGAACCTCTATTGTGGCTCCAAATTTATAAGGGGAAATCTTCATTTATAAATTAAATGAGGGGTATTGGGCTATTTCTTACACTTCTTCCTCAACTTCTTCAACATTTGGATCATCATGAGGGATTCCCAAGGGTTTATAGCTTCCCCGTTTTCTTCAAACATAGTCCTACAATTTAAATATTTTGGATTTAGATCAACTAGTCACTTTTTGAATTACTTCAACCCATTCTTAATATTTGTAGTAAAATCAATGATTTGTTTTTAAACTCATTCATAATTACATAAGTTGGATTATTTATTGTATAAAAAACTTAGAATTTTGGTAATAACAAAAGTTAACTAAAGATTTAAAATACCACTTGTATCATTCCCAAAATTAAAATAGAAAAATAAATTTCTAAAAGTAAATAACAAGACAAAATAATATGGGAGCATTTGCTCACCCAAAGGTGGATTACACTTCTAAATACATATGTTACACAAGAGTTCACACAATGATGGCTCTTTATTGCATGAGAATTTAAAATGACAATAAGATTCATTCTTTAGGGTTATTTCCACTTTTCATACTAAAACTAAAAGGAACCCTACTTAACTCATGATTCAATTTCACTAACTCTAGTTTTTATTATATGAGTAAAAGAAATGTTGGAGGGGCCCTAGAACCCTTTACAACAAATGTCATCCAACACAAAAGCTAGACAACAAAAAAATTGTATGCAATTTACCATACAACAACAGCCCCACAAAAATGATCAAACCTCAATCATCCAAAGGAACAATGGGATAAGCAACACCATTCCCCACCTAACAATGCACACACCCAAAATGTGTGTATTAGAAATAGAACAATGTTTAGGAAGACCTATCTTCCTTCTTTGGACAATTGTCTAGGACAGCATTTTCCAAATTCTTAGACTAGGGGGAAAGGAGAGGATAATACAAGACCTTTTCCCTGACCTACTCCACCATCTACTAAGAAGAAGAGTGTCCAATTGAAGAAGGCACACATTGTACATAATCTAAAAGTGTTGACGAACCAACGCAGTCCTCAAAGAAAAAAATGAAAAAAGGTTTAAAGTAGCGACCAAGATAGGACTAGGAAAAATGTATTCCATCAAGAGAAGAAGGCATTGACTCAACACCAACTAAACATGGAACCATAGGAGCCCCACAATCCTTAGAGAAAAAAAATCAATAGTTAAGTGTTTAGTATGGACATTCCACTACCAAGTAGTTGAACCCACCAACATATGATGAGAATGGGGGCAATCAGAAGCAAGGTATATGGTATGGAAAAGATACTACCCTCATAATCAAGTGTTTGAGTACAGGGCCTATCCTCTACCTTAAGCATAATTTCTCCAATAAGAGCCTTGAAAACATCAATGTTGACCAAAATGGAGGCATATATGGTGTGATCAAAATTTGAAGAAGCAACATCAAACCTATGAAAATAGTTGGTCACATTACTGATATCTCCAAGACAATAAATGCCCCAAAGATGGTGAGGGACACTAGGCAATCTAAGCCAAATATGCATAATATTGAACAACTTATAAACAGAGATGAAAGAACGGAACTAGGGCTTGGGCGAAAGGGAATGCTAACCCGACATCCACAACCTATTGTCCATCATTTCTTCCTTATTCTCAATAGATTGAAAGGTCACAATGAAAAAAGGATATGGCTTGATTTTATTATTTTTGGGAGGCCTCTAAGATTCTAAACCCATTGTTTCAAGTTAAGAGGAGAGGGTTATAATTGATTGTATTTGTTGATTAAGCCAATATGAACAAAATCATTTGCATATTCACTCACATCATATCCACAAATGAGGATAGGGAGTGATTTTAAGTAAGATGTGTGAGGAAAGAACTAGATGGGGCACTTGCCCCAACCATGATAGAAAACAACTCTCAAGATGCAGGTGTATATGAGTGAATTTTCACCCCTAATGCAAATTCCCCTTTTACCCTTCTACACTTTAGAAAACCTAAGACAAAGGTTTAATTCCACATAAGCCCGCTTCTCACATCACATTTGGCACCCTATTTGTGTGTCGATGGAAGCTTTTTGCCAGGGATGCATGTGCGGCGCACAAACGTCCCTGATAGATTCTCGCGTTTGGACCTGCAGAGGCATTACCATTCCCATTGGGAGTCGACTTGTAACGCACTTTTCGGCCGACCGACCTGAATATGGCCATTTTCTTCCCTCTTTCCTTTATATTCACTATTCATTCCTTCCATTTTCATCTTTGGACCTCTCCATCCTTTCTAGCTCTCTCTTCACTCTCTAGCTCTCCACAAGCTCCAAGCAGTTTCTTCACCATCTCTTCAAACACTTTACACTTCACAGCAACAACATCAACACTCCATCACTTTAGTAGAGCAAGTGTGGAATGAAACACCACGACAACAGAGGCTTGAGTTCCTCTCATTTTCTCCCCCACTAGGCTTGAGTGCTTTGGGCAGAGGTGGTAATCTTTCACTCCTCTCCTTTATTATTTGGTTGAGTAGCATAACACTATTTTGTAGTGATTTTGTGTTTACTTCATTTCCTACGTTTCTCTCTATCTATCTTGGTTGTCCGTGGAGGTGGGAACACCAAAACGAGGGTTTGACTGAGGCAAACCCCTATACAACCCCAACAATTTCTCTCTCTTGTGTGCAGGTATTGAAGACATTCACGAGCTGGAGGCTTCATCACTCGCACGGTCGAAAGCATTCCATTCCCCTTCTTCTCCTTCTCTTCTTCACTTCATTCTAGTTCTATCACATTCTATTACTTTCCTGCATTCTGGTAGTTCTCAGCAATCGGAGTGTAAGTTGCCACTTAGCTATTTTCTGAGACATTCTCACTCCTTGGTTCGTACGAGATGCTAGTGCGCCTTCGGGACGCCAGAACGCCATGATGTCGTCCGTATTCCACGCTGACGTCCTTTGGTCAAGACCTTGTCAGTTTGTCCAGAGAATCTTTGGGACCTTCTCTTTCAGATTCTAGAACTCTCGTTGTTGTCTTTTGATGTAGTTTAGGGTAGTTCACTCCCTGAGGCTCTTTGAATAAAGAGAACTCATGAGTAGCGAATCCCCCTTCTCTACATTTTGGTGAACACGACGTGAAGAACGTCTTTTTCGAAAACTAGGAATTTATTTACCCTTACTTGGCAGGGTCATAACTTTTGACTCGGTGCTCGGAATTCAAAACCGTTCGCACCGTTGAAAAGGTCTCCTAAAATATAGAAAATACCGAAAAATCATAATGAATTTAATATCTTCTTTTATTAGTTATGTATCTAGTTTTGTTCAAAATATTAATGATGTTCCATTTCAAGCATGTGACGGTGACTTGGCTCTACCCATGTCACTTGGTATCTTTGATCCTTCTCACGAAAGTCCTCTTGCTTCAGAGGATATTTTGTTCAAAAGAAGATGAAATCATTGATACCTTTCTAAATGTTACCCAACCTTCTATTCATTCCAATGCACTCTCTTCTAGAGTTGATGCATTCGTGAATGATGAATTTCTTATCTATTCTAATGCACTCTCCTCTAGAGATGATGCATTAGTGCATGATGAATCTCCTTCCACATTTGATCCTGTTTGGATTGATGTTGAGAACATTTCTTCAAATAATTATTCTACTAGTTGTGATGATTTTGTAAATGTAATCTATATCTTTGCTGCCCCTCAAAGGCCTAAGAGACTGATCATTTACGTGACTCCAGCTAGTCCTTCTCCTGAAAGGGTTTGTTCTATTGATGGTGTTCCATTTGATAGTGATTCCCTTGATCTCTGTAAGGCTCCCTCTTACAGAGCGGTAGCCCATACCTATGATACTAGAATGAATAAACAACTAAGTCTTCTTCAAGCTCCTAAACCTACAACTAAAGCACATAGTGATTACGATCTTGTCGAGCAACCTCAGGTTACTCCGGCTAAGATATCACTGTGGGACTTGCTTCAGTCTGCTCCGGTTTACCAAGGTATGCTTCAAGAAGCCTTGCAAAAGATCCTCTTGTCGTCTTCTACTAGGCCGACAGATGCTGATGTGTTGATAGCTCATATTCGTGCGGATTCATCGAATATCACATTCTATCATCAGGAACTCCTGCCTTTGGAAGTACAGAAGCAAGTGAAACCTCTAATGATTATAGTTAACATTAATAAAATTGGTACTAGACGTACTCTCATTGATGCCGGTTCGGTACTTAATGTAAGCAGTATTGATCTATTGCCTAAGATTAATATTGACCCATCTTCTCTTAATGCTTCTTATGTCGACATTCGTGGATTTGATAATGTTGGGCGAAAAGCTCTAGGTACAATAGTATTTACCTTTGCAGCTTGTACCCATTACTGTACCTACCCTTGTATATGTTATGTCAGGGAAGTTAACATATAACCTTCTTCTTAGTAGGCTATGGATTCACGCTATGGGTGCAATCCCGTCTACCTTGCACAAATCTATCAAGTTCATTTGCAATAATAAAGTAGTCACAGTTAAGGTTGACCCTGATGCTATGCACTTATGTGAGATGGAAACTATCGCTCAGGCTTCAGTTGTGCCTACTCTTACTCCTTCAGTATCTTCTAATGTGTCAATGTTTACTCCAGCAATACCCACTACAAAGGATACTCTTGAGATAGATGCCCCTGAAGAAGATCCTTATGAAGCAAGAAATCTTAAGTCTATTCTTTCTACCTCTTCTCAAAGGAGTGTATGTCTTGGTGATGATTGGGGTCCTTCAGACTTTACAAATTCCTTCATTCAGGAATATAAAGTCGACCCGATCCGCTTAGACCTTCTAACAACATCATTCAAACCCGCTATCAAAGATGGTTGTTCCTCTGTATCGCGGGATAATGTGAATGCGAATTGTAATGTCCTTAGTGTTGATCCTCCTTTTGAGGAAGACGATTATGCTTTTGCTAAGCAGGATAATACTGAGAGTCCTATTAGGAAGGATGATGATGATCCCAAAGAAGAGTATGTTCCCCCTTGCTGGAATAATGCTCTCTATGAAGATCCTCCTTCTCACGATTTGCAAACACGATATGGCCCTGGCTTTAAGCTCGTCTCTAAGTATGGCTATGAGCTCAAAGGTTGTGGGTGTAATGAACAAGGCATACAAGTCCCTATAGAATTTACGCCTCCCAAGCATAATCTAGGGCTTGGTTGCTCGAATGAACAATCTAAGTAGAAACCACAATTCAACGTTGATGTGATGTCCGCTCAACCTCGTTCTCGCAGATTGATCTATTCTCATTTGTCTCTTGTCTTCATATCTTCTTCTTGTGAGAAGTCAAGCTTTTCTCCACAAGAGAAAGGGTTGCTTCCTACTCCTCATCCTTTATCTGAGCAAGAGCATATTTTGTTGCGGCTTCTAAAACCCCGCCTAATCACTCTTCCTCCTCCTACACGTAAAAATTCTCATAAACATAATAAAAAAAAAACAATCTTTTTGTGCGTACCATCGAGTGTCTGGCCATTCCACTAGTGAATGTATTGCCTTGAAGGATAAAATACAACTACTTTGTGATTCAAGTGCTTGTTGATGGACTTTCCTTTTCTTCGAATGACAAGTGATATTGAGGTTTACCTCTATCTTGTTCTAAGTATCTTGAGTGGTTCTTCTCCCATGTACGTTGGGAGCGGTGATTACTTTTTTTGGAGATGTGTGTCCTTCCTAAGGAACCCCTCCCTCTCTTCTATATGTCTTTCAAATAAAGCATCCCTTGAGCGGACTCCCTTTTGACGGGTTCCCGAGGGACCTCTTTGAAATCTTTTCTCTCAAACAAATTTCATGACATCTAGCTTGGGGGCAACCCGACTAGACTTCACTTTTCAAACAACGCGTCCCTTGAGTGGACCCCTCTCCCTTTTGAATGGTTCCCGAGCGACCCCTTTGAAAGTCTTCCAACTTGATGATGGTCTGCGTGACTATCTGCTTACTTGCTCTGTAGGACCGAGAACCTGTAGAGCTCCTACATTCTGTGATACGGGCTCTACTCTGAAGCAAGTTTTTCTTTTATCACTTTTACTCTATGATATGGGCTCTACTCTGAACCGGGTTTTTCTTTTATCACTTTTACTGTGTGGCGCGGGTTTTACTCTGAAGCGGGTTTTGCTTTCACCATACGCCTTGTTTACCGTGTGGTCCAGGTTCTTCTCTGAAGCAGGTTTTTCTTTCACCACGTGCTTTGTCCATTTTAGTTATGCTCTCTATTTCTATCTTTCTCTTCTCAATTGTATATACTGGATCGAAGACCAACATCTTCTTCATCCTGAGTATATGATTTTCCTTCCTTCACTTGTCCTACACTCTTGGGTTCGCCAGATCGTGTTCTTCTTCCTCGACGGTATAGGTATACATTTCTAACCCTATTACTTCTCTGATCTACTTTACCGAAGCACTCATCAATATTCGTGCTCTCTAAAGTGGGGGAAAAATGTATAGGAGCGAATTTGCACCCCTAATGCAAATTCCCCTTTTACCCTTCTACACTTTAGAAAACCTAAGGCGAAGGTTTAATTTCACATAAGCCCGCTTCTCACATCACATTTGGCACCCTATTTGTGTGTCGGTGGAGGCGTTTTTGTCGAGGATTCTCGTGCGGCATGCAAACGTCCCTAATAGATTCTCGTGTTTGGAGCCTACAGAGGCATTACCATTCCCATTGGGAGTCAACTTGTAACACCCTTTTCGGTCGACCGACCTAAATATGACCGTTTTCTTCCCTCTTTCCTTCATATTCACTATTCATTCCTTCCATTTTCATCTTTGGACCTCTCCATCCTTTCTAGCTCTCTCTTCACTCTCTAGCTCTCCACAAGCTCCAAGCAGCTTCTTCACCATCTCTTCAAACACTTTACACTTCATAGCAACAACATCAACACTCCATCACTTTAGTAGAGCAAGTGTGGAACGAAACACCACGACAACAGAGGCTTGAGTTCCTCTCATTTTCTCCCCCACTAGCCTTGAGCGCTTTGGGCGGAGGTGGTAAGCTTTCACTCCTCTCCTCTATTATTTGGTTGAGTAGCATAACATTGTTTTGTAGTGCTTTTGTGTTTACTTCATTTCCTACGTTTCTCTCTATCTATCTTGGTTGTCTATAGAGGTGGGAACACCAAAACGGGGGTTTGACTGAGGCAAACCCCTATATAGCCCCAACAATTTCTCTCTCTCTCTCTCTTGTGTGCAGGTATTGAAGATATTCACGAGTTGGAGGATTCATCACTCGCATGGTCGTAAGCATTCCCTTCCCCTTCTTCTCCTTGTCTTCTTCACTTCATTCTAGTTCTATCACATTATGTTACTTTCCCACATTCTGGTAGTTCTCAGCAATCAAAGTGTGAGTTGTCACTTAACTATTTTCTGAGACATTCTCGCTCTTTGGTCCGTACGAGATGCCAACACACCTTTGGGATGCCAACACGTCGTGCTGTCGTCTAGATTCCGCACTAACATCCTTTGATCGAGAGCTTGTCAGTTTGTCTAGAGAATCTCTAAGACTTGCTCTTTCGGATTCTAGAACTCTCACCGCTATCTTTTGAGGTAGTTTAGGGTAGTTCACCCCTTGAGGCTCTCTGAATAAAGAAAACTCGTGATTAGTGAATCCCCCTTCTCTACAACAAGCACTTTCTCATGGACACTAAGGAGAGATGCCACAATAGAAGGAAAGAAAACCAAGTTGTGAGGGATTGCCACATCATATAGTCCAGGACCATAACAACAAGCAAAATTCTTGATGTAGTGTGGGAACATGAACCTGCACCAATTCCCATGTGTAGAGCCCCATAAACACTTGAAGGGAGAGTAAAAATATCTTTGTTTTAGTTTAGTGCTAGAGTTCCTGGCATGAGCATAAGAGACACCATTCCTCACTCTAGTTACTTAAAATATAATACAAAACAATGTTATCCCATACTAATGCATAGACCAAAAGCCTTTATATAAAATAGGTCATAACATATTCCTCATCCTATGTTGTGCCTAGGTACACAACATGCACTTTCATGTCCCATTTTCAATTAATTTATGTTTGTGATCAAAATATGTATTCCAATATTTTTTGTGGGTTTAGAGGAGAAAGGAAAATAATTTTATTTAGAATTTATTGTTTTGGAATTGCAAAATATTTATTTTATATGCTAGGGGCTAAATTCGGTATTAAATAATATCTTGTTAAATTTTGGTGTAAGAATTGCAAAACGGGGTGTGGAATTTCTTATGAGTAGATTTGTAACCTCTAGGATCAAGTGGCAATATATTATTATCATATTCTTTGACATTTTTTATGACAACTTGCATATGGGGAGTTTTTGTCTAATTTAAGTTAGCAATCTTGTAATGGTCATGAAGGTGAGGATCTTGCAAGGAAAATCAATAAAAAAAATATTATTTTATTTATTTTTCCAAGACAAGGGCATTTGAACTTGGGTGCCTAAATTGGGGCCAACATCATCTATTTATTTGTAAGAAACTTGACATTTTAGGCATCCAATTTTAATCTATTAAAAATTTGTCAAATTTGATTGAAAACTTGTGTTCATTCATCTGTTTGACAACACATATTGTTTGGTGTTAGAATATAAAGGATGAAAACCCTTTAGCTTCCAAAGGATTTGAAGATGAAAAACCCTCCAATCCTCCTTTGTGGTTACATTTAGGAATCACACGTGTGTTGAAGGATTGCAAACGAATTGTTTGGTTTCAATTTTGCAAGAAACAATGAAGAAGGGTTCAACTTGCATAGTTCAATTTCTAGAATCATTATTTTATTGTGTGATTGTACTTGTTGCTATGTAAAAAAAATTGTGTGATTCTTCATCTCTAGAGCAACTTTGTTAAGCCATTGCTCCCTAGTTAAATATCATGAGTTTATTTCAACTTTTTGATCCATTATGTGTGCATAGAAGGAATACAATCAAGAGGGTTTGTTATATATTTATAATTTGTTGTTGTTATTTCTCATTGTAGTACATGTTTGATATAAATTTCATTGATATAAAGCATCCTATTACATTTATGGAACTTCTATGTGATTGGTGCAAAAATTGTCAAATTTTGATCCATATTTTTCTTAAAATTTGATGCATGGTTTTGGATATTTTCTAGAGTTATTTTTTAGATCTTTGGTTAAATATTTTTTTATATTTTCCATTATTTTGGCTGTACATCTCATGCAAAATAAATATCTCCAACATTTGATAAAATTTGTGCTTCATTTATGTGAATTTTGATCAATTTTCAAGGTAATTTCATGAAGTTTTAGCAATATAAATTTTAGAATTTGATAGCAATTTGAGAAAGTTTTGTTGAGGTTTTCAACACATTTTATGATTAAATTGCTAGGTTTATTTCAGATTTGAATAATTTTGCAAATATTTTAATTTGTGACATTATGATGGTATTAGAGTAGTGATCTTCCTAGCATGTAGGGTAAATCAAAGTGTTTCGATTATATGGGAAAAACAGGTTTTGAAGGGACCCAAAACCCTTTACATCACATTACATCAAAATGTTGCTATGAAAGAGAATATTCAATAAAGCATAAACAACAACCAACAACCAAAAAATAGCAACCAAACAACAGAAAAGAAGAAACAGAAAAAACAACACATAGTCATAGAAATCACTTCATATTCTTCAAGGTATTGGCCACCTCAATCTCTTGATTATAGTGTAGGTTAACCATATCCATCAACTCTTGTTTTTCTTCTTCAAACGTCTTCTTTAGGCTCCCCATTGTTCTAGTGCTCATACCTTTAGCCTCCTCTTTGACATTCTTCTTCCACTTCCTCTTGGAAGCCTGATCCTTCTCAAGCATGTCTGTGAAGTACATTTGATCCTCACAGAGCTAACTGATTTTTCCAAAGAGAACCTTGAGAGAGTCTGCACTATTCTTGATAAGAGCTATGACTAATCTGCAAAAGATTTTTGATGTCATCATTTGTTCCCTTAATATTTTCCTCCATTACACCAAGGCAACTTTCACACTGGGCTTTAAAATCATAAAATGAGCATTCCAAATCCACCAAGCTCTCAATGAGCAGGTCCGAGGAAGACCCCTTCAGTTTGGTTAGACATTTTCTCCTTCAAGCCCTTGATTTTAATGTTGACCTTGTTGAATTCTTGCAACACCCATTTAGCAAGTTTAAAGGTGCAAGTAGCACCAGACCTAGCCATGTCTAACAACTCATACATAGTAGTGTTATCATCATCAAGATAAGAAAAATCCTCAAACATATGATTACTATTTAAAGGTTTTGACTTGCTAAGGTTCAGGTTCTCACCCACATCCTCCCACACATCCTTTTCACCCAAGGCATCCTCACTGCCCAAATCCCCATCAACGTCCACATGTGGAGAAGTTTGGCAAATAGGGGATTCCTCAACATCCACAACATTATCAGTAGTGATCTTTACCTATTCTAGAACCACATTCTTATCCTTCCTGATACCTTTAGACCCCGACCTATGCAGTTTAGCAAGTCTTTTGGAGGCCCTCTAAGGAAGCTCCTCATCCACATTGTCTCCCAATTGCATGAACTGTTCCTCCTCATCCTTTCTAGAAGAATCAAAACCTTGGCCACGAAGTTCAACATTCTTCTTGGTCGACCGATGGTGAGACCCACCCGAACTCTACTCAAAATCATCCCCACTAGATAGGGACCCACGAGAATCTGGCCTTTGCATAACAAGTTTCTTGGTGCATCCCTTCCTTTTCAAATTCCCCTTTTTCCTTTTCCTAGAAGGGAAAGCCATGGGGGAAGAAGAGGCCCCATAGTAATATCCTCCTCCCCTTCCACTCTTCATCACCATCAACACTCCTCTTCGAACTAGAAGAAAACGAGTCTTCACTTATAGCCTTCTCCTTACCCTTAACAGACTTAGCTGGGGTATGTGCCCTCACATGCTCCATGATGAGCAAAATCAACCCTTCATGAAGAATAGGGTACCTATGATTCTTGAGAAGGGTTCAACTTGCATAGTTTGATTTCCATAATAATTATTTTATCTTGTGGTTGTACTCATTGTTGTGTGATTTTTCATCCTTGGAGCAACTTTGTGAAGCCATTGTTCCTTAGTTGAATCCTATGAGCTTATTTCATTTATTTGGTTGATTGTGTATGCATAAAAGGAATAAAATCAAGACGGTTTACTATAGATTTATAGTTTCATCAATTTCTTTGAGGGCAATTTCACATTTTAGGCATTCAATTTTACTCTATTAAAACTTTCCCAATTTTTTTGAGCACTTGTGTTGATTCATCCATCTGTAGACGAAAACCCTTAGGTGTTGGAATTTATAGATTGAAAACCCTTTGGCTTCCGAAGGATTTGAACATGAAAGCTCGTTGATCCTCCTTCACGGCTTCATTTAGGAATCACATGTGTGTTGAAGGATTGGAGATGAATTTTTTGGTTCCAATTTTGTAGGAAATAATGAAGATGGGTTCAACTTGCATAGTTTGATTTCCATAATCATTATTTAATCTTATGGTTGTACTTGTTCTTGCGCAATTTTTTTTTGTGTGATTTTCATCTTTGAGGTAGCTTTGTGAGGCCATTGTCCCCAAATTGAATATTGTGAGTTTATTTTAGGTTTTTGGTTGATTGTGTGTGCATAAAAGGAACAAAATCAAGAGGGTTTGCTACAAATTTATAATTTTTTGTTGTTGTTATTCTTTATTGTAATACAACATATTTGCTAGACATTTCATTTATATGAGAAATCCATTGTACTTATGAAATTTCTATGTGATTGGTGTTGAAATTGCCAAAGTTTGATCCATATTTTTTTTCAATTTGATGCATATTGCATTAAAATTCCAGCAATAACCACTTTTTGATCAAGCTTTGGTTAAAGCATTTCAAAATATCCCTAGCCTTTTTTATGTAGATGAAGGTCCATAAACACTAAAAAGCTTGAATTATAAATCATAACTTTGAATATTGAGTGGTTGACAGTTGTTATCTGCATCCACACAATCCACTGTGACAATTTTTGGATTCCATAAAGTGACTAGCCCACCAGATGCTCCTTCAGCAGGTACTGCCAAAGCTTTCCATCTGCCCCATTTGGAAATTGTTGTTTCAAACATTTCCTTGGACAAGTTAGACTCTTGGATGAGAAAAATATCAGCCCCACTAGCATCAATTTGACGCTTGATCTAGGCTCTTTTGTTAGGGGCATTGATGCCCTTGACATTCCATGAAATAATCTTCATTGAGCACAAGGAGAGCAGCATGCCCTCCTCAGTCTACTATTGATTAAGAAACCACCATCTAGAGTAGCTTGCATACTTGCTTCAATTTCCTCTTTTAATTTCTCAACCTTGGATTTTCTTCCCCTTTTTGCTAGGTTTTTTTTGGGGCGATACTTGGCAAATGGGTGTTTGAGCTAGTGATAATTATTTTACACTTAATTTGAGTTATAAATAAATTATACAATATTAGTATGGAATCTTTTAACAAAGAAAATGAATATGTATTGCTTGTAACATAATTTTTATACTATTCATAATTCATTCTACTTTAATTATATTTATGTAGCATAATCTTATGTTTAATTCATAATTTCTTTTTAGATTCATCTTATTTGTAATTATTTTTTATTATACTTAACCTTTTAACCAATCATAATTCATTATATTTTAACTATATTTATATAATATAATATTACATAATTATTTTATATTTAATATATCTTTTAATAAAAAAATCTTTATAGAATGAAAATTCATACTACAAATGGTAAATAACATGAATAAAATCTTTAATAATTTGAAAAAATTATTATTATAGTAAAAGTAAATAGCATTGAGGTAGTCCTTTCTGACATACATTTGAATCTCTTGATCACTCACCATCGGGTCACATTCCCTTCATAGGTTTTCCATCTTTCAATAATGACATTGAAATTTTCATCCCTTTTTCGAACCTGACATTTAATCATCAATCTTATTAGAAATTAGAGACTAACATCATTATAATATGATACTATATTAACAACTTAATGTACACTAATTTTAAAAGTGTTGTTTTAAAATCCATATCATAAAATGAAATGATTCCAAAACTAGGAGAGGGTATAACAAATACCTTTCATTTTTTAAATGTTTTTTTTTTAATTATCAAATTTAAAATATTTATATTAATTTAATTTTTTTATATATTTAATAATTTTAAACTTCATTATTTAAAATTAATAGTTTTAAAAGTATTTTATTTAAAAAAAGTTATATTTATATTATTTATTTAAAATATTATTAACAATATTAATATGTAATAAGTTGATATTCAATTATATAATTTACATATAAAAATATAATAATATGAAAGATATACATATAATATCTAATATAAGATTTTAATATAGATAATAGATTGTGGTTTGATTATTTAAATTGTGCACTTATACAAATATAAATTCATTCATTAAGTACAAACAAATGCTCAAATATATTTATGATACCTAGTATGTGTCTTTCAATTGAGAGTGTGTGCATAGGGCTTGATTAGATCCAAGCATATATTTGATGAAGTAATTAAAGGTAATGATATTAGGTTTACTAGGTCTCAACTAGCTCTATGCATTCTATAAACTAATTACATGCAACTAGTTCATTAGTTGTGTGATTGAGTCTAACCAGCTCTAGTTTATGCCTATTAGATGATATGGATGCACAAGGCCCCATTATCCCTAATAATGCACATGATGAACCAATTACATTTGGTTGATTCCCGATATGTATAATTGGGGCTTCATGCTAATTAGATGAGATTAGGCAACCATAGCTCAATCAACCTAATCAACATGTTTGGTTCATTAAGTGCACAATTATCACTAATGGGCCTCAATTTGCATTTATTAGATGAGATTGTGTACTCGGTGAGAAAATTACATATAATTAGTTCAGCATTTGTATAATTGGGGCTAATCAAACACTCACTCACATTTGACAAATGATATTAGGTCTTTAGGTCTTAGTTAACCAACCAAATGGAACTGGTTCAACATGTGCACAATTGGGGATAATCATGTTCCAATTTGAACCTATTAGATGAGATTTAATGCATAGAGCTTAGTTAATCCCAATTGTTCACATAATGAACTAGTAACATCTATTAAATTCATCAAGTGTGTATGGGGTTAATGAAACAACAATTCATACCTATGACATGAGATTGGGAGGATAGAGCTCAATAAACCTATCACATCCATGATGAACTAGTTGCATGTGACTAAAGATCAAGATCACAATTAGATCTAATTGCAACCCAAATTGTGTATATTGGATGGAGCTACTTGTCCAATAAAAATTCAATTAAACATCTCTTAGAAAAATTAGGTTTCCAATGAACCAACTATATGTGACCGATTCATGATATGTATGCAATTTTTGGGCTAATTGAGAACTAATTCACACCTATTAGAATTATTGAATGCATAGGGCTTGATTATCCCTAATAAATAAAAAACAACAAAAATTCTTGTACATTATGTTAGTTATGTGCAAGTGGCATACATAGGCATTCCAAAAATACCAAGGAATCAACATTTGCACAAGTCAAATCTAAATTATCATGAGATTTTGGGGTTTTAGTTTTTGTTAAGTGGCACACAAATAACTTAAAGTTCTACACCTATGGGAAGATCAAATGACCCTAAATCAAAATAAATGTGGGCATTCTCCTTTTATAGAGGTTGTTGAAGTCTATGGTGAATTGAAGTCTAAAATTGGGGTTGAATCCTTTGGTAGAATTGTATCTAAAGAGTAGTCAGGTAGGCATAGTTGAGTTTAAAACAAATGGTGGATTTAACACATAGAGTGTCTTCTAATAGGCTAAATATTTATTGGTTGGGTGGAATAAATTATTAGATTCTTGAAAGATTAAATTTACCTCCTATGTGTTTTTTAAGAGTAAAATATCCTTATGTGATTACTGTACTAAAATCATATTTGAACAACATTTAGAAGAGCATAAAGCCTTCAAATTTGTACTAAATATAATAGATCATAAGATCTAGGATGATAGCTTCAGTCAGATGTGATCAAAGATCATCACTTATAAATCAAATAAATTTAAGGAACATTTAAATCGAAGTTATGAGCATACATATAAAATTCGATAAAACACGTGATATTATATTCTGCATTTATGTGAAATCAAAATTCTCTTATGTCATCCGCCATCATGTAGAAGGGTGTATACGTGTGAGTGTATACATAACAAATGGTAATCAGAGTTGTTAAACAAACCACACCCTAAAGGACGCGTCCCATGAGTGGACGTGCCTCCACTCGTGGAGACACGTCCTCTCATGAGGTGCGCCTGTTAGGGGCGGACTTCTCCCTTACTTATGGTGGTTCCTCATTCGATATGCAAAACATAGAAATCGGGCAATGTTCTGCAATCGGCACATTTAATAAGAAGTTCAAATCTGGAAATCGAAAATCTGAACATAGAAGATAAATTACATATTTGACTTAGAAACTTTTCTTATACAGATTTTTTCTGACTTTAGTTCAATCTTAGTGTTTCTTAGGATCCCATTAGAAAAGATTTGATTACATTTACATGGTATCAGAGCCACGTTGTGTGAATCCAAATCAAATCTAAAATCAGATTGCTCAAGGAATTCGTATTTTCTAAAATCGAATTCACATTCTTCATAATGTCAACTATGATCAGATTTGAAGATCGTCTTGCAGGAGCAGATAACTTTACATCATGGAAATTTAGAATCATGATGATCCTAAAAGAAAATAAACTAGACTCACTTGTGAGAGAAAATAAAAAGGAACTTGAGGCTGAACCTGAGAAAAGTCAATGGATTGAAAACAATGAAAGAGCCATGAAAATCCTTGTAGATGCAGAGAGGGATCATATAGTGCCTATCTTAGCAAAACATGAAGCTGCATACCATAAGTACAAATCTCTTGAGAGTACTTATGAGATCAACAACACCTGTAGGACTCTAGCATTAAAACGGCAAATCAACAATGCTCAAATAAACAAAGAAGAGTCCATTAATGAATACTTCATGAGGATTATTGAACTTAGGGATCAATTATCCACAATTGGATATCAGATTGACAACAAAGAGTTAACCCTAATTGCACTAGGAGGCCTACCAAACTCATGGGAGTCATTTGTTCAAGGAGTAAGTGTGAGATCTAAACTCCCTAAATTTGATAGGCTAAGAACTGACTGCCTTCAAGAAGAAACAAGAATCTCCACTAAGGAAAATAAACAAAAGAACATAGATGAAGACATTCATGTACTCAACACAACGTCTAATAAAAGGAACAAGAAAAACTCCTACAAGAGAGGATATTTTAAAAGAAAGAGAAATTCCAATGGAAAGGAATCTTTTAAAAAGAAAGACATCTCTCAAGTGCAATGCTTTAGATGTGATCAATATGGTCACTATCCAATGAAGTGCCCTGACAGATCTAAACAACAAGCATCTTTTGCCAAAGTAGGAAAGACAAATTCAAATCATGAATCTAAAGACCTTGTGTTCTAAAAGGACAAATGGACATAGAGTTACCCTTATGGATGGGAAAATTCTAGCATGGTCTAAAACTCAACTATTAAGAAAAACTATTGGTGTAAGACAAGGGTACCTTTACAAACTATGCACCTAAGTCTAAAACCATCCCATGGAGGAACTTGTAAAGGTTGTGTCTTAGAAAAGAAAATAAAACCTTAAAGGCGAATAATAGAAACCTACACCTCTAAAATTTAAGGAATTATGCATGAGTGCTGGAATTAAGAGGGAGTTCACAAGTTGTTTGACCTAAACAATTAAACCATTCAAGAGGGCAAGAAGTTCTAGTGAGATAGAAACCTACTGCCCTAGAATACCTGAAGAGGAACCTGCTCCTAAGATTCAGAGGGAGCATCCTAAGGAAATGCCACATGAACTACCTTCTAAATCAGATGAGGATACAAATGACATCGGCAGAAAGAGACCACTTTGGGCAAGGAAGATGATCAAAGAAGCAAAGGATCATGCAGCACCTAAAGGAACGTTCAGGGAGAGTAAAAGACCCAAACATTTCTCTAGCTATGTTGCCTTAATGAACAACATCATAAACTTTGAACCTGCCAGTGTTACAGAAGCCTTCAGACATCAAGCCTGGAAGGATGCAATGACAGAGGAGTACCAGTCCATACTAAAGAATGATGTATCGGACATAGTGCCTAGACCAAAAGAGAAATTTGTTGTTTCTTCTAAATGGCTCTTCAAAATCAAGCATGTTGCTAATGACAGTATAGAAAAACATAAAGCACGTTTCGTGGCTAGGGGGTTTTTTTTCTCAAAAGAAAGGCATTGATTACGAAGAAACATTTGCACCTGTTGCCTGTTATACATTAGTGAGAGCAGTATTAGCCATTGCAGTAGCGAAAGGATGGAAGATCCATCAAATGGATGTGAAAACTGCCTTCCTGAATGGAACCATTGAAGAGGAAGTCTATCTGGAACAACCTGAAGGTTTTGTGATACATAAATCTAACTCACATGTGTGCAGGCTCAAGAAAGCTCTCTATGGACTTAAACAGGCTCCCAGGGTCTGGTATGAAAGAATTGACAGCTATCTCTTGGGATTAGGATTTTCCAAGAATGATGTTGACTCCAATCTCTACTTCAAGGTAATCAAAGGTGATATGCTTATAATTATTTTATATGTTGATGACCTACTGATAACAAGAGAAGATCACCTCATTGCTCAAGGGAAACAAGATCTAATCTCTGAATTTGACATGAAAGACTTGGGTATTCTTCACTACTTACTCGGTTTGGAAGTATGGCAGAAATCAAAAGGTATTATACTAAATCAAGGAAAGTATACTATTGACATTCTGAAGAGATTTGGAATGTTGGACTGTAGACCGATGTCTACACCTATGGAAACCAGCCTTCACAAATTGAAAGAAGCAGCAGCAGAATCCAAATGTGCAGATCCGACCCTTTACAGACAGATGATTGGATCCTTGATGTATCTGGTTAACACCAGACCTGATATTTGCTATGCTGTAAATGTTCTTAGCCAATTCATGTGTGAACCCAAGGAAATTCACTTGATGGTTGTAAAACATATTTTTAGATATCTTCAAGGCACTATTGGATATGGTCTTCTTTACAAGAATGATCCACTAGATCTACATGGGTACTCTGATTCAGATTGGGCTGGAAGTGTAACTGATTGAAAAAGCACATCAGGATGCTGCTTCAGTTTGGGATCGGCTATGATCTCCTGGATTTGCAGAAAACAATCGTCAATTGCACAGAGCTCAACGGAACCTGAATATATTGCAGCCTCAATGGGAGCAAGAGAAGCAGTGTGGCTTCGTAAATTGCTTGTGGGACTCTTTGGTGAGCCCTTGAATCCTACAATTATTCATTGTGATAATCAGAGTTGTATAAAACTCTTTGTGAATCCTGTCTTTCATGACAGATCTAAACACATTGAGATCCCCTATCATTATGTAAGGGATATGGTGGAAAGGAAAGTGATTCAGTTGGAGTATATTAGTACAAATGATCAAACTGCAGACATTCTCACCAAGCCTCTCTCCCAGATCAAGGTAGAGCACTTCAGGAAGAAACTTGGTATGGTTGAAATGTAATTTGTTATTTATGTTTGAAATACAAATTGTTTATAAATTGTACTAATATATAAAGATGTTTAATGTGTAAACTCTTTTGTCATGTGTGTGACTCCATGACTTTATGGGTCTACTCCCCCTGTGTACATTATCGAAAGGTGACGATCTTTCTGATAATGAACACTTGTATTTGACATTATAAAGTGACGACTTTACAATGATGAACTATCATGATAAATATCATGTGACTTGATATCTGTGGACATGTCATGATGGTATCTCTTGGACATCTTGATGGATATCATGAGACTTGATATCTGAAGGTCATTGTGATCCGTAAGAGATAATCATGGTGGATGATTATATCCGTGGATATGCCATGAATTATGGTAGACATCATGTGACTTGATGTCAGTGCACATACCATAATGAAGATATGTTATGGAGAATGTCATGTGACTTGACACTTTCAGAAGCATATCATATCTTCTGATATCACGAGATAGGTGATATCACTTTGGAAGTTATCCTTCCTACTTAAAGAGGGAGTGTTGAAATAATGAAGATGTGTTATGAAGAATGTCATGTGACTTGACAACTTTGAGAAAACATATCATATCACGTGTGAAGGTGATATCTTGACTTATTTGATTTGAAATATCTTCCCTACCTAAGAGGGAGTGTTAATGATGATAGCTTCAATCAGATGTGATCAAAGATCATCACTTATAAATCAAATAAATTTAAGGAACATTTAAATCAAAGTTATGAGCATACATATAAAATTCGATAAAACACGTGATATTATATTCTGCATTTATGTGAAATCAAAATTCTCTTATGTCATCCGCCATCATGTAGAAGGGTGTATACATGTGAGTGTATACATAACAAATGGTAATCAGAGTTGTTAAACAAACCGCACCCTAATGGACGCGTCCCATGAGTGGACGTGCCTCCACTCGTGGAGACACGTCCTCTCATGAGGCACGCTTGTTAGGGGCGGACTTCTCCCTTACTTATGGTGGTTCCTCATTCGATATGCAAAACATAGAAATCGAACAATGTTCTGCAATCAGCACATTTAATAAGAAGTTCAAATCTGGAAATCGAAAATCTGAACATAGAAGATAAATTACATATTTGACTTAGAAACTTTTCTTATACATATTTTTTCTAACTTTAGTTCAATCTTAGTGTTTCTTAGGATCCCATTAGAAAAGATTTGATTACATTTACAAATAGTGTTAGAAGAATAAATCTAATATGAAAATTGAGATTAAAAATGAGCTATCAAAAGTTGGAGAAAGGTTCTCAAAAAGTTATAGTTGATTATGACACTCCCAAACATTAGCATTAAAGATGAGCATTGGTGTGCACACTCGTCTTGTTTGGGAACTCCTATCTTATTATGGCATTAGTGACCTCAGATGTTGCCGTCCTTTGCTCTCTATGTTCTATAACTTTATAGAGTTGCTCACCTTTTTTATTTTGCAAGCCCTTCTATATATGCAAACATCTAACATTAGTCTCCAATATTAAGAAAATGATTGCAAAATTTTCAAGGGGAGGATATTTTGATCGGTGCTATGGGGAAACTACCTAAGCCCCCTATTTGGCATGTTTTAACCTCTACAGTACAACAAAAATTGAGATGTATGTAATCCCCAAGTCTGGGTGTTTATGATGTGAGAGGGAATTTGCACCAAATAACCTTATGAGGATGTCGAGTGCTAGGATGGTATGTGCTTGTGCAACAAAGGAGATAAAGAGATGGAAATCTCTAGTGAGTCAAGGGGATGACTCAATAGAGGTTTTAGATTTGCAACAATGGTGGATCTTGTAGGAGATTTCTACAACTTTGTGTTTGGGAACTGTAAGAGACCAGGTGTCTCTCAACCCAATCACTGGCTGATACTGCTATGTTTTTGTTTGTTTTCTGTATTTTTTTATGTTTTTGTGGTTTTTGCAAATAAGGGAGAATTGCGATTTTGCTCAAGAGAGCTATAAAAATTCATAATAAATTCACAGATGGAAAACACGCCTCAAAATTACTCCTCAAATGATGGCGCATCAATTTATTAAACTTCAGGACTCATACAATAATGAACTGCGAACATATTAGAAAAGGGCAACATTTTTATTGCAAGAAAAACCTGGTTATTGCAGCTGCCATTCTGATGAAGAAAAGTACGACCAAGCTCAGATAAAGACTTCTCCAGCCACGAAGTCGTTGCCAAACACTCCAGAGAACTAGGCGCCCCAGATGCTGAAAGCAGAAGTCAGAAAGGCAAGTCGTATTTGCCCAAAAGAAAAGTACGGCCCTTGTTGCAACAAAGTACAACCTGTACCAGCAAATAAGAAAGTACGGCCGGGAAAAATAAAGCTCACACACATCTAAAAATGATTCCCAGTCAAGTCGCCTCTGGTATCTGGAAGTAAACTCTTCTCAAAATTATTCTGAAACTATCACAGTAAGCACAAATGCAACCTCTGTATGAAGTCACTCTGTTGACAAGCTTCAACTGGTATTGCACAGTCTCAGTATGCCTGATTCTAAAGAGGCGGAGCGATCTTCAAAACGCGTTGATCTGCAAAAACCCTTGTTTCACAAACCCCAATGCTCTCAGAGAGAAAAGACAAATTTGAATAATCATAACATAAGTGAGTTCGATTTGTCTTTGGCAAATATATATCTCTCTTCACAAGTTCGACCCAAAAGGCAATTTAATAATCATTTAAATAAATGATAAATTCGTCCCTTTTTTACTTAGGAAAATAAATCATTAATGGCGTCCTCTTTTTAATATGAATAATTAAAACTCATAACAATAATATTTCACCTCTATTATAAAGTATTAAATACTTTATAATTTGTCATTAATTATTACTTTAATATTTCATTAAAATGACTTTATATTATAAAGTCAAATTAATAATCTTTTAATAATCATTAAATGCCCAAGTAAACACTGTTTGCTCAACAAAACATCAAACTGGGTCGAAACTGAGCTGACCAACTGAACCAGGTGCCCTACCAAAAATAGAAACCTTTGTCTTCCTGACTTACTATAAATAGTAAGTGTCTGAAAATCACTCTGTAAGAGTCTGCCAAGGCCCAAACCTGAAACAACTGATAGAGTAATGCTTCTAACCACTGGGTAAATGCCCTAAGGGGCCCTCTATCCACAACTATCATCCTATGAGGGTCAAAATAATAGGCTCACTCCTCAACAAACAATGTCAGCTAAAACGGGGACATTACAGTCCGCCCTCCCTGAAATTGCTTGTCCTCAAGCAATCTCCCCAAATAAAGAAACACCACACCACCTAGATTCCAAGGGTAGTGCCTGGTAATGTCCCTGTCAGCCATGACTATCTCCTGTAACTCCCACAACTGATCAACTGAAATAGAATGCCATTCCCGATCAACCTCAGTGTTGTCTGTCTTAGGAGTAAGAAACTCAGGAGGAAGCAAGTCAAATCACAAGCAACACTTGCCCCCTAAAACTACACGAGATATACTGTCATCCAACATATCTAACATGTGAATTCTAGAACGGTGCACCTGAAACAAATCGTGTACATGTGGGTCAAACATAAAACCATATGCACTCTGCACCGTGTACACACTATGAAACTCCTCCGTGAGCTGAGTCTGAAACCCCAATGCACAAGTAGGATCCCAATCGCTATCAACACTCATCTCAAGACCAAGGTCAGGAGAGTGATCGGCATCAAACTCAAAAAACGGATTGTCATATGTTGATGTAACATCCGCCTTGAAGAAGGGGTTGGTCACCAACCTACCCAACCCTCTAGGTTGATCCCCAACGGTCACCTCCGAACCCCCGGGACACTGAGCATAACCATGCCTAATCTGCACAAAATCCGCCTCTACCTTCTTGCTCTTCCTACTGACAAGAGAGATAGAGCATAGGCTCCCATCTGTAATCCCCCTCAACACATATTTCTTGCCCTGTATCTCAAATCTCATCTCCATTTTAGGCAAGTTGAGGGTGAACACACTAATGTCCTGAAGCCATCTCATACCCAACACTAAATCCATCCCACCCAAGTTGACCACATAAAAATCTACCTGCAACTCATAATCATTCAGTATGAGGGTGAGATTACAAATTCGTTGAGTGCAAGTGAGGGTATATCCATCTGCCACCCGAACTCTAAATCCAGCGAAGTCTTCTGCCTGCAGTCTGCATCTGCTGACCAAACTCTCATCAATAAAATTGTGTGTGGCTCCAGTGTCAAGCATGGCAATACATCATTGTCCATCCACTAATCCCCTGAACCTGAATGAATCATCTCATGCACTAGCAGATAATACCAACGAGGACAAATTGGCATCAGGCCCGAACTCCATAGAGGCATTTCCAACCTCTGTATACTCCGAAATAGCTTGCTGGTTTGAATCCTCAGACTCAACATCTCCATAATAAACCCACATGGCGCGGTTGGCTTTGCCCTTTGGCCTCAAGGGATAATCATGTTCCTTGCTGTAGGGTTCCTTGCACCAAAAACATAGTTGTTTCCTTCTCAATTCATCACGAGTTGCATCATCAATTCTTGTTGCTATTTTCTTTTTTGGTTCTGCAACTGGTGTATGACTCTCCTCAACAAGCAGGGTGTTTGTTTTTGTCTGAAATTGTTTTTTCGGGGCAACAAGCTCCATACTCTGTGCCTTCTGCATAGCTTCCTATAGAGTAGGGCGATCAAATGCTTTGACCCAACCTCTCATAGGCTCATACAATCCCTCAATGAACAAAATGACAAGTCTCCTCTCAGATATACCTGTCACCATAATTGCTATTTTCTGGAACTCACCAATGTAGGCATCCAAACTACCTGTTTGCCTGAGCTGAGCTAGCTCTCTAAAGTAAAGTTTCGGATCCTTCTTATCAAAGCGCTCTATGAGCCTGTTCGTGAACTCTTGGTAAGTAGTAACCTGGTGATGACCCAATGTGTACATGTTGTGATGCCACCAATCATGCGCTAATCCATCAAGATGTAACGTGGCAAATTTAATGGCCTTGTTCTCTTGCATAGGTCTCAAAGATAGGTAATTGTCTAGCTTTTGTACCCAAGACCTTGTTGAACTCTTATCCGAGCCATCAAAATAAGGCAAGACAATCTTGCTCACCGCATGCTGAAGATCCCTATTCACCTGTGGTGGTGGCTGGTACTGAGGAGCTTTGCGCTCAAATCTACCTCCACCCCTGGGTCTATGTACATCCATGAACTCATGAAATGACAATGACTGCCTAATCTCAAGAGCCAAGGTCGAGTACTCTCCAAAGAATCTGGTCACGTCTGCCACTGATGTGCCATGGTGCGGCTGAAACTCTAGCTGGTGACCCTGTTGCTCTGCCACCAAAGTCGGTGGTGCCTCCCTAGTAATGAAGGTAGGTTGTCCAGGCCTACGCTCATGAACAACCGGTGACTGTTGTTGTCGTACAAGTATCTGTGGCTGGTCTACGCCTCCTGTGCCACTAGATTGTCCTATCTGAATGTAGTGTTGGTGAGGCGGAGTATATTGTCTCATGGTACCTATCAGCTGTGACATCATGTCCATCATATTGTCATGTCTACTCCTGAATTCTGCCTCAGTCATCTCAGCATCTTCTTTTTCTTTCCCTGAATCTCTAGGAGTCTGTGTAGGAATCTCTCGATCTGCCATGAGTGTAGTCACACTATTTTCACTACTACTAGAGCTAGACCTGTGTATACCGAGAATCCCTGATACTGTTTCACCTTCTGGAATGGGTGGACCTATCCAATCCTCAACTTTGCCTGTTCCTCTACCCTTACTGTAGAAAATAATGTCCTTACTCATGAAAAAGCATCTAAAAAGCAAACTTCTGACTGAAAAAGCACAGGCTAGCAGGACTTTTGTGCTCTGATACCACTGTAAGAGACTGAGTGTCTCTCAACCCAATCACTGGCTGATACTACTATGTTTTTGTTTGTTTTCTGTATTTTTTAATGTTTTTGTGGTTTTTGCAAATAAGGGAGAATTGCGATTTTGCTCAAGAGAGCTATAAAAATTCATAATAAATTCACAGATGGAAAACAAGCCTCAAAATTACTCCTCAAATGATGGCGCATCAATTTATTAAACTTCAGGACTCATACAATAATGAACTGTGAACATATAAGAAAAGGGGAACATTTTTATTACAAGAAAAACCTGGTTATTGCAGCCGCCATTTTGATGAAGAAAAGTATGGCCAAGCTCAGATAAAGACTTCTCCAGCCACGAAGTTGTTGCCAAACACTCCAGAGAACTAGGCGCCCCAAATGCTGAAAGCAGAAGTCACAAAGGCAAGTCATATTTGCCCACAGGAAAAGTACGACCCTTGCTGCAGCAAAGTACGGCCTGTACCAACAAATAAGAAAGTACGGCTGGGATAAATAAAGTTCACACACATCTGAAAATGATTCCCAGTCAAGTCACCTCTGGTATCTGGAAGTAAACTCTTCTCAAAATTATTCTGAAACTATCACAGTAAGCACAAATGCAACCTCTGTATGAAGTCACTCTGTTGACAAGCTTCAACTGGTATTGCACAGTCTCAGTATGCCTGATTCTGAAGAGGGAACGTTCTTCAAAACCCGTTGATCTGCAGAAACCCTTGTTTCACAAACCCCAATGCTCTCAAAGAGAAAAGACAAATTTGAATAATCATAACATAAGTGAGTTCAATTTGTCTTTGGCAAATATATATCTCTCGTCACAAGTTCGACCCAAAAGGCAATTTAATAATCATTTAAATAAATGATAAATTCGTCCCTTTTTTACTTAGGAAAATAAATCATTAATGGCATCCCCTTTTTAATATGAATAATTAATACTCATAACAATAATATTTCGCCTCTATTATAAAGTATTAAATACTTTATAATTTGTCATTAATTATTACTTTAATATTTCATTAAAATGACTTTATATTATAAAGTCAAATTAATAATCTTTTAATAATCATTAAATGCCCAAGTAAACACTGTTTGCTCAACAAAACGTCAAACTGGGTCGAAATTGAGCTGACCAACTGAACCAGGTGCCCTGCCAAAAATAGAAACCTATGTCTGCCTAACTTACTATAAATAGTAAGTGTCTGAAAATCACTCTATAAGAGTCTGCCAAGGCCCAAACCTGAAACAACTGATGGAGTAATGTTTCTAACCACTGGGTAACTGCCATAAGGGACCCTCTATCCACATTTGTTAGCCTACGAGGGTTAAAATAATAGGCTCACTCCTCAACAAACAATGTCAGCTAAAACGGGGACATTATAGGGACTTAGAAGAAAATCCAAGCAATAGAGAAATTATAGAAAGGAGAAAGATTTAGAATACGCTATGGACTCTAATATGAGTAGAAAAGATGAAGATCATGGGCTTCAAGAATGGAAGATTCGCAAATTTGTAGCCATGGATGAATGTAGGGAGTTGAGATAACTCAAAGAAGACTTTTTGGAAGGAAAATTGAACAAGAGTGTGAGAAAGGAAATTTAAGATTTCAAGTACATGAATAGAGCATTTTAGGTCAAGTATTTATTGGAGAAATTACTAGAGAAAAATAAAATTTTCAGCTATTCAAGAAGTTAATTTTGAAATTCAGATTTGGATATCAACAATTAGGGCACCTACATCCTCGAGGAATGAGGATTCCAAATTTCATTGGTGGGTTGGTTCTAGAAAGTGATGAATATTCACCTATGCATAACTAGAGATGGGTTTCAGGTTGAGGAAACCAATTGTATATGACCTAAACATGTTTAAGGAATGGACATGAAAATGAGTGCAAAATTTCTAACATTATGGTTATGTATATTTTGGAGTGCCCCATAAGGTCTATAATTCTTTTGTATATAATAAAGATTGTGTTTTTCAAATTAGTCATTGTTCTTCCATCTTTTTGTGCTTTTGTTATGTAACTATAGGCAACTATGAGACGTTTGTTCAATTGATCCACTTACCATTTGTCTCATTTGATATCAAAGTAGGAATCAAATCTTCTGAGTGAGAGCTATGCAAAGCTCCATAACCAGGTGTCTTCTATGTGTGTCATGTTGAAGGTGGGCCAAAGGAGTTATGTTCCACAATGGAAGAAGAGTATAAAACAAGTGAGTAGCTAAAGGACTGCACTTGACAAATCTTACTAATATGATGAAAACCTTTTAGGTGAGGCTTTATGACATAGAGGCCACATAGAGAAGAGTGGCTATAACAAAGGACACTAGTAAATATTTGAGAATATGGTACCATACAAAGAGTTCATAGACATTATCCTGATGAGAAAGTCACCACAAAATATATGTTTGTGAGAGCCACAATAATATTAGAAAATATGGGCAAAGAAGCTGCAAATAATTCGATTCAAAATAATACGTGATTCTTCTTAATTCACACCTCCATAATACGAAATACATGTCCATATAAATAGGATTCTCATATCCTATTTTTTAGGTAACTACTCAAACAACTTCCCTTATTATGTTGAGTTGTTAAAACAACTCAAAATTTGTACCACTAAAATAATAGACTACTAAACAAACTTTATCAAACCTAATAAACATGACACCTATGCGAACACTAATTCCCAACACCCCCTCTTAGTGTGAAAATAGGGTGAAAGTACATCACAATAGTTAATGACCACACATAGTAGCTCACCAAACAATATAAGATAAGAGTAGGGACATACACATCTACTCATGTCAAGCAATAGTGGAACTAGCCTCACTACGCTTAGTACTTCCATCCAAGGATAGGGACAAACACATCTATCCATGGAACTGGGGATAAGGACTAACACATTTATTCAAGTTCTTACATCAAGTCTGGATAGGGACAAAAACATCTATCCAACATCAAGGTTATGAACAGGGACAAACACATCTGCTCACAACAATTATGATTTGGGACACACACATCCAATCATAATTACCGTCTTATGTGACTGGGGACAAACACATCCATCAAATACAACCAAGAAATGTGATCGGGGACATACACATCCAACCACAACATAAAAAGCTTGAACACCAAGCCGTCATTGTTGCGTATGCAGCCACCATTATAGATCATTGCCACTCTAATCACAAATGATATGAGACAGTTACCACTACCACCTGGAAACCGATCTTGGCTTTAGTCATTTTGGCACAAGTTTTTGTCACTAAAACAATTTTGCAACCCCATCGCTAGTGACTCGCGAGAGGTTGTTGAGTATCCTCCAGCCTCCGGTGCCTCCATCCTCCAATAGGTTTCATTTAGAGAACATATTCCTCCTCACTATCTTCGTGTGGAGGGTCTTCGGTAGCTACCCCATGAAGGCACTCTTCATCATCATTTGCAGTGAATGCCTTATCTGTATCTAATTTTCCATCAAGGAGATCCTTGGCACGCTGAGTGCAATTCATAACAATGTGTCCCTTCTTCGTACAATAGTAGCACAAAATTATATTGTTGAAGAAACAATTTCCCTTTAATGTAGAACTAGATTTGGAGGATTGGTTAGGCATGCTTTTTCCATACATTGTAGTTTCCTCTATAACTGAGTCAAGTTTCTTAGCTCCTTCATCAATTAGAGTGGATATTGTATCTTCTAGGGTGGCATCTACTTTGTTTAATGTGAAAACAATGTTTCCATAGCTAGAAGGCATGCTATTTAGCAAAATAGCTTTTGCATCCTCGTCGTCTACTTTAGCATTTATCCCAGCTAGTTGATTTAATAAGGAACGAAACTTACTTATATGTTGTACAATATTGTCACCTTCCATCATCTTCAGTCCGAACAGTTTCTTTTTTAAGCCCATTTTTGCACTTGAAGCTTGTGATCCAAACAATGCATTCAAATTATCCCACACTTGCTTTGTGGTCTTTCATAAGTCAATGTGGTGGAGGTATGCATCTGAAAGTGCAAGACCAATCAAAGATATTGCTCTTCGATCCTTCGCAGTCCACTTTGTGACTTCATCAACATCAATTGGCCTTATCGTTGCTCCACTTACCACATCCCACAGATCCTTTTCAATAAGGATCAGTTGTAACTTGATTTGCCAAGTGTGAAACTCTGAACCTTCAAACTTCTCTATTAATATACTATTTTTCTCCATTTAAACTATTTGACTCCCCCTCGTAATCTAAATAATATAAAAAGGTGTCGGGTTCCACCGATAATGCACCTTAACAAATTTGTAAATTTGACGCAAATAATTTTGACGCGACAATTAATGACTCATGAAAATAGACCTATTCTAAACAAAATAATACAACTTGACTTACATTGACAATATATGAACTTTAAACTAACATATACAATATCTTTATAATAACGAATAAGACATTTTAAGACACTATATGAACAATAATAATAATAACAATCTGCCACTATAAAAATTCACTTCACTAAAAGCTAAAAGATTGACTCCACTTGATGATAATCGACTTGGATTTAATTTCTAATATTATAAATTATATTGATACCTTGACTTCTATATGATGATGGAGACACGCATTTTTGACAACAGGGAAAAATAATACATTGCATATCGAAGGTACTCTACAGTAGCCCCGGGCAAGAGCAAAACCAGGTTTCGATAATGGCTGCTCTACGCAGTTTCTCCAATTGACTCTGCTTGTGCTTCCTTCTATCTAACCGATCACGCATCCATTTGGAATTCGATATATCAAACACTGGCCTTGTATGTGAGACAGAAGATCACGTGAATTTTGCAATGAGGAGACCTTCACGGCTTGTGCTTTGGGAATTGCCAAGCATATCACCCAGATCCAATCAGGGACTCAATTGAGCCGCAGGTAACAGGCAGAGAATAGTCACTCTCCTAAGTTCAAACCTGTACGGGAAGAGCCCACAATTCATAGATAAATTCAACCAAGCACAAGCCCCAGCCGCTACAAAGGTGATTTGATCAGCCTGCACAATGGATCAATGAGATTTGGGCCAGTGAAAACTACAGGAAGTCAACATGATTCGATCGACCAATCAAACAAGCTCCAACATTAAGTGGGACCTCGACCAAGCCAATATGTCATGTGCACCAATAAATACCAAGCATTGAAGATATGGAATTGCGAATCAACAGTATCACTACCAAAGAAAATACTGATCTCATCAGCCAAATTTCTCAACTTGGTAATCAGCTTTTCCCACGATCTTTTGCAGACCTTTTAGAAGCTATGCATGTATCAGATGATGAATCGAAATACCACACAAGCACAAGAATGATTCTTGCTCTAATACCATATTAGAAAATATGGATAGAGAAGCTGCAAATAATTCGATTCAAACAATACGTGATTCTTCTTAATTCACACCTCCATAATATGAAATACATGTCCATATAAATAGGATTCTCATATCCTATTTTTTAGGTAACTACTCAAACAACTTCCCTTATTATGTTGAGTTGTTAAAACAACTCAACATTTGTACCACTACAATAATAGACTACTAAACAAACTTTATCAAACCTAATAAACATGACACCTATGTGAACACTAATTCCCAACAAATAAATGTCAATAGAAAAATCAAGATTTGATCTAGCAATCTATTTAGGAATCTTGAATCCAGAGTTTATTTTGAGTTGAAGCAATTAAGGACCCTTAAAGAGTCGAATATGCAAGCACATAGTTGAAGGGTCATGTGTCACCTTATAGTGGAATTTTGTGCAAAGAGACCATGTCAAAATAGACAAGTAGATCTCAATTTGGGATCAAATAACCACTCTTGACATAAATATAGATTGAGAGTCTAGATTCATATATGTGCTTGTAGTTACTCTAGTAAGATATTATACACAAACAAAAGAAAATATTTAGTCACTCACACAACACCATGTGAGATACAACCTTTCATATATTATTCATGTCATATTCATCTCACATTCATATCATAAGTAGATAAATACACATCAAATATGGTTGGGTGATTCACTCTTATACAATCTCTTCCAATCCTCTATCTTATACATGTGAGATATCTCTTGATTATTTGTCACACTCACATGTATCTTTTCCTTATTCTCACTTGTTCTTATCTATAACTCACACTCATTGATATATGTTTGGGTGATTTACACAACACCATGTGAGATACAATTATTCATATATTATTCATGTCTATACATATTAGATTCATTTTCTAATCATGTAGATATAAACATCACATATTATAGGGCAATCACTCATACAGTCTCTTCTAATACTCTATCTTATACATATGTTTGGCTATATATATATATATATATAGATATAGATATCCTTGCTTATCTTGTAGAATAGTGATAAAAGATATCTCACATATCTCATGAATACTCACATCTACCTTTCCTTTATTTTGTGTTGTTCTATGCACATACTCTCTCTCTCTCTCTCTCTCTCTCTCTCTCTCTCTCTCTCTCTATATATATATATATATATATATATTATTCATATCTATGGTAAATGATATTACTATTATAGCTTATCCATGTGCAGGGAATTGTCCTTAAACTCATCCCTAAGCATCTTCAACCATTATGAGGTACCACAAGGCATCTAGTATTACCATAACATGCTTTTTGGTACTTGGGATGACCTCTAGTTCATCTTGTTCTATGGGAGGGTAGGCTTGTTAGACTTTTCTTTTGATGCCCTTGTAGGGTTTCACCATTAGCCTCCATTTTGATTTTGAACCTAACAAGGATAGGTCTGCCAACCCTTTTGGATTTCAATTGAATTTATCAACTCACATGTCAACTTTGTTTCCAAACAACAATCACTAAGCTCAAAGGAAGTTTTATTCCATCAACCTACACCCTAGACTCAAGTTCAAGAGACCGTAATTCATGTCAAGGGACATCTATGGAGTACATGTAAGAAAAATATGCATAAAACATGGAGAATGTGGAAATGAGTTCTATACAATGCTCAAATAGTGAGTACACTTCAAGTTGTAGAGGAAAAGGAGGCCTTGAAGGAGGTGGCTTTTGAGGGACTTCTTTAAATTTGGGAAGGTAGGCCATCACATGTTCAAGTGTTTGAAAACTAAGAGAGAGAAAGGTCATTTGAAGAAGTGAACGCACATTGCACAAGTCAAAGTAGATGAATGGAGTAGAAAGAGAAACTTAAAATGTTAGCAAAATTTTGATGATGCACGAAGTGTTGCTCAAGTTAGCCAAAAAAGAGAAGGGACTATAGTTGAGGAAGAATGTCCTTGGCACTAAGTGTTATGGATTGATTATTCACAAATAACATAAAGTCCATAGAGATGGTTTAGAAGTTGCAGTTATAAGTTGTTACACGACCCACATTATATAGAGTCTCTTGGTTGTAAAGGGGACGACAAATCATTGTGATGAAATAGTACAAGGTTGCATTCTACATTGGAGGAAGACATATGAGGCACGATGCAATATAATTACCATGGATTTGCATGCTATGTTTTGTTGGGTTGATTGTGGTAGTATAATAGAAGAAACTTCCACCACAAAAGAAAGAAAAACTTCAATATCACAAAGGATGGGAAGATGTTTGAGGTGTTATAGATGAAAGATGACATAGAAAGCAAGGTGATGTTGTTGAGAAGTAAAGATTTTCTAAAGAGGTTGAGAGACACATAATAGTGTTATGTAGAGGTACTTAATCTTGAGCAAAAGATAAGTTGTACAATGCAAAACCACTAAAAATTGAAGTGCTACCCAAAGAGTTTTTGGATGCCACAGTTAATGGGATGCCATCAATATAGAACATTTCATATTGTATGTATCTAATTCTTGATTCCAACTTACCATACAAGGAAACACACTAGAGGAGCCTAGATATGTGTAACTCGATGGGAAGGTTAAGGCTATGTTGGAAAAATGTTTAATGTGAGAAAATATTACTTGTTAATGCATACTATACTTGCTCCAAAGAAAGATGGATAGAAAAAGTGGACAAACTCCCACATTACTAGTTCAAAATCACCACCAATTTATGTTAACATAGATAAATCTTCTTCTAGTTTTTTTACCAGAGCATGTTAATTTCCAAGATTGACCCGAAGAGTGGATACCATCATATCAAAATCAAAGAAGGGGAAGAGTGGAAGATTGCATTTAGGACAAATGATGGATTATAGGAGTGAATAGTGATGCCATTCAAGTTGACAAATACCCAAAGCATGTTCATAAGGTTGATGAACAAGGTTTTGAATCAGCTTGTTGACAAGTTTTCTATCATTAATTTGAATGACATATTGGAGTTCAATTAGATGAAGGAAGAGCAACATGCACACTTGTTGCAAGCTTTTATGTAGCCAAGGAGAAAGTGTGTGAGTTTGAAGAAATACATGTCAATGTAGATTGAACTTACATTTTGGATTTATGATATCTCGAGATGATTTTGGGATGAACTTAGAGAAGGTGAGAGTAATTATAAAATGCCTAGTAACATAGAGAGCCATAGAAGTTAGAAGTTTCCATGGGTTGACATGCTTATATAAAAATTTATTAGAAGCTTCAAGGGTATTTGTACACCAATTCATTGCAAGAGGAAGAATGGGTTCGAATAGACTATCATTTGTTGCTAAGAGTTTTTAACTCTTAAAGAAGAATGTAACAAAGGAGCATATGTTGGTGCTCCTTGATTTCAATAAGGTTTTTTAAATTGACTGTGATGCCAATGGAACCACAACCAATGCAGTTCTAAGCTAGGAAGAAAAACCAATTGCATTCTTTGGTGTGAATTTGAATGGTGCTTAGAAGTACTCAATGTATGAATAGGAGTTCTACAATGTTCATGCTTTATGGAAGTGGAGGCAATACTTTTTTGTCCAAAGATTTTGTACTACAGATGGAAAAACAAATGTGGTACATCAAAATCCAAGTAAAGATGAACCAAAGACATATGAAATGGATAAAGTACTTGTAAGGTTAACTTATATACCAAAGCATAAACTAGCAAGTCCTAAATTTTTGTTGTCCATTATGACTATTGAGTTAATGAACATGAGAGAAAAGAAGGATGTATATGCTTTAGATCCAAAATTTCCAAATGCATGGAAGGCATATGTAGAGCCATGGGCTAGAGAAAAAAGCCCATATAACGATAAATCTATCTTGTTTACCAAAACATGCCAAAGTTTTTATAAGAAAGTCAAGGTTCAAGGAACTTCTCATCCCACTTGATTTGTTTATTATGCTTCTTCAGTAATGCTATGTAAGACTTGGAAACTGTATTAGGCCTGTAATCATCTGGTAACGGCCAAAGGCAAGCTAGAACTTGGTAGGATTTTTCATGTTGTTCAGTGTATGTTTCACATCCAGAATAAGAACTTTATTTTTATGTACATTCTAAACATTATTTATGTACTTTCTTTTTTCCATAATATAGATACCGGTAAGGAAAATAGTGAAGTGCCAACAATCATAAGAACTACATTTGAGAACAATAATAAATAATTATTCTTAGAAAAATAAAAGCCACCTCTTTGGGAGATGTACTGCTCCCAAGTTCTTTTAGGAGCTATTTGATGATGAATTTGATTTTCTATTAATTAGTTTTCTTTCTTGGCAAGGTTTGCCACTTTAGGACAATTGGATGATAAGAGAGATTTAAAGCATTCAATAACATACAATTCAGTTGACTCTGATTGGTTTTCTGTAGAGGAAAAGGTGAAATGTATCTTTTCCGTTGGACAACACCCCACTTACTTAAGGGAAGTTGAGTCGGTTCAAGTAGGAAGTAGCTCCTCTTATCAAACTCAGATCTGCGATTTTTCATAAGAACATTGAATCATCGTCACTTGGAGCACAGGAATACATGTTATCCTTCTTCGCCTTCTAGGGAAGAAATTTCCTCATAAACATTGTGTTGAGTTCATTTGATACTATTTTTCTAAGCTGTAATATTATATGCATTTTTTCAAAATAAAAACTGAAGGAAAGGGCTTTATCAAAGTAAGGTCTCTTGGTTTTCATAAAGATGTTAGTCATTGTCACTTGGGTCAGAAGACATATTATCTTTCTTTGCCTTCTACGGGAAAGAATTTTCTCATAAACAGTTTATTGCTCTGATGTAATCCTTTTGTTCTAAGCTGTAACATATATACATTTCTTTTGAATAAAAAAAGGGAAGCGCTTTACTATATCAACTTACCTCAACTAAGGGCTTCCCACCATGAAGTAAAATGTCCACACTTCTTTCTGTCTGAAATATCACACCAATATGTATTATAAATAAGTAATATAGCATGCGAAACCCAAACAAAATGTCCCACTATAGTATTCCAAATAACAAAAGGAGGAGAATATTTTCGTATCTGCATGTCATTATCCTTATAAAACATGTCAGCATAAGCTTTATAAACCTTAGAAATAATAAAAATAAGAAACTAATTTAAAAGTACTAAGGTGAAGTCCACAAATAAGGATGTTACATGCAACAGGAAACATGGTCCTCTAGGTTGACTTGATAGCCTTTTAGAACTATAGTAAGATTCAAACTCCATAGTTGATACAGGAGCATCCTAGAAGTTGAGCAATCTTTCATCACCCAAAAAGAATTGCTCTGTTTTGGTTAGTCTGCACAATGGACTAGCTGCTGTATTTTGGTTTGAAGAGTGCTTTGTGAGTTTTTTTGTGTTTCTGAGCCTAACAAATCTACAACAATATCATGAAGGCCATTAATTGTGATATTGGAATTTGGTGCTGCATGCAGGCACACAATCTAAAATAGGCTATTGCATGAGTGTTGAAAAAGACAACCTTTTGAGGAAACAAAAAAGTGAAGTATACGGGTCAGTAAAGAGTGAAGCCTACAGTCAGTTGGGGAGAGTGTGTAATGTATGGTCAGAAGAGAGTGAAGCGTTCAGTTGGGTTGAGAGAAACTGAAGTGTACATTTAGATGGAGAGAGTGTGAAGTGTATGGTTGGTTGGAGAGAGAGTGAAGCATATGTATGGTCAGCTAGAGAGAGAATGAAGACTGCACCAAGAATAGTGGTCGTGACAGAGGACACTAGTTAGCAAGGATGAGAGGGAAGATGCAACTGATAGGCCTTGACTTTGAGGAGGAAGTCATTGCAAAGGATAGGTTCAAGACAGCCATAATGAAAGTTGAAAGCAAACTGAGGTTTGATCTTGTAGAAACCCCTATTCTCACTGTTTCTGAAACTGCTTGTTTCTGCTTGTTTTTGAGTGTTTTGAGTTTTTTTGTGTTTTTTTGCATACAGAGATAAAATGCGATTTTTGAAAGAAATGATATAATATTCTCAAATAAATACAATAAGGGAAATACTAACATAAATAGACTTAGGAAACGATTGCTATTGATTGTATTATTCTTCCTCAGCAATTACAATATTAAAACCCTAACATGCAGACCAAATCACAAAGCTGATTTGTGTTACTCAAAAAACCTGGTTTGTTGATTGCAGCCGCCTGGAATGGTGATAAATTGGCACGGCTACCAATAAAAAGTAACTTCTCCCTTCATCTGATGCGGGCAAAAGACTCCAGTGATATTTGCGCCCCAAATGGTGAAGTCAGAACACAAAAAGGTGAGGCCTTTTGTCTCAGAGGAAAAGTACGGCCTGTACTTGGATGTACGGCCCTAGCAGCAGCAGCAAGGTACGGCCCCCAGCAGCAATAAAGAAATCCGTACGCCTTTAGATGAATACGCCAGATGTGAATGATACAGGCGCCCTTGAATATCTTTTGTCTGTTGCTTTCCGGATTCAAACTCTGATGATATGATCTCTGTATAAGCTCTGTAATAACTTCTGGATGAAGCTATTTCTCTGACAGGCAATAAATCAGCTGTTATTTCACAGCCTCTAAACTGCAACACTGAAGATGGCTCGTTCTCCAATGCAAAACAGATAATTGAAACCCTTGGCTCCGTTCTATGAAGGAATAAGTGATTAAAGTCGATTTTCATAACATAATACTATCTTTCACAATGGAAAACCCTTATATCCTCAAGAAGGTCGACTTTTCTCACAAAGGCATCATTTAAATAAAAGTTGAATTCATCTTTTAATATTTCCATAGTTTGCACGCACTTTTAATTATAAAATATAATTGAAAAGTGGCCCCTTCCTCATGTTGGTCGACCCCTTCCATTAAGTCACTTAAGTTATAATATTTAATTATATTATAACTTTTAATTAATTAATATTTATTTTAGCAAACAAATATTAATATCTCTCTCAAAACAGGTCCAAATGACGAACCGTCTGAAGCTAGATGATAAGTGATTGAATCCGCACACGACCACAACATACTACTAAAAATAGCAGGGGTGCTCTACTACGTGTCTCCACTTACTAAAAATAGTAAGTCAAGCAAATGGTGTCCGAACAACCCAGAACGAAAGCCAACTGAAAGATTCTGCCAACAGAAGCCAAGCCAAGCCTCAACCAGACCCTCTATCCACCCTATCAGCCTACGAGGGTCACATAATAGGCTAATCTCACGCACTGAGAGATGTCAACTGGAAGGGGACATTACAATCCGCCCTCCCTGAAATTGCTTGTCCACAAGCAATCTCGGTTGCCAAAAGAAAATCCTTTGTAAGATCTCTCCACCTGGATCTCATGGGTAGAACTGAGCAATGTCCCTGATATCCTCATATAGCTCTCGTAATACTAACACCAGAATAACTGATTGAACTTGTTGTCCCCATCCAAACTCACCATCTGGTGTCGCAGGAGTACAAGTCTCAGTAGGAAGCAACTCGAGGAATTGACAACGTTTGCTTCCTAACTTTGCGCAAGGTGAAATGTCATAACTGCTGTCAAGTATTTGCATCACTGAACTATGCATCTGAGATAGGTCATGCACATGAGGGTCAAACGTGAAATTGTATGCACTCCTCACTGTGTATACCTCAAAAAACTCCTCTGCGAGCCTTGTCTGAAACCCTGATGCACTAGAGGGATCCCAAACACTATAATCAGCACTCATCACAAATTCCGGGTCAAGAGTGGAATCAGCATCTAACCCGAAAAGCAGGTTATCATAAAACAGTGTAGCATCTGCCTCAAACAAGGGGTTGTTCACAAACTGAACATCACCACCATGCTGATTCAAAGCATACAACTCTGAACCCCTAGAGTCATCAGCTAACACGAACTCCTCCTGAATCATCTCTTGCTCTATCTTGCTACTCTTCTCTCTACAAAGTGAGATAGAATGGAAGCTCCCATCTGTAATGCCCCTCAACACATTTTTTTGCCATCAACCTCAAATGACATCTCCATCTTAGGTACGTCGAGGGTAAATACTCCCAAGTCTTGGAGCCATTTCATGCCCAAAACTATATTCATCTCACCCATGTTGACCACATAGAAATCAGAATGTAGTTCATAGTTTTTCAACATCAAAGTGAGATTAGTAATCCGCCCAGTGCATGCAAGAGTATATCCATCAGCAACTCTAACTTTGAGCCCATTGAAATCCTTTGTCGGAAGTCTGCATCTGGCCACCAAACCCTCACCAATAAAATTATGTGTTGCTCCAGTATCTAGCATAGCAACACAACGTTGTCCATTAACTGTTCCTCTGAACCTAAATGTGGCCTCATCCTGAACATTAGCAAAGAAAGCCATAGGAGCCAAATTCCCATCTACAGATGTTGTCACATCCTGACGATCCTCTGAAGCTGATTGATCTGAATCTGAATCCTCATAATATGCCCACATGATGCGGTTTGCTTTGCCCTTAGGTCTCAAAGGGCAATCGTGATCCCTGTTATATGGTTCCTTACACCAGAAGCATAGTTTCTTTTTTCTCAACTCCTCACGTGACTCCTCATCCACCATGGTTGCTGATTTCTTTTTCTTATCAGCAATTTGTTGAGTGTCCTCACTGCTGGTTGAAGGAACATCCTTGTGTGTACTCCTGTTTTTCGGGGCTGCGAACTCCATACTCCTCGCTTTCTTCATTGCCTCCTGCAGTGTTGGTGGATCAAAGGCTTTTATCCACCCTCGTAAAGGTTCTGATAAGCCCTCCATAAAGAGTACAACTAGCCTCCTCTCTGAAATATTTGACACCATCACGGATAATTTCTGAAATTCACTAATATAACTCTCTAGGCTGCCAATCTGCCTAAGCTGGGCCAAATCTCTAAAATAAACTTCTAGATCCTTTTTATCAAAGCGATCCACCAATCTATCCAGGAACTCCTGATAAGTGGTAATACGATCGTGCTGCAGTGTCACCATTCCATGATACCACCAATCATGGGCTGCTCCTTCTAAATGTAACGTGGCAAACTTGATTGCCTCTTCCTCAGACATAGGTTGAAGTGTCAAGAAAGTGTCTGGCCTGTGAATCCAAGACTGTGCTGTTACCTTGCCACTGCCATCAAAATAGGGTAGGTTGATCTTGCTGGTGGCATGCTTCAAGCCTCTATTTTGGTTTCGAGGCCTATTTCCCTGTCGAGACCTATAATATTCAACTCTCGAATTCACAAATCGATCAAAATGCATGCGCTCACACACTTGTGGTGTCAATAAATCCCACTCCTCATTGGCTGCCATAACTGCATCAGCATATAATATGTTCCCAACCTCTTCAACATTCTCCTCAACCTGTTCTCCTCTTAGGAAAGTGGGTCTAGTAGGTCTATTTGCTGTTCGTAAAACAGTCCTGGGTACCCTCTGTGAACCTGCATCACTCCTGTCCTCATCACAATGTGGTGATGGTCTCCTTGGCATACCTATCCTCTGTATAACCATGGTCAACTGCTGTAATACATCAGTTACCTGCTGCTGACCTGTCCGCAAATCTCTAAGAGTCTGTCTAACCTCTACATCTTCCTCCCGAGGATCTCGAGGAATCTCTGTTCTGTCACCCATGCCTGTATCTTGTACAGAAGCTCCAGAAGAAGAACCAGACTGAACACCTATCAAACCTGTAGCCGTCTCACCTGCCGGAATAAGTGGTGGCTGCCAAGTTTTCCTGTTTTCCCTTTGATAATATCTCTTCTCTCTATCACTTTGGTGCATGAACAAAACGGTTTTCAAACCCCACAAGGATGGCAGGAAACCGCTCTGATACCACTGTAGAAACCCCTATTCTCACTGTTTCTGAAACTGCTTGTTTTTGCTTTTTTTTGAGTGTTTTGAGTTTTTCTGTGTTTTTTGGCATACAGAGATAAAATGCGATTTTTGAAAGAAATGATATAATATTCTCAGATAAATACAATAAGGGAAATACTAACATAAATAGACTCAGGAAACGATTGCTATTGATTGTATTATTCTTCCTCAGCAATTACAATATTAAAACCCTAACATGCAGACCAAATCACAAAGCTGATTTGCGTTATTCAAAAAACCTGGTTTGCTGATTGCAGCCGCTTGGAATGGTGATAAATTGGCACGGCTACCAATAAAAAGTAACTTCTCCCTTCGTCTGATGCGGGCAAAAGACTCCAGTGATATTTGCGCCCCAAATGGTGAAGTTAGAACACAAAAAGGTGAGGCGTTTTGTCTCAGAGGAAAAGTACGGCCTGTACTTAGAGGTATGGCCCTAGCAGCAGTAGCAAGGTACGGCCCCCAGCAGCAATAAAGAAATCCGTACACCTTTAGATGAATACGCCAGATGTGAATGATACAGGCGCCCCTGAATATCTTTTGTTTGTTGCTTTCCGGATTCAAACTCTGATGATATGATCTCTGTATAAGCTCTGTAATAACTTTTGGATGAAGCTATTTCTCTGACAGGCAATAAATCAGCTGATATTTCACAGCCTCTGAACTGCAACACTAAAGATGGCTCGTTCTCCAATGCAAAACAGATAACTGAAACCCTTGGCTCCGTTCTCTGAAGGAATAAGTGATTAAAGTCGATTTTCATAACATAATACTATCTTTCACAATGGAAAACCCTTATATCCTCAAGAATGTCGACTTTTCTCACAAAGGCATCATTTAAATAAAAGTTGAATTCATCTTTTAATATTTCCATAGTTTGCATGCACTTTTAATTATAAAATATAATTGAAAAGTGGCCCCTTCCTCATGTTGGTCGACCCCTTCCATTAAGTCACTTAAGTTATAATATTTAATTATATTATAACTTTTAATTAATTAATATTTATTTTAGCAAACAAATATTAATATCTCTCTCAAAACAGGTCCAAATGACGAATCGTCTGAAGCTAGATGATAAGTGACTGAATCCCCACACGACCACAACATACTGCTAAAAATAGCAGTGGTGCTCTGCTGAGTGTCTCCACTTACTAAAAATAGTAAGTCAAGCAAATGGTGTCCGAACAACCCAGAACGAAAGCCAACTGAAAGATTCTGCCAACAGAAGCCAAGCCAAGCCTCAACCAGACCCTCTATCCACCCTATCAGCCTACGAGGGTCACATAATAGGCTAATCTCATGCACTGAGAGATGTCAACTGGAAGGGGACATTACAGATCTCCCAACCTATTCAGTAAACCAAAATCTAGAACAATTGATAGGTTGGATAATATAGTTTGCAAAATATTTTGAATTTGAATCAATCAAGGATCCCCAAAAAAGCAAGTATATGAGCACAAAGTTGAAGGGACATGCTGCATTGTGGTGGGAATTTGTGCAAAGCGAATGTGTTAAGAAAGACAGGAAGATTGCAAACTGAGACCCTACTGTCAAGAAGCTCAAGGGGAAGTTCATGCTATAGAACTACACAATGGATGTATTCAAGAAGCTCCAAAATCTGCATTAAAAGTTGTTAATTAGAGAGTCTACAAAGGAGTTCTATAGACTCAACATTCAAGTTGGTCATATATATAGATGACAGATAAATTCTTTAGGTATGTCGATGGTTTGCACCAATTAATTCAAGATGAAATATGTTTGCTTAATTTTTTTTAATTTCTCAACAACTTCACTAGTTGTGCACCAAAATAAATTTTCATTATCTATAGTAGCAGATCAAACATTCCAATAGCTTAAATAGGAATATTTAACATATCCAATACTTATTATTTTATATCTTTAACAACCCTTTTAGATTGATATAGATGCTTCCAACTTATCTATAGGAGTTATTCTTGAATAGGGAACACATCCTATAAACTATCATTCTAAAGGCCTCTCTAAAACCAAATCAAATTACAACACCTATGATAAGGAGTTCTATGCCTTAGTATAAGCCTTGAAATAATGGAAACAATACTATGGGAACATAATTTTCTTAAGGTCCATACCCTTATAAAATAACCTTTTTCATATTATATGCTTTATAAATAATATATAGTTTAAATAATTAATAGTCCAATAAATTATTATATTATTGATTATTTATAAATGGTAGTTTTGAATAGGTGTGACTAATACCCCTTAGGTATTTTTCCACCTATTCTCTTATATTTAATGAGGTTCTCTTTAATTGAGACGAGGGAATTTGGAGGTTTATAGTGAATCCTATCACTATTCGCAATAGGTATTATTGGTCATTTGGAAATTAGGATAAGTGATAATTTTGGTCCATTTTTTAATAGACCATTATATTAACGTTTTATAATGAAATGATACTTCATGAGGTTTTTTACCTAGAAGTATTTCCCCCTTGTATATATTATGTAATGTGTTTAATACATGTATCGTGTATGTTATGAAATAACTTGCACAATAGAAGATATAATAGGAAATATGCTACAAATAATTGATAATAATATGCCACTTCGAGGGGGATAACTTCAATATTCTTCAATAAGAACATAATACTCAAGATAGTGACCTACCTATACCTCCTATATATACCATACTTATGCCTAGGATATCACCTAGGCCAACCTAGATAACCCTATATAAGCCTTAGGCTGACCTAATAACTAAATAACAATATAATAATGATAATATGACTTAATTAAGAGTTAAGGTAGTCACAAGCTTACTACTCAGTTTTGCAAACAACAAAGCACAAAAAAAAAGAGTAGAGGCAAAAAGGGTATTGGAAGATAGATCATGCAGAAAGAAGCCACATAATTCAATACCATGCAAAGTTCAAAGGGAGAGTAAGCTTCAAGCTGCATAGGAAGAGGAATTCATAGAGGTGGCTTCAAAGGGACCTACTACAGATGTGTACAAGTGGGTCATTAGGCATATGAGTGTCCCAAAGCCGAATGAGACCAAGGTCATTTGAAGAAGCAAATGCATATCGTAAGGTCAAAGAGGAAAGTAAAGTAGAAAGCATAGCTCTAGAGTATGAAACAAATTTGATGATACCAAAGGAGAATGAACTATGTGAAGTCAGGTGGTAAGTTTTGCAAAGTGATAATTGATAAGCATAGATAACTTTCTGTTGGTGTTGATGATTTAGAAATTGCAGCTAAAAGTTGTCCCACACGCCAAACCATACAAAGTCTCTTGGTTGCAGAAACGACATCAAATAACTATGAAAAAATAGTGCAAGACTGCATTCCATATTAGACAATATGCAAATTAGTTATGGTGCAATGTGATCCCAATGCATACATGCCATGTGTTGCTAGGAAGGACATGGCAATATGATAGAAGAGCAATCCATAATGGGTGGAAGACCATCTTTAGTAAGAAGTTCGAGTTGTTGCCAATAAAGGTAGAAGAACAAGGTGTGGTAAGTGAAGAAATGTCGTTGAGTAGCAAGGAATTTCTCAAGGAGGTGAGGAATAAATAGGAATGCTATGTAGTATTCCTCAAGCCACTAGAAAGACATCATTTTACAGCTCGGACGAGTCAGAGATTGCAGCATTAGTCAAGGAGAATGGACAAATAATTAGCAGTGAGATGCCAAAGGGATTGCCACCAATGTGGAGCATCTTACATTGCATTCATCAGATCCTAAGATCCAATTCTCCAAATAAGGCACAAATAGAATGAATCCATATATGTATGTGAAACTCAATATGCTAGTAGAAAAGTTGTTGGAAAGAGATTTGATCAAATAAATTATGAGCTCTTGTGCAGGTCTACAGTACTTATGTCAAAGAAGGGAGGAAAATGACGAATGTGCATGAACTCCAAGGTGATAACAAGATTGCTATCAAGTGCTAGTTTCCATTACCACAAATGCATGATCTTTGTTTGGGTGGAGCTCAAACTTTTTGAAGATTGACCTCAAGAGCGGGTATCATTAGATCATCATCAAAGAAGATGAGTGGAAGATCACATTCAAGACAAAGGATGGCTTGTACGAGTGACTAGTGATGCCATTTGGGTTCAAATATACCCTAAGTGCATTCATGAGGTGTATGAACAATCTCCTAAATTTGTTGCTTAGTAAGTTTGTGGTCATGTATTTAGATGATATTTTGGTGTTTAGCATGACAAGGGAAAGGCATTTATATGATAATTTGGTGTTTAGCTAGACAAGGGAAGAACATCTTGCACATGTGCAACAAATTTTTACACAATTGGAGGAATTACATTTAAACCTAAAGAAATGTAATTTTATACAAAGGGAGTAGTCATACTTGGGATTTTTCATATTTCAAGACAAGTTGAGGATGGACCTTGAGAAAGTGGGAGCAATAGTTGAGTGATTGGTACCACAAAGTGCCACAAAAGTCAGAAGTTTCCATGGGTTGGCAAGATTCTATAGGGAGTTCATAAGAAAATTCAATCATATTTGTGCATCACTAACCATCTATATGCAAAATGGTGGATTTGACTAGACTATTATTGCCGCATAACCACAATCAATGGATTTTTGAGTCAAGAAGGAAGGTGAATTGCATTATTTAGTGAGAAGTTGAGTGATGCCAGTTAGAAGTACTCAATGTATGACTAGGAATTCTATGCCATTGTTCAAGCTTTATGGAAATGGAGCCGTTTTTTATTGCCCAACAAGTTCATATAATAAGAAAGCCATTAAGCATTGAGGTACATCAACGCCCAAGTGAATCCAAGCTAGAGATAAATGATATGGGTAGAGTACTTGCAAGGTTATTCCTTCATGTTGAACATAGATCTAGAAAGTAAACTCAAGTAGTGAATTCCTTAAGTATGAGGCATGTATTGTTGTCCACAATGACTATAGAGTTAGTGGGCATGGAGGGAATAAGGAATTTATATGCAGCAAATATGGATTTTGCAAATGCATGGAGCCATAGCCCAAAGACAAAGTTCCATTTGTAAATTACTTTGCATAGGAGGGGCACTTGATCTATAGACAATAGTTATGTATCCAATGGAGTTTAACGAGGGAGAACCTCATTAGAATATTGCACTATGGCAAATTTGGACACTTTGTGATGGGATAAAAGTTTGCCTAGTTCTCCCATTCATTTTAGCCTATGTTTTCACCTTTCCCTTTAGGTTGCCATAATAGTTTTATGAATAAAAAGATGATTAATATGGGTTAAAGAATAAAATATACCTTAGGAAGTAATCATCTATTAGTACTAATATTGGCGGTTGTATGTGAAACAGGCCTCCTGTAGCCATGGGAAAGAGTGATGGAGATTCCTTGTGGAGGTTGTCGTGATCTTCTCATTTCTATTTTAAGTTAAATCTAAATACGAATATTTAGTATATTGTTATGTAATTGGTTTTTGGTGTCTAAAGAAAGAGTGGCCGCGGGCCATTTCACTCTTTCTTGCTATCTTATATGGCATAGACTTTTCCAAGTAGAGATAATACAAAATCAGTATCGTTGCTAAAGTAATATTGTGTTAAGTTGATCTTGCAAATTTTCTAAGCGCTATTGTCAATTGGCCTAGGAGGCAAGGCCCACTCCTCAACCATCGATTGAACATGTTTTTATGTTCTTTTTTGCAAGGTATGATTTATGTGTGTTTAATGGTTTATTAAGTGTGATCTCGATTTGGTGTGACAAGTTTTAGAAATAAATTAAGTGTTCAGAATTAATAATTGTGCCTTTTTCTATCGAAACCGATTTACATAGTTCTTGTCGCCTGAGTTCTAACACAGCTCTTGTCGTCAGAATTGTTTCATTGTAGTTTTTGCAGCACAAAGTTATATTTTATTTCTAGGATTCAAAGTAGGATTTAAAGCATATCTTTAGCATAAAATCATTGGTTTGAAGTAGAATTTAAAGTATAAGAATAAAAGATTTTCTTTAACTTTAAAGTTAATAGTGCATTTCATTAAACCCAACTACTTTTGGTTTGCGTTGTATTAAGTCATATAGATGCATAAGTCGTGTTAGAGATGAAAAAGGTAGATTTGTCAAACAAACTATAGGAAGTAGCTCAGCAAAACAAGAAAACCCAAAAAAAGGATTAAAGCCACTCTTTGTGAACAAACCATCAAACAAGGAACTAGTTGAACACGATCTTGAGAAGTGTGTCATTGAATCCACTATTGTTGAGTCTGATCTTGAATCACCATCCAGTACACAACAAGAATTACTTGAGACTTCAAAAGATTCTTCTAAGATCATCACTTCTGAGCTTGCCAAACAATTTAAAGAATCTTATGAACTTCGAAGTGGTAAGCCTCTAGAAAGTAAGCAATCTAAGCTATTTTCATCTTTTTATACACCTTGGGCATTTGAAATTATGGCCGACAATAATAACAATGACAACAACAATGATTGAGCCCGGGCCAATAATAATCTTGTTACTTTTGAATTTCCTATCGCGCATCCAACGAAAGAAGCTCCTATGAAAAACATACCTCATTCTACTTTGCCAATTTTTAGAGGACTTTCTATGGAGGATCCTGATATGTTTTTATTTGAGTTTGATGTCTTATGTCACAACTATGACTATCAAAGTGATGCTCAAAAGCTTAAGTTGTTTCCAGCTACATTGAAGGATGCAACATTACGATGGTTTATGGGCTTAGGACCACAAACTATTCGCACATGGGAAGATATGAAGGAAAGATTTTTGACAAAGTATCAGGAGTATTGCAAGAAAAAGGAGGTCTGAGATGAGATCTTTTGTATGATGCAGTAAGAAGAAGAAACTATAGAAGGTTACCTTGAACAATTATCATTTAGTCTCCACAGAACGAGACAAACGAAATTAAATAATGATGCTATTAAGATGCTTTTTCTTAGAGGAATTCGTGATGAATGCATTGATGTTTTGAATCTTATAGGTGGCGGAGGCATTTCTAAATTAATATTTGATGGCATTTGTGATATTTGTAGGAGTTACTCAAGATCCACCCAATCTATAAGGGTCTATCTAGGGAAGCATGTCTCCTTTGGAAGTACAACAGGTATCACTAAGCGTGAGCTAGGTACGTTACTTGATGACTTAAAAACTAATCTTTTAAGTCATATGGGCAAACAAATTGATACTTTATATACACATAAAAAGTAGGAAGAAGTTGAAAACGCACTTGCCATTTTATGTCCTATATGTCGTAAGAAACATACTAGTAAAGAGTGTCCTTATAATAAAACGAAAATTTCCTCCTTAGAGGATGCTAGTAAGAATACCACCTTACGACCTCTTCCAATAGATATGGCAGATGTTGAATACATTGAAGAACCTGTTTATTATATGGATCAGCGAAGGCCTTGGCCTCCATGAGCTATGCCCCCAAGAGTGATGATCGACTTTTATGCACCTCACAATATAGGGCCTAGTAGTCAACCTAGTCCTTTTTCGACCCAATCTGGATGGTATGGAGGTTGGCAGCAGCCTCCCCCATATCCATAGTGGCCAAACCAATGCCAGTATGCTCCTCAACCATGGCAACAAGCATGGAGACCATCACCTCCACAATTTCCACAATATTCATCATATCCCACACCACCTATGATCGCTCCATACCAACAACCACAACAATTTTTACCACCGATACCACCCTCATCTAATAATCCATTGTCCAATCCATCACAACCACCAAAGGCAACACCAATGCCTGTTCAACCATCACCAAATCCAAACAATAAGGTGGCGCAACCTATCTATAATAATGAGATGGCAAGATATCCAACTTATCCTGTTAATACATTAGATTTTAATGGAGTACAATTAAGATCAGGAAAAACTCTTCAAGGACCTACAATTACTAAAGTGGATGATTCACAAGAAAGGTTTGAAGAAAGTCAAGAGAAGCAAAATATGCCACCAAAGTTGCCCCGTATCTTGATCAATTTCAGTCCCAACCAATACAAAAGGAAATACCTCAACCTGAATTTGATCTTGTTAATGAGTTAAGGAATGCCAATATTAAAATAACTCTTTTACAGGAAATTAAGGATATTCCTATATACACAAAGACAGTTTGAGAGTTGTGTACTCAGAAGCAGAAGAAGAAACAAGATCCAAAAACTGTTCAAGTTATTGGACAACTTGTTGATCTTATGTTAAGAAATATCTCAATTCCCAAATATTCGGATCCAAGGAGTCCCATGATACTGGTACGTATTGGTCATATTTTTATTCCAAATACACTGATTGATTTAGGTGCTGCTATAAATGTTATCACAAATGAAACTAAGGAAAAAATACATCTCCAAGGACTTAGGCCCACACCTACAGTCCTACAAATGGCAAATCACTCTTTAGTTAAGCTTGAAGGTATGGTTGAAGATGTAATTATTTCTATTGATTCTTGGGAGTATCCAACGGACTTTATGATTTTACAGCCCAAAATAAAAGCTAGGGCGATACCCTCTGATTCTAGGAAGACCTTGGTTGGTTGCAACAGATGCTTTCATTAATTGTCGATCAGGTAACATGGTCATTTCCAATGGTGAACAAACAAAGCAGCTAACATCGTACCCACCAGCACAACCTTTGTTGGAGACTGAGGATCCTTTATGGGTTGATAGTGACTTGGATGAATCACTTCCTGGTTTAACAATTGATCAAAGTCTTGATATTGATGAACCATCTGAAGATATTGTCTTGCTAATTTCTTTCAAAATCATTCTTCGTCTAATGATATCTTGGAAAGATTATTTCTTCATTCATGTATAGGAGATAATTGTCCATTTGGAAATTTCTTATTGTCCATTTAGAAATTTCCCTTTACTAAGTGATTCACAGTCTCTTCAACATTTTATCACATTGCACCAATTATTACCACATAATTGTGTATATAGCCCATTTTTGTTTACTGACACATCTCCAATATCCACTTCACAATTACTTGCTATCAATTTACCTGCACAATCATAAGCAATGGAAATTTTGCCAAGTCACACGCTTAATATCAACCCACACTTGAGTGCTGCACAAATTCAAGACCTAATTGCCATGTTACGAATTCATAAAGTTGCATTTGCATGGGAATACCAAGACATGTGTGGTATACATTTGAACACTTGCACACACCACATATATATAGAAGAAGGTAGTCGTCTAGTTAGAGAGCCACAAAGATGGTTAAATCCCATTTTACATGAAATTATTAAAGAGGAATTGCAAAAATTGTTAAATGTAGGCTTTATTTACCCAATCTCAGATAGTCAATGGGTTTCTCCTTTGGTTGTGGTGCCTAAAAAGAATGGTAAGTGGCGAATTTGTGTCGATTATAGAGCTCTTAATAAAGCAACTATTAAGTATCATTTTCCATTACCATTTATTGATCAATTTCTTGACACACTTGTAGATAAAAAGTTCTTTTCCTTTTTGGATGGTTTCAATGGATACAACCAAATTTGAATAGCACCTAAAGATCAGGATAAAACTACTTTTACTTTGAGTTTGAATGGATTTTTAATAGAAATAAAATTATTTGTAGCTAGATTTTTTTTTCATTTCTCGTTTCTTTCGTCTTTGAGTATTTTTTTTAAAACAGTCTAATAATCCAACTTCCAAGATAGTGCAATTTGACTTGATTGTAAAACGTGTGCACAAAATTTATTCATGATATTATGCTCAATCAACTCAGAAAATTTCATAAGATTATCAACAAAATAATATCGTAGAAAAATGTTCTTTTAAGAATGAGTCCATGCAATTATCATGACCTAAAATGATGCACATACCCGATGAGCAACCCAATAATTCCTATCCCTCATTTCAATCATAAGAGGAAAAGGTGGAGGAGCTTTACGCTCAAGAACACTTTTTTGTGTTCCCCTTGCCCGAGCTTCATCATCACCCAATGTAACTGCTTGCACTCCCCCAATCTACAAAACCAAATAAAAAGCGTCATTACAAATTCAGCAAAGAACTTTTATTTCATAGAATTATATATAAAGAGAACCCTACAATTTAATAGAAAAATAAAACAAATAAAATATCAACATATAATTTTTTAAAATTTCATTTGACTTAGAATGTCTGCAACGTGGTGCATTTCAAACAATCCTAAAGCCTTTAGCAATGAATTTACTAATTGTTTTTAGCACATCCAAAGGAATTGATGCCTTAATAGAGAAAATACCATAAGGGTGCTTTCAGGAGAACTGTGTTGCTTGTTTATGACTAAAATTGATTTCAAATTGCCAGAAGGCTGTCAATCACAAAACTTTCAGGTAAAATATAGCTTCACCTATATTTTGTCTCTTATTGAAGAATTCAACAAATTTCATGCTTCAAACAATCATCTTAAATTCAACATAAATGTTAAGACTCAACATTACTCAAAGAATACAGAATAAAGACCTCAGATTACTCAAACAACATTTTATCTCAAGCATGAATCACATAGAGAAGTTACCAAAAACATGCAGACAGAGAGCCATCTATAAAAATATGCACTATTGGAGCTGTTCGTTCATTCATATGAATGATGACAAGACTCCTTTACTTGGGCCTTCAGGTACTTCTCTAAAAACAGTACTGTCATCTTTTGGGGATGCCACATTATCACACTCTACCACTGACCTGAAATTCCCTCTTTAAGAATGGCAACTTGGTACTTGTCAGTTACAATTTTGTTCACACATGTGAGAATTCTACTCACTAAACTTAGTATGTTCTTTCTTATGGATGCTTTTTACTATCATGGCCACATGCCTTTATGCTCTTCCTTTTTCTTTTATAAAATTTTAAATGAAGCCCTGCACATCTCACCATCAAACATAGGACACACAAGATACAAATTTTGATCAAGACCATCAAATTATCATTAATACCATTGTTCTCCTCAGACTTCATTTCTAGATCATCAATAGCTAGAGCATCTCTAGCATTTAGCATGAGCTTTCATGTTTTTTATCAAATGGAATTGGGTTTTTGTGGTTCAGCTTCATCTTTATATGATATCTTCTCATGTTTGGTGGTCTTTGTTCTTAATAATTCAAATAGAGGGTTTCCCATGTCTCACTATCAAACTTAAGACTAACAACATAAAAAATTTGAACAAGATCATCAAATAATCATTAACATCATAGTTACCAGACTTGACCTTGGCAAACTGATTTTTGACTCAGACTCAGCAGAAACTTGCAACTTTTAGAAAAGGGCAAAATAAAAAATGTTCTAAGAACATCAACTTACAAAAATTTGGCCTAGGCTCAATCAAAATCACCAAACTTGGCCAAAGTCAACTTGACTTGAGAAAACTCACAAAGTCTTTGAAACAAATTTACAGGCCTCATTTAGGCATTCTCAATCCAAGACTCAGTGACCCATCATGTAACTAACAAGCTTGGTATCTATGATCAATATTATTATTCTCCTCAAAGTTCATATTATTATCAGCTATGGCATCTCCAACATTTACCATGAACTTCATGTCTTTTAGTCAATGGAATTGGTTCTTTTTGTGGCTCAGCTTCATATTTATTGGCTACCTTCTCAAGTTTGGTGGTCTTTGATCTTAATAATCCAAATGGAAGGTTTTCCATCCCTCTCCCTTAGCAAATACTTCTGATAATTTTCACATGTACTAGTCATATCTCATTCCTTTGCATCTATTTCTCTTGAGGTTTTTTGTTTAAGGTAATAAGGAACATGGCTAGGCCCATGTTCTAGGGATGAAAAGACCCTAGTCATGGATGTGTAATTACATGTAATGTTCCCTTCTCGTTAGCCACTCAGGATATCGCGTTGCCTTTTTAATTCCCAAAGGCAAATGTCGTGGTGAGGGAATCATTTATTTAATTACTTATTTATTGCCTAAGTTTCAATTAATCTTTAAAGGTGATATAAGTAATTAATTAAATCATTTTTATAAAGTGACCTTGTGAAATGTTATAAAATGACTAAAGGAAATATCTCAAAAAGTGAACTATATACAAAAGTCATTTTATTTTTGGAATGGGAAAAATACAAAAGGAAGAGGGAAGAAATCATTTGATACTTTTGAAATGTATATTTCCTCTTGGCAAGAATGGCAAACTCCTTGAATCGTGAGTTTTGGAAACCCTAGAGTCTGTTTCGGTTGTGGGACGAATCAGCCCTAGCAGATATTTGCTGTGTTTTTGGGTCCATATTGTGAAGGTCGAGCTGAAGATAGTCTGAGAAAAGAGACGAGTTTTCTTTCTGATTTTCGTAATCTTCTTTCATTGAGTTTGTGACTACTTCCATTGGTCGATTTTTGGAGGAAGTATAGTGCAAATGAAGGCATCTTTCATCATGTAATCCGTAGGCGCACATTGTTCAGGTATAAGACTCCATTCCTAGGTCAAGTTTGAGTAGAGACGGGGCAGCAAATGGCAGACGCAATTTTTGGGTAATGGCTACTTCTGAATCATAACAAGCTAGGACGTGTGTGCATTTGGAGGTCATCCTCAACTCTTCCGGGCTGGGACGATTCATGTTTCTAGGTCAGAGTAATTTTATTGCCCTTAATCTATGGTTGAAGCATCTGAAATTGCATTTTCTGTAATAGTGTGAATTAGTGAATGGCTCTATTTGAAGTTAGGTGGCCATAAGTGATTTCCATGTAAATGAACTCAAAAACGTGTTTAATCTTCTACTGTAGCAATCTAAACAATATTTTTGGGTAGTGTCGGATTTTCACAAGAACATTAGTGAAGGGTCTGCTCTTAGAATACATGTTTGTTACTGTCAAAAACTCAATTTGCAATACCTGAGTTCAGTGTATGGTTCATATGTGATTTGCTGCCATAAATGTTAGCCTTACAATATTATGAGATGTATTTCAAATAGTCATATCTGACTAGTTATCTCTGCTGGGAACTTGAATCAAAATACATTAGTCTTTGGTGTTGAGATTGTGTTGTTAGTTCTGTAGTATTCCTGGTCTCTTTGGCAGAATAATGTAATACACAACTATTTTGAAATGCAAAGGAGTTCTATTGCTGCTAACAAAGTCACACTTCCTTAATGCTAATCATTGAATGTTCACAACTGCATACATTGAAATACATCCTCTTGATAAACACAATCTATCAAGTTCAAGGCAATCGCAAAACTTCTCATACTACAAGTCAGGGACTTTACAGTGGTATCAGAGCTAGCCTCCTGCCAGCCTGTGAGTTTAGTGGGATGTTGAATCTAGACAATCGAGAGTATATAACTTATAGAAGAGAAAGGAGAAGATGTTTTGGTCCTTTTGCTACCGATTCGTCATCCGAGGAAGAGATCATGGGTGATAGACATGACATACCAAAGGGTAGCACTCAATAGATTCTCAATGACCTAGCTAGAGGTCAACAACAAATAGCTCAGCTCTTAAACCAGCTTGTGGGTGATAAAAACAACAATGGTAACAATGGGACAAATGGTCATGATAACAATGCAGAAGCAAGAAACACCAACATACCAGCACATAACCATGCTAGGACAGCTAGTAGGGTGACTCCGAGGCCTCTCATGCCTCAATTCTTGGGTGGACAGTCTGCTGGAAATCAGGAGCAGCAAGCACAAAGAGAGGGATTCACAGATTATTTGAGAGAATATCAATCATTAGGTGATGAATTTCATGCTGCCATGTCATTGCAGGATTTTTGTACCATTAAGTATAGAAATAGGCCAAGGAACAACAATAGGGGTCAGCAGAATCAAGATCTACAATGCAAGGTCGGGAAACTCTCTATCCCTTCCTTTGATGGGTCTAGTAAATGCACAGCCAGAGCTTGGGTACAAAATTTGGATACTTACTTCCAGCTTATCCCCATGTTGGAAACGGAGGCCATCAAGTATGCTACGCTACATTTAGAGGGTGAAGCACATGAGTGGTGGTATCATGGGCTTGTTACATTGGGACATGCCAACATCACTTCATATCTAGATTTCACATAGAAGCTGATGGATAGATTTGATCAAAAGGATCCAAAGCTACACTTCCGAGAGCTAGCACAACTTAAGTAGGGTGGATCAGTGGATACATACATTTCAGAGTGTCAGTGGTTGGCAATCATGGTGACTGATATATCGGTTGATCATGCTTTTCACTGAGGGTCTACCTGAGCCACTTCGTGGTTGGATTAAGGCTTTCAAGACCGACAATCTTCAAGATGCGATCACTCGAGCTAGAGATATGGAGCACTCCACACCCAGGAGTAAAACCCCTTCTAAACCCTTCGTTCCTCAAAAGAACAAGGGCAAGAAACCTTTCCAAAAGAAGGGAAACAAGAGGAGTGATCAAGAAGAAGAGGACCATAGAGAATGCAGAAGAAAATAGATATGTTATCATTGCAGGGAACATTGGGAGCCTAGACACCATTTCCTAGGTAAAGGCAAGGTTCATTTTATTGAGGTCATGTCAGATAGTGAGAGTATTGATGATGAGCAGTCACATGATAATCATGACAACAGTTCAGATGAGGAACAGCCCCAAGAGAAGGGAAAGAGTAGCGCCATTGCTACTTTATCTGGCACACCTAGATTCAATTCCTTTAGAGTCAAAGAAGTTTTGCAGGGACAGTACATCACAGTGTTGATTGATAGTGGGGCCACCCACAACTTCATGGATGCAACCCTAGTGGCAAAGCAGGGGTTACCAACAGAGGACTTCAAGGGATTTAGTGTGATGGTGGCAGATGGATATAATATGTTATGCACACGGAGGGTTCCGCAATTGCCTATCACATTGGGCAATTACACAGTAACGAATGATTTCTATGTGGTGGATTTAGGTGACATAAATGCCATCCTTGGTATTCAGTGCTTACATTCATTGGGGAAATATTCACAAAACTTTCAAAATATGGAGCTTAAGTTCAGGACAGAAGATGGCAAGAGAGTGGTGTTTAGAGGTATGGCTAATGGGGCACCAAAGGTAATGTCAGCTAAACGGATGGAGAGTATTTTTCGCCATGGTGATATAGTGTGGGCAGCAAAGTGTTTGATTACCACTAAGGAGACTCCAGATTCAGGACAGCCATATCATGTTGACATACAGGAGTTATTGGGTAGGCATGACAGGGTGTTTGGAGAGATACCACCAGGGAGGCCACTTGATCAAGGATGTGAACACACCATTGAGTTGGAGGAGGGGGCCAAACTAGTAATTAATACCCCCTATCGTCGTCCTAAGAAATTTAAGGATGAGATCAAGAAAGCAATCAAGGAATTGCTTGAGATGGGACACATATGACCGAGCTCTAGTCCCTTTGCTTCTTCAGTGGTCTTGGTGAAGAAGGATGGGACAATGAGGATGTTTATTAATTATCGAACTCTCAATAAGAAAACCATTAAGAACAGGTACTCGATACCCAGGATAGATGAGTTGTTGGATGAGCTTCATGGGGCAGTATACTTCTCTAAGATTGATCTTCGCTTAGGGTACCATCAGATTAGAGTCAGAGAGCAGGACATACACAAAATAGCATTTTGTTGCCACTATGGGCATTATGAGTTTTTAGTCATGCCATTTGGGTTGACAAACGCAACTGCTACATTTCAGTCTTGCACAAACCACATCTTCAATAAGCACTTGCCTAAATTCCTTCTAGTATTCTTTGATGGTTTGCTCATATATAGCAAGACTTGGGAGGATCATTTGAGGCAGCTTGATGAGGTCTTGTCCATCATGGAGGAGCAGTAACTATATGCTAAGGCCTCAAAATGTGAGTTTGGCCTTAGAGAGATCTTATACTTGGGGCATGTGATCAGTGCACAAGGAGTACAGGTCCACCAGGAAAAGATATAGGCAATACTCGATTGGACAGCACCCAAGACACTTACTAAGTTGCAAGGATTCTTTGGGTTATGCAACTATTGCAGGCGCTTTGTGAGAGGGTTTTCATAGTTGGGAGCACCTTTGAAAGATCTCACAAAGAAGGGTGCATTCAGTTGGTTCGACAAGGCACAACGAGCTTTTGATAAGCTCAAGGAGGTGATGAGAAGTTGCCCAGTGTTAGCACTTCCAAACTGCACCCAACCATTTGTTCTCGATTGTGATGCTTCGAGTGAAGGTATAGGAGCAATTTTAATGCAAAACAGGCAACCTATTTCTTTTGAGAGCCGCAAGTTGAGAGGACCTAAGAGACTTTACTCCATCTATCATAAGGAGATGCTTTCCATAATGCATGCATTGGCGAAGTTCAGGTAGTATTTGGTTGAAGGTAAGTTTGTGGTGAGGATAGACCACAATAGTATCAGGTATTTCTTGGAGCAGAAGGATTTGAACGAGAGGCAGCAGAAATGGGTTAGTAAGATATAGGCCTATGATTTCGACATAGAGTATGTGAAAGGGAAGAAAAATGTTGTTGTCGATGCCCTTTCCAGGAAACCTGCAACTTGTTCACTTTCAAAGATTTCAGCTGATTGGAAGTCTCTCTTGTTAGTTGAGTACTCCAAGAATAAGTTTGCATGTGAGGTGATGGATGGTCGAGTACAAGATGATAGGTACAAGGTTGTGGATGATGTTATCTTCTACAAGGACAGGATCTATTTGGTGTCAAAGTCAAAACTGAAGGAGAAGATACTACAGGCTTCACATGACACTCCTTTAGCAGGCCATCAGGGCTACTTTAAGACATATAGACGGGTGAGAGAGAGGTTCTCTTGGAAGGGCCTCAAGGAGGACGTTTTGAAAACATGTCAGGGAGTGTGTGATTTGCTAGCAGAACAAATCCGAGCACACACATCCGACAGGTCTATTGCAGCCTTTACCCATTCCAGAGTAGAAGTGGGAGAGCATTTCCATGGATTTCATCACGGGTCTACCCAAGGTCGATGGGAGATTGCATCTATGTAGCGGTGGATTGTTTGATGAAGTATGTTCACTTTTTTGCTATACCCATTGAGTACAGGGCACCGCAAGTGGCAAAGTTGTTTTTCAGAGAGATTTTCAAGTTGCATGGGTTGTTGAGTTTCATAGTCAGTGACAAAGACAATAGGTTCCCGAGTGCCTTTTGGCAAGAGCTATTTAGATTGGTAGGTACGGATTTGACCCCAAGTACGAGCTATCACCCTCAGATAGACGATCAGATGGAGATTGTGAATAAATGGATTGAGGGTTACCTACGCAATTACATCTCAGGACAACAGAGAACATGGATTGAGTGGTTGCACTTGAGAAAGCATTGCTATAACACCACTTATCATATGTACATGGCTTTTGGGGAGAGTAGAGCTCCTAAGGCTAAGGATTGGATTCGGGAGAGGGTAAACCCACAAAACTAGTTTACAATTCCGTTGAGGAAAGAAAAATGCATTTTGGATGGAAAACACTTTAGGGGGTTCGAACCCCCTAAAGGGTTCGCTAAAACTAGGGGGTTCACTGGAAACCCCTAGTTCTAGCAAACCCTAGTTCACTAGAACCCCCCTTTTTCCCCTTCTCCCCCTCTTCTACCAAATCTTTGCAAAAAAATTCCCTTCAAAGCTCAAGTTGAGGATGAAAATGGAGGAAACTTCACAGACTCAATTGACATGATGCATTATCTTGTGCAGTTGAGGGAAGCAAATCATTCCAGCATTCAGAGTTGCTTCTCCCTGAGGAGTTCATTCTTGAGGTTCATCTTTGGGAATTCAGCTCTTGCAGGTATTGCAACATGGTTCATCAAGATGGTGATTATGACAGACTGCAAGAAGGAAGAATTGCAGATTTTGATTGCATCGGAGTTGAGCAGCGTAAGCATGGTGAAGGATTCTGCAGGTTCATTTGGAATCTAGGTGTTTGGCTATGGCTTTCAGTTATGCTTATGTTGGTGCAACGAGAGATAGTTGGAGAGGCATGAGACATTTTGCATGTCTTCCCTTGGAATCCAGGTGTAGTGGTGTTTCTTTGCAGAGGAGATTGTTTGGGGACAAGCAATTTCAGGAAGGATGGACTGTAATGTCCCCATTTTTCGTGAGCATCAAAGTTCGAAGGATTAGCCTATCATTTGACCCTCGTAGGCTAGTATGGTGGATTGGAGGGTCAAGTTTGGGAGTTTTGGAGTTCTTCAGGTGGCAGTTGACAGTATTTACCTCTCTAGTTTGTGGGTATATTATGAGGCTAGGCTATTCAGAGGTTTTTGGTTCTGTTTTGAGGGACTTAATATTTATACTAAGTCAGTAGATGTTAGAGAGGGACCTTTACTATTTTTAGTAAGGCAGTTGGATGCACAGTGGATACAATGGTTAACTCCCAGGTTCAGACGGAATTGAAAAATAATGATTAATGATGAAGTTATAATGTTATAATTATTATTAAAGTTACACTTTAATAATAATTAATTATTAAGTGCATATCATTAATGAATTAAGTGGACTTTATTTAAAAGAGAGATTTAAATGCTTTTAAAAGTATACTTTATAATAAGCGATAAAGTGTTATTTTAAAAGGGAGTTGTAAGTGATTAATATAGTATAATTTATATTTTAATGTTGTGCACCAAAAAGGAGGGGAAAAGGAAATGAAATTAAAGTAAATTAAAGGTGATGAAGACAAATGCAAATTAAACATTATAAAAGGGGATTTGGATTTCATTTCATTTTATTTTTGAATCATTCGACACTTTTCTTTTCTGAAGAAGCTTTGGCTTTGGGGAAGAAACCTAGGGTTTTGCTGTAAATTCAATCTTGGAGAACATAGCCTCTCTTTGATTGTGCTGGTGGCTTCATACGGAGGTCATAGTTGAGCTTTATTGGTGGTTTGAGTTTTCAGTTGATGTTTCTCTTTGCAAGGTTTTGGTGGGTAATCAGTATGTTGCAGTTTTGAACTGATTTCAGTGGGTTTCCATCAATTATGTGTTGTTGGATTTAGTATTGCTGAAACGGAGTTTCATTCACAACAGAGAATTGGAGAAATTTTTCATTTTGGGTATTTGATCATCCCATTCCTCACCCTAGGGCACATCTATACCTTCATTTTCATGGGTTTTGGTGAAGTCTACAATTTTATACATCAAATCAGCCTCCTTGGGAAGTGCACCACTCCTAGCACATGCATTGGAATGCATGCATAAATTAATCTTCCATTCTCAGTAGGGTTTCAATGTTGGATGCTGGTCGCCTAGGCCAGAGAAAACATTTGCATTTGATTTGACATCATTCGGAGACTTGGTGTGGATTTGGTGAGCATTTTAGTGGTTCCCAGCACTTGGCCTAACAGGCTGAAAATTATATCAGATTGGCTGCCAATGTTTGCGGATTTCAGTATATTTATTGTCTCCAGTAATCGGGTATGCTTTTCTATGTAAAAATACAATAAAGTCAATCATATTAGAATATACATATAGTATTTGCAAGCCAAAGTAAATCTGATTTGAAATAAATGAAGGGTTTCTTTCTGCAGTAGTTTGAAATGCAATAGTTATCATTACTTCCATCTTGAGAATTCATATATGTATTGCATTGCTTAAGTTTCCTGGCATCTTTATTGAAAAATTATAGAAAAATCAAATATCATTCGAAACTCAAACAAAAATACACCAATTGCATAGCGTTCAGTATTTGGAGAATAGGAGGGTTCTTACAAATATTCAAATTTCCAAATCCAACATGAATGACCAAAATGAGCTCCAAACTTCTTTCTATAAGCTTTTTGGGGCTTTCCAAAAACTCCCTTTTAAAAATCACTTTATTAATTTATTAAGCCTTTTAACTCCAAAAAGTGATTTAATTTACTTTTGAAACATTTCCAACACTCAAAGTCACTTTTAAGCATCCCATCATTTAAAAAATTCCATCCTCTTTCCAACAAGCTATAACACTGAGGTGCCCAATAAATGTATTTAATTAAAAAGGCAACCTTAGTGAAAATAATTAAATATAGCTCAATATTACACCTAATTAGCGAAAATAGCCAAAAAGCATTGAAATTGAAATATGATTGCATAGGAGTGATTCTGATGATAAAAGATGATAAACTGACCCAATAGGGTGACTTACTAAAAATAGACACTCCCTCCAAGAATCTTGGAGCCCAACCTAGAAGCCAAAAATAACATCTGAAAGTGTCATATGACTCCTTAAGACCATTTGAGTTCATTAGTAACATCAAATTACCCCTCTGAACATGCTGACACAAACCCAGAAAGTCAACGACAACTACATTATTAGAGAACCTAAAAATGGGGACATTACAATCCGCCCTCCCAAAGGTTGCTCATCCTCAAGCAATTCCAATACAACCTTGCTATCATCAAACTGATCCAAACTAGAACAAAGAATGATCCCTAGATGCCAAGACAACCTAAGAGATCTATAGAACCATCTTCTCAAGGTATTGTCTTGCAAGGTACCGATACAAGAGACCTAAAAACCTCCTGTAATAAGACCAATCAAATACTGCATAAACTCAATCAACTCCTTAGAGAATTACTCTTCGAAAGAACCAAACTGAGCACCATAGGAGCAAACCCCAGAAAGCGAACATCGACTTTCTCATTCCCAACAACTGTTGGATTGCAAACTAATGTGATTCCAGGGTTCCAAATTAATCTCAAAAAAGATCCACCATGCTAATGTTGTGCCACTCTAATCATAATTGACAATCCTGGAATATACCCCTTAATTTTTGCCTTTAATTTCCAGTCACAACAATGCAAATCATGCACCCGTTAAGGATTAGCTCTAAACCAAAACACAGCTGAAACAACTCTAACCAAGAATGCGCCCTAAAACCATTTAAGGAGGAGGGGTGGGCATATGGTCAGAGGATCCCTAGGATCTAATAACTTGATTAACAACTGAAAATAGAGAGCTAAACTCAACACCAAGAATGTGCACGCAAGATCCTTTTGCAAGGCAAGGTGCTAACATATGGTGGAGTGCTAAATATTAAATTGAAATACAACTTCTTCTGTTGATGCAGGCATCCACAAGCGGTGGGAATACTCCACTTATTTCATGGGTGTGATTATTACAAACATTTAAGGGCGGCAAACCAGCCAATTAACCTCACTTCCACTTAAACTGTGGGGGGTATACAATCCACACAACCACTTTATTACGTGGGGGGAATACAACAAAGTAAATTGCAACAAACAAACAAATTGCTGTTAGTACTACTAAACAGCTTACAAACGATTAATAAACAGCTGCAATGTATCAACCATGAATTCCCAAAATGAGCAATGGTTAGAGTATCACTTCCTCTAATATTTACAATGCCAAAATGATATAGAAAGAAACTTAGAACAGCATTATAACAATGTCAAACTAATCTAATCAGAAATAGGAAATACAGAAAATCAGATCAACAAAGAGAGAATTCACCAAATTGGACGTATCTTCTTCAATTCAGCTCGGAAAGCTCTCAAATCACAGCCAATCAACAACTAAGAGCTAGGCGTCCAATCTCCATTGATAAAACGAGCCCAAAACAGAGAGAAACAGTTGGCACGATTCCCAAGACAATCAAAAAGGAAGGTACGACCTCCAGGAAGAGTCGACCTTCTCCCAAAAATCAAAAACTAAATGATAAAATCTGCAAACTTGCAGAAAGGGGTGCCCTCCACAGTAGAACAGCATGGGCTAACACCCAAAAAAAAACCAAAATCTGAATTGAAGCTATGAACAGAAAACAGCTTCAACCAGGCCAAATTAGCAACTTGCAAAAATAGGTTTTACATCAGCAACCTGTTCAATTCAAACAATTGAAGCTCCATCTGTATTTCAAGGTGAAATACAGCCATGATGATCCACCTAGAAAGCCATAGTTGCAGGCCCGAAGGGTGGATTGAATTCGCTAAGCTTCCCCTTAGCCAGGTTCTGGATTCAAACCAGCAACATAACCTTCTATTCAATTTCCAAGATGAGATACAAAGAACAAGGCACCAATATATAAGCTTTACCAAGAGGAGATGAAACATTTGTAACTCCCAAAGAAAACTCTTCCTCTTCCCAAAAGGGATGCCTATTTCCAAAAAGGCACCATTTAAAATATAACAATAAACTCTTCATTCAACCCCTTCAAGTCATCCCACTTTAGATGAGGAATAAATATTTAATAAAATATTAAATGTATCACTTTATGGCCCCAACTCAAAAACAACTTAAAGTCATTAAGCTAGGCGTGGGGTACAACTGCAAAACACAATTTTAACTAAGTATAAAACTTAGTCCAAGGAGACAATTATCACCAAACTGGAAACTAAGACATTACCAAAATTTGGATAATGAACTACACCACACTGTTGATGAAGACACTGCCAAAAATAGCCAATGCTAAAAATAGTAAGGTCACATCAAAACCACAAAAAGCCAAACTGAACAGCCACACTGAACTACAAAAGGCTGAACTGTTGCTAGAATAATACTGCTATAAATTGACTTACCAAAAATAGCAACTGCTACAAATAGTAGGTTTGTGAAACATCAATTGAACACCAACTGAGCAATAAACAAGACTTACTATAAATAGTAAGTGTTTCCAAACGCCTTATGAGCACAAACTGGGAAGCCAACATGACTTACTATAAATAGTAAGTGTCTAGAAAGGTTATCAGATGGAGATGCATGTTACACCATTCTGAAGCTCTCTAAAAACCCAGATAACTCCCAGAAACATACTGGGAAGCCAACATGACTTACTATAAATAGTAAGTGTCTGGAAAGGTTATCAGATGGAGATGCATGTTACACCATTCTGAAGCTCTCTAAAAACCCAAAAAACTCCCAGAAACATACTTCCAAACTCCTGCATGCAAGCCTTCAAAAATGCATCTGAAACCTCCTATAAAATAGGAAACCCTAATTTTCCATTCTACTTAGCCTACGAGTTTTCGAAAATAGGCTAAAACCTCAAGAAGAGCGTAGGGCTAAATTGGGGACATTACAATCCATCATGCCCATATTACACTTTCCTTTCCGAGAACCCAAAAATGTAATCATAAATTTAAAATTCCCAAACTAAAATACCTATAAGGGTTGTAACCTGTACCATGAAACATCTCCCATTGAAGCATCCCAGTAAGGTCCATAACTGCAATTCCCGTACCTAACATGATCCTGGGCAACTAGAAGAAATATTTGTTCAACCCAAAACCATACTCCTCAATATACCTCCTCAACCTGTCATACAAGGTCATAACTGTAGATGCGAACTCTTCCAATCTTCTTGTAAAAAGGAAAGCAATCCTTTGCAAGAGTTCAACAATCTCACCAACATAACACCATATGGATCTAGCATGTCTCCTCTATACTAATCTAATACAACCATGAAGACTAGCAAAACCACTTACTGTTCCAACTCCAAAGGTCATTGAATGAAAAAGACTAGCAGGCAAAAGTTCACTGTCCTGAACCCACACCGAAAGTAAACTATCAAAGTTTACATCACAAACCTCAAAATAATGAAATCTGATTCAAATATAAATTTGACAAGTAAATATAATAGCTGTTTCTGAATTACAATTAAAATCATGCTTTTAGTTTTGAATATAAGTCTGCCTATATATCATTGATTTATAGGCCTTGAAACTTGATTGCTTTGTTTGAATATTATCTTTATAAATATGCAATTTGACTTTTTGGAGCCTTCCTTGATTTATACAATTGTTGTGTATGCTTTCATGGATTAGCTGCTCATCAAGAGCTGTCCACATCTGAAAATAAATATTTGAATCTGAATTCTACATGCCCTCCTTTTCCCATTTCTTATTTCATTTTATATCATTTATGTCTCCAAGAGTAGAGACACCTTTTTGAAAGGTGATAACCCTTCAACAACATGACTCCTCATTTAGTAATCGCAGCCTTTTGTGAGTATAATCGCTGCCATTGAAAATGTAAGCACAACTTAAACTAATCGCTACCTTAAGAATATCCTTACAAACTTTTAATAATCGTTGTCCTTTATTATTATGCTTCATCCTCTATTATCATGATCACTGCTCATTAATAGTCTTTAATGAAACCGTTTCCTCCAATGTATTTTAAATCTGATCGCCTTAATCTTTGATGGGTAAGTAGCAGCTGATCCATATAAGGCTATTGTTCCACGTTGATCCTTAGTAAATGAGTCACTGCACATTATAAGTGCTCCCTTCAAGTAATCGTGGCTCATAATATCACTTGAATATCAATCGTTGTTTTATTATCATTATTCCTTGCTAATATTCGCTACCTTGAAATTGATTCCAAACTCATCAAAGTATGACAGTATCTTCTAATAGCGACTTCTTTATAATCTGTAGTCATCCACGTCAGCTAGATGATCTTTGATCATTATTGATTTCCCAAGGAATATTAATAGATATAAGAAATTTGTCTTTGTCCACATTTGGTGGTGCTGAGAGGAATCGAATAGGCTAAGGCAGTTGGCCTTAATAATAACTTCAAATATTTTAATCCATACTTCCTTTAAAGAAGTCAGCTTTATAGTCGCTGGTGTAATTGCTCCTTAATTATTGGGCATATCTGCATAAAAGACAAATCTTATATTGGCCCAACTATTATCGATGTCATCATTACCTTGTTAATCGATCGTCATTATTTTCTAGTTCTAAGTCTTCTTTGATGGCGCATATATACATATCCCCTGCTGAGTCAACTGTACCGGTTGATCAAAATCGAAGCCATAAAGATATATTTGGGTGCTATTGATAGATACCAGATCCTTTGTTAGTGTTTGATGTATTCTTTCTTACAATGATCAAACGACTTCTAGTCACTGAAGAACGTAGGGCTAAAATGGGGACATTACAATGAGCTCATGTCCTTTTATATAACACCTTTTAGGGTTTTCCCGCCAAAAATCACTTAACAGTATATTATAAAGTGACTTCATTAAATTAATTTTAAATATTACTCAACGTCACTTTATGAACCCATATTATTTAGTCATTTAATATCACCTTAATAATTTTACTTTGTCATGTGACATTAAATAATTAAAATGATTAAATACTTTAATATTATTTTGGTGAGCTGGAAAATGGGGACATTATAGTATATCTAAAATATTTCTTTGAATTATTTGGTTATATGTGTTAATTGTCTTCAAGTCCACCTTACTTCATTGTTGTGTGCATAATTAGTTGTCCTAGCTTAATATGCTATTATCAACTTTCCTTAATCCTCAAACCATCCATACAAAATTGAGCTCTAGTCTGAAACTTGGAGAAACAAACATGAAGCTCAAGAATTCACTTCGACACACAATCACAAAAATGAGCATGAAATGATGAATAATTGACTTATGCATATTCAACAATAATTATAGCCAGCCTTGGACACCTATCAACCTACACATCATAACAATGTTCCCTCCAAAAGATTGCATTCAAAAGGGATTCCCTCCCAATAGAATTGGCTTCTCCCAATGAGGTCTTAAATATGTATTTATAAATTTCCAATACTAGAAACCCAATAGATTTGATCGTGAGATGACACATGTATGTGTGAAGTAGCATGTATCACATAATTTGCATTCCTTGTGATGTGACAATGGTTTTGTAGTCCATATGTTTGTCTTCAAGCACTACCACTAGTGTTATCACAAATCTTCAGTGTTGTGGCATCATTCTTCAAAGGTTGGGTGCTTAGGCACTAATGCCTTGGATGCTAGGACCTCCCATGTGCAGACTAGGGTGCTCTACCATTGAGTTACTAGCTCTCTTTGTGATCAAGGCATTTTGGTAGGCTACTTATTATGATTCAAGTGTGGCTCATTTCTCCAACACCATTATGGCTTTACTATTTAAATTTTTCTGGTTGGGTCGTTATATAATATTTTTCCAATTGATGACTAAAGTAGCACGCACAACTAATGGCTACATTGTGCTACATTGGTTTTTCCCAGCTAATGGCTATTATGTATATACATGATAGATGACTATGTTCTCCTTAATTTGCTAATAGTTATAATAACTTATCTCGCTGATGGCTATATCGTTTTTTTCCTAACTGAGCTATATTAACTTTTCTTCAAAGTTCTATTTATTTAAAAATGTCTTCTACTAATAAGGCATAAAAAATGCATTGGAAGGACTTTAAAATAGTGAGTTTGATGGTGAAAAATGTCAAGAAAGACATATATACAAATAGGTCTAATTCTAGTCATATTTGATGTCAATCCTTGTAGGTCTATTTCTTGAGCTATATTGTTAATGAGCAAGGTCACAAAGAGTATGAGGGTGGTTGTAATGTCCCCATTCTCGGAGTGACAGCAGCTTGGAGATGAGAACTAGCTCATTCACCATTCCCGTGAGCTAGTCATTCTGGTGAGGGAATATTATTTTCGGCCAACAGAATATTATTTTGTTGGGTTTGCTATTGGAAATTTAAAAATGAGGGAATTATTTTTTTAAATAATAAAATATAATAACTATTATATTTTATTAATTATCTTATTCCCACTCACTTATGCCAAGTCAATTTCATACAATTATCAAGTGGGCTGACTTACTTTATGGGGGGATGATAAAGGTTTTAAATTAGAAGAAAATAAAATATTATTTTATTTCAAAGAGGTCCGTTCACTTACGAGGCAAATAAAATATTATTTCTCCTTTAGTTGGTCAACTCTTTTACAAGAATCAAATCTGACTTTTGGTTGGTCGGCTCATTTAAGATGAAATCTGATATTGTCTTGAGTCAGTTTTGGCTTGGGGTGGTTAAGGAAACAATAAAAAGAAGGCTAGACTTCATTAGAGCTCATCCCCAAATAGAATTTGATCTTGCTTCCTGAAAGTATCTTGGCTGAAGACTAAGTTCAGCTGATCAAGGTGATGCTCCCTTGGTTTCTAGGTATGGAGATGGCCCCATCCCTATTCTGAGAAGTGAATATATTCAGTATCCACCATTGCATTAAATGTACTCTCATATTTTGATGTCAAGAAGAAATCGATATGCATAGAGACATTGGCAGATTTTGTTGAAGATATTGTCAGCTGGGAAGTTCAATTTTTGAGAAGAAATTCATATTCAGAATTGTTTGTGATCAATCTCCAACTGAATAGAGTTCGAAGTTATTTCTTGGTGGCGGAATTGGAAATTAGAAAGAAGTTCGATTTTTTATTTCTGTTGCTTGTTAAACATCGTAGGCATTGAAGAAGAGCAGCGCTGCCAATAAGGGGTTTAATTTTCATTATGAAAGGCAGAAGAAAATCCGTTGAGGCTCTTGGAGGATCACTGGGTATACTAGAAAGGTACCGCTGCCATTTTTGCTTGCCAAGGACGTCTTCTACAGAAATTCAATTGCACTCAGACTGCTGCTATCAACAATCTTCAGGCTTTTTCCCAGGTTCCCTATTTTGTATTTCATAATTGCATAGGCATCAATATAATGTAAAGCCACTGTCATACAGTGAGCCGTAACTGCATATATATATTTCAGGTCGTCATTATTTGCATTGTTGTATTGCCATTATAAGAGGCGACCAGCCTGTAGCATCATCTATATATTGTAACCTCCATTTGTAATGAGATTGGCATCAAATAATACAAAGCATTGGAGCTGCATATCAAATGTTTGATGTAATGTCTTTGTTGTACATGCATTATTTCAGTCCTGAGATAGTATGCAAAGTGTTTGCAGAAATGTCTATGAGCTGTAGGTGAATAGTTCATGCATTTTCAATCACTTTTCTTCATTAAAAAGGTTACAATTAGTTGTTGCACTACATTATCTTATATTTCAGTCTTTAGATCGCTTCTTTGAAGTCATTTCAGTTTATGCAAACATCAAAAAACAAACAAAATACAAAATACATCAGTCAAGCAGCAAGTTGGAAGATTGGAAGACAAGTGTTTGAGAAAATTCCTTAAGGCAAAAATCAGAAGTTTAAGCTCAGATTTGACAAGGAATCTTACAGTGGTATTAGAGCCTTGATTTTGCAAGCCTGAAGGGTTAAAGTTCTCATATGCAGCCACAAAAGATTGGTCCACACAGGTATTACACTCGTAGAAGAGCAGAACAGCAAGCAAATCCCATTACAAATACACAGCAAGACACAATGGGTGATAGAAGAGGAGGCAGTCCACCCAGCAATGAAGCCAATAATGAAGAAAGGGAAGCAAGGGATATCATGAGGGGTATTGCCGCAGGGCAGTAGCATGTATCTGATGTTTCGCAACAACTTACAACAGCCATACAACAGATGAATACTCCTAGGAGGCAAAATCATGGGCATGATGATAATCAAAGTGGAGTTGGGGCTCCCAAGGCACAAAGGACACCTACACGAACCATCGATAGACCAGTGTAGCCAACCTTTTTGCCAAGAGATCACCCAGAAGAAGAGAATGACGAAGTTAATGAAGTTGCAACATTCACAGATGATGTTATGACAATGCATGATGAATGGGATTTATTACCACCACCAGTTAAGGAACACTTGACCTTTGATCGATATATGAATCAAAGGAGGGAGCACAATAGAACAAGACGACATAGAGGGCCAGGAATCAAAACAAGGACCTAAAGCATGCCACAAGTAAACTCACACTTCCAATATTTGATGGTAGGGGGAAGATGACAGCAAGAGCTTGGATTCATAAGTTGGATACTTTTTTGACTCTTCAGCCTATGGCGGAGGATGAGGCAATCAAATTTGCAACCATGCACTTAGAAGGCACTGCATACGATTGATGGCATCATGGTTTGGTTACACAAAACCATGGATTGATTCATTCCTATGATGAGTTCAGCAGAAGGTTGATAGCACAGTTTGACAGGAAGGACCTGGAAATGTATTACGGGGAGTTAGCACAGCTTAAACAAAGTGGACATGTGGAGACATACATAGAAGAATTCCAGAGGACTACTGTTATGGTTCCTGATATGTCCGAAAGAAGGGTATTCATGTTGTTTATTGAGGGTCTGAATGATAGGTTGAAAGGCATAGTTAAGGCACTTAAGCCTAACACCTTACATGATGCTATTCAGCTTGCCTTAGACCTTGAAACTACACCTACTTCCTTGCAGCCCGCTAAAAAGAATTTCAAGAATTTCAAATCAAATCAGAAATCATTCAATAAGCCCAAGGTTACACCTTCTTCAGCAATCAGCGATGAGAGGAATGAACTCAGGAGGTAGAAGCTATGCTTCACTTGCAAACAACCATGTTTGGTCATAGATGCCTTGGGAAAGGCAAAGCACATCTTATTGAGGTCATATCAGATGATGAGGAAATCCCTAATACAGACTCAGTGAGTGAGGAGGAGCATGAGGATCAGCCTCATATTGAGCCCAAGGATCATGATGATACTCAGCAGGTTACTATTGCTTCACGTTCAGGGGTTCCACGATACCAATCCTTTCGTGTGAAGGGAGTTTTGAATGGACAGCAAGTTGTATGTTTGGTTGACAGTGAATCCATGCATAACTTCATTGATGAAAGATTGGGGGCTAAGAGAGGTCTTCATGTAGAAGAGTTTCTAGGATTTCAAGTGACAGTGGCCGATGGGTTTGGCATGAGTTGTACCAGGAAAGTCTCACAACTAAGCATACAGATGGGGGATTATACATTGAAAGATGACTTCTATATGCTTGGGTTGGGTGAGATAGATGTGATACTAGGCATCCAGTGGCTTCAATCTCTTGGGAGGTACGTTCAGGATTTCCAAAGGATGGAGTTGGAGTTCCTATCGGATGGTAAGAAAATTGTGTTGAAGGCTTTGTCAGATGGGAAGCCTAGAGTGGTTTCGGTTAGGAGGATGGAGACACTATTTAGGCATGGAGATGTGGCATGGGCAGCCCAGTGCTTCGTCTCAACTAAATTTCATTCTAATGATACACCTCATCATCATGTGGATATTCAAAAAGTTCTAGATAGGCACAGTATTGTGTCTAGTGACATACCTTTTGGGTTACCTCCTGACCATGGATTTGAGCATGTTATAGAGATGGAGGAGGGCTCTAAGCCCGTCATTACGACACCATACAGATATCTCAGGCATTTCAAGGAGGAGATAGAGAAAACAATTAAGGAATTGCTTGACATGGGACATATCTAACCCTCATCTAGTCCCTTTGCTTCTTCAGTAGTACTGGTGAAGAAGGATGGGACTTTACGGATGTGCATTGATTATAGGGCCCTAAACAAAAGGACGATCAAAAATAGGTACCCTATACCCAAGATCGATGAGTTGCTAGATGAGTTACACGGGGCCATGTATTTCTCCAAGACTGATCTCAGATCAGGATATCATCAGATTCGTGTCCGAGCAGAGGATGTTCATAAGACAACCTTCAGATGCCATTTTGGACACTATGAGTTTCTTGTGATGCCCTTTGGACTAACTAATGCGCTTGCTACATTTCAGTCTTGTATGAATCATATATTTAATCGCCAGTTGCGTAAGTTCGTCATGGTATTCTTCAATGACATCTTGATATTCAACAAATCTTGGGAGGAGCATCTTAGACACCTAGATGAGGTACTTTGTATCATGGAAGCTCAGTCATTGTTTGCTAAGGCATCCAAATGTGAGTTTGGACTACAGGAGATTCTCTATTTGGGCCACATGATTGGGGCTAATGGTGTTTAGGTGCACCAGGAGAAGATTCGTGTTGTACTGGATTGGTCACCACCAAGGAACATTTCCAATTTGTGAGGTTTCTTGGGGATATGCAGTTACTAGATTTGTAAAAGGGTTTTCATAGTTGGCAACACCTCTTATAGATCTTACCAAGAAGAGGGTGTTTAAATGGACAGATGAGGCACAGGCAGTATTTGATCGGCTCAAGGATGTTATAAGTTCTTGTCCTGTGTTGGCATTACCTGATTTTACTCAGCCTTTGTTCTAGAGTGTGATGCTTTAGGAGAGGGCATAGGAGCCGTATTGATACAAAACTATCATCCCATTGCTTATGAGAGCAAGAAACTATGGGGTGCAGAGAGGCTGTATTCCACCTACGATAAGGAGATGTTGGCCATCATGCATGCATTGGCCAAGTTCAGACAGTACTTAGTAGGTGGCAGATTTGTGGTTAGGATAGACCACAACAGTTTGAGATACTTCTTAGAGCAGAAGGGCCGTAATGAGCGGCAACAAAAATAGGTCAGTAAGGTACAGGCCTACGTTTTTGACATTGAGTATGTTAAGGGCAAGAAGAATGTTGTTGCCGATGCTCTTTCCAGGAGACCTACCCTTTGCTCTTTGAGTGAGACATCAGCAAATTAGAAGTCTCAACTTTTAGTTGAGTATTCCAAATCTACATTTGCATGCGAGCTCATGGATGGACGGATTCAGGATGATAGATGTTGAGTTGTGGATGATGTGATCTATTATAAGGACACGATATTCCTAGTACCTGAGTCTAAGCTCAAACAATAGATATTACAAGCCACTCATGACACCTACAATAGGGCATCTAGGTTTCTTCAAAACCTATAGATAGGTCAGAGAGAGATTCTCTTAGAAGGGTCTCAAGGATGATGTCATGCAGTATGTTAGAGAGTGTGACTTGTCAGCTGAACAAGTCTGAGCATACTTTCCCAGGAGGACTTTTACAACCATTGCCTATTCCAGAGCAAAGGTGGGAGAATATATCTATGGATTTCATTACAGGTCTTTAGAAGGTTTAGGGACAAGATTGTATATTTGTGGTTGTTGACCGGTTGACCAAATATGCACACTTCTATACTATACCATCTGATTATTCAGCTCTACAGGTGGCAGAGTTGTTCTTTCGAGAGGTGTTTCGATTGCATGGCCTTCCTAAGACCTGTTGTGACCTATTTTCACACATCGCCCCATTGCAAATGGGGAACCCCAAGTTTTGGTTCCGCCCTCTGCGCAACGTCTTTAAGAGTCCTGAATTTGAATAAGTTTTTGGTGAAGTTAGTCCGGCCAAGTTGAATTTTTGAACCCGTTTGTATGCTTAAACGTCATGGAAATGCTCAGAAGACCCGGTAGATGAGGAATGCCATTGCTTACGGTCAATTCTGACACTTCCTATTTTTTAGGGATTCTGCTTTTTTGCTTTTTGCTTTTTTGATTTTTGGCATTTTTAGGCCATTCTGGAGTTCCTATTTTTTAGGGATGCTTTTTGCTTTTTTCTATTTTTGGAAAGTTTCTATTTTTAGAAAGTTTCTATTTTTGGAAAAGTTTCTATTTTTGGATCCCACATAGCATGAAGTCAACACGCCTCCAGAAATCATGAAAATCAAGGTAAATGGCAAAAGTTTGGTGAAAATGGCTAAGTTTGATGAAGGGCGCCCATGAGGAAAGAATGGCAGACAAGACATGAAGTCTGCCCTACCTTTGGCATGCCAAAGGTAGACACTGGCAAGCCAAGGCTGAAGTCCGCCATGGCACAGGAAGAGGTCAAGTCCGCCCATGGCTTGAGGAGACATGAAGTCCGCCCTTGGCATGAGGACTCCTCAAGTCCGCCCTTGGAAGGATAGAAGTGGATGGCGAGAGAAGAGGCCAAGTCCGCCCTTGGCAAGGTAAGGTCAAAGTCCGCCCCAAAAAGTCAATGGCAAGCAAGATGTGAAGTCCACCCTTGGCAAGGAAGAAGCTAAAGTCCACCATGGCAAAGGGACTCTCCAAGTCCGCCATGAAGGGAAAGATGAATGAAATGAACATGTGCCAAGTCCGCCCTTGGACAAGGCAAGGCTAAAATACGCCATGGCAAGGAGAAGGGTGAAGTCCGCCCTAGACAAATGAAGGATAAATACGCCATTGGCAAGGGAAAATAAGAAATTCGCCCAACTTAGGAAAATAAAATTTTATTTTTCTAAGGCATAAAAAAATGAAAATGCCTAGAGAAGAAAGATGAGGTTAAGCGAGCATGAAAGTCACTCTTTGGCATGACGGAATGAAATTCTTTGGCACAAAATGAAGAGTGTAAGGCAAAGTAAACATGAAGACCATCCCTCTCAGCTTGGATAAATTCCTAAGGCACGAATAAAAAATGGCAAAATGGCAAAGAAATCTCCAAGTTCGCCCAACCCAGAAGAAGAGAGAAAACGAAGTTTGGCTAAATATGAACGTCCGAAGAGGCCAGAAGTCCACCCGAAGAGTTGAAAATTGGTAGACGAGTTATCAAGCACATTTTGGCTAGGCAGACAATTGGAAAATAAAATATTTGGCCACGAACAAACGAATTTAGCCATGTATCAACTTTAAACGGGTTGGAATTTTAATATTTTAATATTTTTAATTAATTCCCGACACTTAGGGAATTTTAATTAAAAATTCGAAATCTGGAGATTACTTGGAAGGTTAAATCATTTCGCCTTAGGTAATTTTAAATTTGCCATGATTCGAAGATTTAAAACATGTTGGAAAATTAATTTTAATAATTAATTTAATGTTTTTTCATATTTTCTCCAACACTTAGGCAAATTTTTAAAGAAAGCTGAAGATTTCGGACAGAGGTAGCGCCATGGAAATATTAGAAACTTGCCTCAACGACTGAGAGAAAAATTTGAAACTTGCCAATCAGAAAAGAGAAAACGTTTCTAAAATTGGAAGAAACTCAGAGAAAAGAAAGCTTGAGAAAATCGCACTTCTCAGCCATAAAATGAGTCTCAGCAACTCATTTTTCACAATTTTGATTGAGAAGAAGTTATCTCTCTCAAATCTGCAAGGAATAATTTTCGAAGAGAGAAATAGTGAAAGTAACAGTACTTGGCGAGTAAGGGAAGTCATTTTGTGTTGAAAGGCGTGATCTTTAGAAAGAAATAAATTATTTCTTTGCTGAAAATCGCATTTCCCAACAGATTAGCACACTTCCTCTGTCAAATTTTCAGAAATTTTAATTCGTTTGCAGCCAGAGGACAATCTCGGAGGTTTGGAAATTCATTGACAATATGTTTTTACTCTTTTCTATCTTCTACATTCATTCCGCCACGAGTTTTATTCAATGCTTAGCGAATTTATTTACTTTCAGCTTGCTTTTTCACAGAAATTTTATCTTGAACAAGCTGAAAATACGATTTTATCCAGCAAAACCTCGGAATAAATTAATTTTAAAAGGTCTTATATTAATGTTAAGTATTTTGTACTTGCAGGTGATGATCAATCAGGGAGAGTCGTCCAGACAAGCACAGATGAAGTTCACAAGCAAAGGATCGCAGCCGGAGTCCAAAATAAAGTCAAAATGGAAAAACATTACAAACACCAATCTTGGCCATATCGACCTCGACGAATTCAAGAAAAGGATATACGGGCACAATGGACCTTTACCAACGCCTACCGCCAGAAGAATGGTGAGAAACGGAATTTTTCAAGCTGTCGGATTCCCGCCTGCAGTTGAATGTGCTGAGCTAATGGTGGAATGCGCACTTCATTATGATGCTGAATTAAGGCGGATTGTAGCACCCAATGGGAGAGTACTGGCTCATCTGGGAGAGTTGGCCATACAGGAGGCTTTTGGCATTCCTACATATCCCAAGACCATCTACAAAACCAAGGAGGACGCCCAGAGGCTGTATGATGAAAAGCCTGACCTCTGTGCCGCCAACCTCAACAAGTCATGGCTAGATAAGCCAAGACCTTCTGTCAAGAAAATGCCTAAGGAGCTGTTGCATACAGACTTCAAAGAGGATTACGGGGACATCATCATCTTGCTAAACAGGATAGCAGGCAATCCTTTGGGGGCACCTTTCGAGTCGTGGATGTACTATTTCATTGAGGACCTCACGAAGGGAGTGAAGATGTTCAACTGGTCGCGTATGATAAGTAACAATCTCCACGAGCAGCTCATCAACCTGGAGAAGACTAAAACATTCTACATGAGCTCCTATGTCATCTACATGTTGGCTAGGACGTACAAGTATGCAGGCTTAATCTGCAAAGGCACAGTTGGCAGTGGAGAAAATGAGTTGAAGGCAAATGACTGCTATCTACAGCTACAGTTGAAAGAGAAGGCACACTTCAGGCGAGCTCACGATGCCTTCCTCATGTACATCACAAGGATACTCCAGGGAGGGACACATCAACGTCTGACTCATGAGGCCAAAAGCCTAATAGGCAAGTACGGATCTTGGTTCATCCAATATCCAAGGTATACTTACATCAGAATCCAGGGATTTACCGGAAGCCCGTACAGGTTGCCCATCTTCCCCACAAACAAGATGGTCCTACTTGAAGTACTGAGGCAGCTAGAGGAGTTTTAGGGCTTCCAAAGGACGAAGCAAAAGGTGGCGGTCACTTTTCCCTTCTTCATAGGGAACATGTTGGAGTCATGTCCGTCATCACAGGCAATCGAGAGAGCCAGGCTTGAGATACAGCATTACCCCTTTGCCACATATCCATCTAGGAGCCACTTCAACCCACATCATCACATCAAGACAATGGATGGAAGGAGATACAAGCACAAGGTCGAATTAGAGGATTTTTGGGCAGATGTTGCAGATGAATTTGAGGTTAGGCAGAGAATGTGGTCTAGACTGCCTATCAGCTTGATCAGGGCAACGGAGCTTTGTCGAGTGCCAGATCAGTTGGAAGAGGATGGAAAAGAGACACAACCACGCTTCGATGAGAGTTTGTCCTTGCCTACTGTCAGGTGGTCAGAATCAGAGCATGCCGATTTGAATACTTTGATGAGACCTGTCATCAAGTATACACAATGGTGGGTCGATCAGCAGATTCAAGAGCTAAGGCGAAAGAAGGTAACACTGACTTATGATATGTTGAGTGAGGTGGAGTCCTATTCTTCTAATGCAGACGCATCCCAAGACATAGAAATGATAGAGGCCACCACTTCCAGGAAAAGGAAGGAGATAGTTGTGGGTACGGAGCCAGTTCAGAAACAGACAAAGCTAAAGCCTTCACACTCTGCCGCATCTAGAAATATTGAAGAGATGCTGGCTACTGTCGATGCTTCACTGGCCGACATTAGGGATCCCTCCCCGATTCCTGAGGATAATGTGGAACCTCAGTCGGGCGATGATGCACCGCCGTCTCCCACGGGCACAGAAATATTAGAGTCTGACGATGATATGGGCGCCCAAAATGATGACTTTCGAGAGGGAATGATTTCAGCCCTTCGAGGAATTTTGGACGCCCCTGACAGAGAAGGTATGCCGAAAGAAGATGGCGTGTAACAACATACAATCCCGGACTAGCTGAGGGAAAGGCTGAAAATAGAGGTGCCAGTGGAAGAGCCGGAAGAGGATGATACTGCGGACTTCTTGGCCAGACTTACACAAACTGCAGTCAAGAAGCCGGCAAAGAAATTCTCAAGCATACAGAGGGATGAGGCCGGCAACCGAACTGTGCAGCTTGCAGTGCCTACAGTGGACAAGCCACAGGAGGGCATGGCCCCGCAGGATTATGCCATCACAACCATTGACTTGGGTCCAACCACGAAGGGCCAGGAAATTGAAGATTTGGACAATTTTGTGTCCACTATCAAATCAAGGTTGGCGAAAGAGGTGGCAAAGAGGAAAGAGTGCCAATTGGAGATTGACCGCTTGAAGGAGTATATCCAGCATTTGATCAAGCCGCTTGATCAGGACAACATGGCAGCTCCTCTTCTCCCAAACTCTTCGCAGGAGGTAGCTAGGGAGATAGAAGAGAAACAGCTCAGGAGGCTAAAGAGTGGATAACGGTCAAGGGCACAGAAGCTGATACGTTCATGGAGAAATTGACCTTGGTTTCTGGTCAGGCCACTTCTTTACTCTCTAGACTGACAGCTCTAGCAGAAATGTGGGATGGCCTTCCGGACATACAGGAAAGGATAATTCCTTGCCTTAGGATTCTGAAAGGGATTCCAAAGCAGGAGTTGATAGACAGAGGCGTCATTGCAACGGGAGTAGCCTACGATTTCTACACCTGGTATTGGGCCTTGACGGCACGAGGGGAGGTCTTGGAAAGGGTAAAGGTTGACGGTATCAAGCTGGAGGAGCAGGTCAAAGAAGTCCAGACCAAGATTCTCCACATGATTGCCGACATCCTGGACAAGGAAGTCATACAAGAGAACAACCTGCAACTGGAGGTTTTGAAGGGAAAGGTTCAGGAAAACATCTTTGCTATCACTAGACCCATCTTGAAGCAGGACTAGGCCAAATTGGCGAACTTCCTAGGCATCCGAGAATCCTTTGAGAAGACTGAGCCGGAGTGGAAGGATACCTTCGTCAGATGCGTCGAGAGCGTGGACGGACTGGAATCGGAATGCTTCCACAGGTCACCATGGATGAAGTTGCCTTAATCGTGTCTAGATTCGTCGAGCACACGGCAACTCGGGAAGATCGAGATGTGATTCCTTGAAAATAGCTTTGGGTGCCAACTCACTGTTGTTAACCCTTAGTTCACTAGTGTTGTTTCGGGAAACCCTAATTAGGGTTTTTATTTGTTCAATCTTGGCCGTTGGCTCATTTTTAATCTAGGCCATTCATTCAATTTTGTGAACTCTATATAAACTTGTATACTCTCATTTGTAATTTGTGAAGTGAGTAGTATAAGATTGTTGCGATAGACTATTTCCGTTAATAAAAGCTCTTGTGCATGATTTGCTAAGAACCACTTTTGTTTTCAAGTAGTGTGCAAGGTTTTCATATTTCTCCTTCAACATTTAGAGTAGAGTTAAATTAGTATTTCATTTGTATGTTTGTTAGTGAATGATAGATTTGATAGCAGTGGTGGATGAAATTAAGCTCATACTTTTGTTGAATGGATGATTTGCATTCAATGTGTAAAGTTAGCCTGAGCTATTAAGTTGTGGATTCTTAACTTCAATTTGGATAATCATTAATTCAAACATGAAAATCATTATCACCCCCATTGAAGATTGCACCCGCTTTGCGTAGTTGTCCGAAGGAGGCGAAACAAAGTGCGGTTATTCCAATTTTATCTAAGTAACTACCGTCTCTTGATTTCTTAGGAGTAGTTTAGACTTCTAAACCCTTGCCCTTTTGCATTTTTTTTTGGAAAATCTAAAATATCCTATGGAAAGAGCCTTCAACGATAAAACTGTCTAAGTCTTCAACTTGCAAACGAATTTAACATAAGTCCCCTTGTGATTACCAGCAAATCACAACGCCCACTGGCCTTATCCACATGTCATGACCTGACCAAAGAAACATTGGAGTTATTGCACTATCTTCTTAAGTATTTGCAATCGCTTTTCAAGAGAGGATAAAGTGTCCTTGGGCATTTTATTTTGTGTTCGGTGGCGTATTCAAAACACACACCAACAAGACCATAGTCAGTGATCGGGACAGTAGGTCCCTCAATGCTTTTTGGTAGGAGATTTTTCGATTAGTTGGTACAGAGTTAACACTGAGCACTAGTTATCACCCTCAAGCAGATGGGCAAATAGAGATTGTCAATAAATGGGTTGAGGGTATCTTCGCAATTATGTTGCAGGACAGCAGCGTGCTTGGATTAGGTGGTTGTACTTAGGAGAATACTGTTATAATACCACCTATCATATGTCGATTGGCATGTCTCCATTCAAGGCATTATATGGATATGATGCATTATCTTTCGTGGACTTAGCCTTTGATGACAGTAGAGCTCCTTGGGCCAAGGAGTTATTGCAAGATACTCAAGACATCCTTAAGGTACTTAAGGATAATATTCAGCAGGCAGAAAATCAGCAGAAAATGTATGCTGATAGACATCGTGTGGAGAGAACTTTTGAGGTAGATGACTTGGTTTTCTTGCGCCTTTAGCCATTAGACAGAGTACATTGAAGAGAAGTGGTGTAGAAAAACTCAAGCCAAGATTTTATGGTCCCTACAGGATTGTGAGGAGAGTAGGGGAGGCAGCATATGAGCTTGACTTACCAGCAGGCAGCAGGATCCATAATGTTTTCCATGTATCATGCCTCAAAAGGGCATTAGGAAAGCATGCGGTTGCTTCACCAGACCTTCCCCCCCTTGATGAGGAGGGAATTTTGATACCAGATCCTTAGTCCATTTTTTATATGAGGGAGTGTAAGTTGTGAAACAGGGTAATCAGAGAATATCTTATTAGGTGGAGAGACTTGCCATTGGAGGATGCTACGTGGGAAGGAGAACAGATACTTCAGCATCCTAATTTGCAATTGCTTGAGGACAAGCAATCCCAGGAAGGGAGGACTCTAATGTCCCCATTCTCGGAGTGACAACAACTTGGAGATGAGAACTAGCTCATTCACCATTCCCGTGAGCTAGTCATTCTGGTGAGGGAATATTATTTTCGGCCAACAAATTAATTATTTTGTTGGGTTTGCTATTGGAGATTTAAAAAGGAGGGAATTATTTTTTAAATAAATAAAATATAATATCTATTATATTTTATTAATTATCTTATCCCACTCACTTATTATGCCAAGTCAATTTCATACAATTATCAAGTGGGTTGACTTACTTTATGGGAGGATGATAAAGGCATAGTTTACATACTCGGAATCGGAGAGTACTCGGCAAGCCCAAAAATTTTGACTCGAGATATACTCGGCAAATGTGTGTGGATATTTATGTATGTATATACTCAGGACTGCACTGTGCACACATACATATCTATAAACATACACAGGATGCCAAGTTTGCATGCATATACACACACACACATATTTATGCACACACAAAAATGCCAAGTTTGTGGATTTTTTGCGAGCTACTGGCGATTACTTGATAATTTGATGGGAGAAAATCCATTTGCATACTGCTCGCAAGTAAAAGCAGAAATTACTCAGCATGCAAATTTTTTGGAGATTACTCAACTACTTGGAGAGTAATTGGAGAGTATGTAATCTATGGATAAAGGTTTTAAATTAGAAGCAAATAAAATATTATTTTATTTCAAGGAGGTCGGTTCACTTACGAGGCAAATAAAATATTATTTCTCCTCTAGTTGTTCAACTCTTTTACAAGAATCAAATCTGACTTTTGGTTGGTCGGCTCATTTAAGATGAAATCTGATTTTGTCTTGAGTCGGTTTTGGCTTGGGGCGGTTAAGGAGACAATAAAAGGAAGGCTTGACTTCATTAGAGCTCATCCCCAAATAGAATTTGATCTTGCTTCCAGAAAGTATCTTGGCTGAAGACTAAGTTCAACTGATCAAGGTGATGCTCCCTTGGTTTCTGGGTATGGAGATGGCCCCATCCCTATTCTAAGAAGTGGATATAATCAGTATCCACCATTGCATTGAATGTACTCACAAATTTTGATGTCAAGAAGAAATCGATTTGCATAGATACATTGGCAGATTTTGTTGAAGATATTGTCAGCTGGGAAGTTCGATTTTTGAGAAGAAATTCATATTCAAAATTGTTTGTGATCAATCTCCAACTGAATAGAGTTCGAAGTTATTTCTTGGTGGCGGAATTGGAAATTAGAAAGAAGTTCGATTTTTTTTATTTTTGTTGCTTGTTAAAAATCGTAGGCATTGAAGAAGAGCAGCGCTGACAATAAGGGGCTCGATTTTCATTGTGAAAGGCAGAAGAAAATCCGTTGAGGCTCTTGGAGGATCACTGGGTATACTAGGAAGGTACCGCTGCCATTTTTGCTTGCCAAGGACGTCTTCTACAGAAATTCGATTGCACTCAGACTGCTGCTATCAACAATCTTCAGGCGTTTTTTCCAGGTTCCCTATTTTGTATTTCATAATTTGCATAGGCATCAATATAATGTAAAGCCACTGTCATACAGTGAGCTGTAACCCCATATATATATTTCAGGTCATCATTATTTGCATTGTTGTATTGCCATTATAAGAGGCGACCAACCTGTAGCATCATCGATATATTGTAACCTCCATTTGTAATGAGATTGGCATCAAATAATACAAAGCATTGGAGCTGCATATCAAATGTTTGATGTAATGTCTTTGTTGTACATGCATTATTTCAGTCCTGAGATAGTATGCAAAGTGTTTGTAGAAATGTCTATGAGCTGTAGGTGAATAGTTCATGCATTTTCAATCACTTTTCTTCATTAAAAAGGTTACAATTAGTTGCTGCACTACATTCTCTTATATTTCAGTCTTTAGATCGCTTCTTTGAAGTCATTTCAGTTTATGCAAACATCAAAAAACAAACAAAATACAAAATACATCAGTCAAGAAGCAAGTTGGAAGATTGGAAGACAAGTATTTGAGAAAATTCCTTAACGCAAAAATCAGAAGTTTAAGCTCAGATTTGACAAGGAATCTTACAGTGGTTCAGGAGTAGCTGTATTTGGAAATGTAAGCAGCACACCTAGCCAATTTAGGATTTGTCATGGAATAAACAAAATATATATTTCCTCAAAATATGTAATATATATTTCTCAAATTAAAATAAAAAATAAAGAAATAAAGCTCAAAGTTCACAATATGTTTAGGCATATGTTTCTCTTCTTTTCTGTTTTATAGTTTATGTATTTACTTTTTTGGTACTATTTGTCTTGTATGCAGACACATAGACATTGTTTATCTTTTATTTTCAGTATTTGGAAACACTTCTTGTCAGAAAATTTTGGCTTGTCAGAAGCATATCTGAGCGACAAAAGTTTGTGATTCTAAGCTGATTCTCTCAGATGAGAAGAGGTGAATTTAGTAGAATTTGTGTTATGCTTTGTGCTTGTGTCTCCTATTTCTATCCATAAGCATTTCTGACCAGCTTTTGCAAATCAAACAACTAAACAAAAAATTTCCAAGGCAGGTGCAAGCTAGGGTATTATATTGAAGAAGTAGCTGGATTGAAGGTATAAATATTCAGCTACCAATATAATTTAACAGATGCACATAAAGAGTTAAAAAGTGAAATTATTGCACACTTAGAAGGTAGCATTATTAGAATCTCTTTTCTTTCCACCAAGTTACCAACAATTTCTCCATGTCTGTTCTGGGTCCCCTGTATAATTGATAATGATGTTATATATGAGACCTTAAAATAGAAGAAGCCAGAAAGTAATAGGCAAAGATGTAAATGTCAATAACTGTCAGAGATCATTACTGCATAGTTTGCAACTACTAATTGATAATCCATTGTCTATTAAACATCTGAAGTTTAAATTCAAACACACAGGAAGAAAAATAAAAGAATGGACAAAATACTTATGGGGTTTACACCTGCAAATACAAAAAATATTTTATAAATAGGCCATGAACTGATGTAACCAAAGCTAAGAAGCTACACCAAAACATACAAATGGAGAAAAAGGTGCTTCAGAAAAAGCAATAAGAACCACAGAAACCAGCCAAACAAGACACATCAAAATAGCATTGAAGTGATGAACATAGAATTGATATAGTGCAACAAGTCTTCTAAACATCAGAGTTGTAAGACAAAAGCTAGACCAGATCACAAAGTGTGGGATTCTTTATCAGATTCTCCAGTCTTTCACCATGTGCTGTCCCAACCAACATCACTCCTCTTTCTGCAATGGTCCGACAAGCAAGTGCCTCTGCTTCTGTTCCAATCTCATCAACAATAACTACCTCGGGCATATGGTTTTCTACAGCTTCTATCATAACTTTGTGCTGTAAAGATGGTTCTGGAACTTGCATTCTTCTTGCACTCCCTATTGCACAATGCGGAATATCTCCATCCCCTCCAATTTCATTGCTTGTATCAACAATAACCTATTGCATCATTGATAGTCAATTTGGGTAGCAAGAAAAAAAGCACGATGAAGATGGACTAAGAATTTCTATAGGAAATGCACAAGGTTAATGACATGCCACTCTTTTATGCAACTCGTCTGCTAAAACTCGAGCTATTTCACGCATTACAGTAGTCTTTCCCACACCAGGCCTGTTAAATCACAAAGACAACACTGAAAAATAAAATTCAAATTTTTAGTGAAATAAAATGACGAATAAAGTGTTCCAAAAGCACCTGTTAGGCTGTATTGATCTACCTTCCTAGAAATAAGATGCTTTCTCCATAAGGTAAAAGGTCACAGACCATGTCAACATGGCCATTCACTGCTCGGCCAACTCTACATGTCAAACCAACTATCACACCTTTTCTGCTCCTAATTGCAGATATTCTGTGCAGAGTCCCTTCAATGCCTGCTCGATTGTCACCACCAAACTCACCAATGGAAAGCTGGACTGCATCCAAGTCCTTTCGTGTTATCTGTTCAGGAAAATGGCAGCACTAACCTTTTAACCTCACACTTCCACCAATACAATCTAAAATTGCAATCACATCCATAGATATAACATGTTTCTGGAGCTGACTATAACCATGTTTTTGAAAGGAGGCAATAATGTTTATTCTGGATATCTAGCTAATACAAATGATGTATAATGCATTGGCACTAATGCTTGAGTGATTACAAAAAGAATTATTCTAGTGGATCAATGTGAATTTAATTCCACAAAGTCTGATAATCATTTTAAAGACCAAAAGAAACAATTTTGAACTCTAATGTGATGCTTGTTAGTTCTGTCCATTATTCCTTTATGAACAGTTCTGCATTCTAGCTTATGACAAGACTCTATCATCTGCTTATGGGAATCTAATTTACTTTACTAATTTGTTCCTGATCCAAGAATTGGAGATGGTTCCAAATTAATTGGTTTCTGATATTTAGCTCTCGAAAGTATTGTATTCAGTTCTGGGTGACAAGTGACCCTCTAAAATAAGAACATTATGTGCAAAATGAGAAAGGATTCTTCTCCCTACACATAATTGGTGTTTGACTGGTCCTGTATGAATTGCAACAAATTTATAGCAGACATATAATAGAAAAAATTGAATTAGGTACACTGGAATTCACCTAGGAATGATGTCATAGAAAAAGGAATGAAAGAGAAATAAGTAACTATGATTATTCTGTGGAAATGACAGCCAAAAGCATGGTGGAATATGCATGAGGAAATTTCTTAAATACATTTATTTGTGCTACTAATGCACATTTCAAGAGAGAGAAATCAGTAAGTACAATTTGTAAAATGAGCACATACTCGTGAATATTTCCTTAGGTATTCAATCCTCATATCCTCTGTTACACCCCGTTTCTAAGTTACCAAATTACTTTTACTATTATGAGTAAATATGATTTTAATGCAAGATTATGACTTTAATATGTTCAATGGATGAATGAAATGTATGAATATGCATTATGATGAATTACTCTTTAAATGCTTAAATGATGCTTTTGATATATGATGAATATGATTTATATGTATCAGCTGACTACATACATGTTGCACTATAATGTCCCCTTCTCAGCAGTGATCTAACAATGGGCCATTAGTCTATTCTGGTGACCTGTAGACTACTCGGAGGTGGAAATTAGGGTTTCCTATCTTCTCGGAGGATGTTTCAGCTTTCTGTGGGACTTGCTTCTAGAATCTTGGTGTTTGGTTGGCGGTTCCTTTCTGGGTTTTCAGAGAGCTTTGCAATGGTATAACATGCATGTTGATCCGGGTAACTTCCTGGATTTACTATTTTTAGTAAATTTTATTTCTGGCAGTGGTCCTGATAGCATCAATACATTTGGCTTTCCTCATCGAACAGTTCAGATGGCCGTATTGGAATCAGCTCCTGGATGCAGTTTCTGGAGAGATAAGTTATTTTAATTAAAATAAAACCCCTTGGCTTAGCTTTATGACTTAAGTTGTTTTAAAAAGGGGGACTTTATGAGTGGACGCCTCATCAAGAGGTTTAAGTGAAATATTTACCATTTTATTAAAGTTGACTTGGAGTGAAAAGGGACACCAATATGAGGAGGTATTAAAATGTTAAAAATTAAGAAATGCCTTGGAAAATGGGACGCCAACTTGAGGGTCATGAGCCAACATTGAATTAGGTTGACTCCTTGAGTGGGGCGCACCTTCTGGAAGGTTCTAGAGATACTTGGAAAAAATTATAAAAGGGAGTGTTGGGTCTTCATTCTTCATCTGGAGTTTATTGCAAAGTTATGCTGCCGGAATGGTGACTAAGTGCTTTGGGGAAGGCATACCCCCTAGCTAGGCTTGGCTCCTTGCTTGAAAGATAGCAACTAGTTAAGATAGGATTGTCCATGGTCTTTGAGTTGAGTTTTGAGCATATTGTAGTTGATGCTTTTGCATTTTATCAGATTTACAGAGTTGTTGGAGATGTTCAGCTGATTGTGTTTTAAATTCATATCTTGCGAAATAAAAATAGTGTCATTTTGGGTATTGTTCCAATCTGATTTCTTGCTAGGGGCGACCCTTCACGTCAAATTTTAGATTTTATTAGCAAGTATTGGATTTTTAAAGGCAAAATCGCCCTTCCTTGAGGGCTGTACTTTTCTAGAGTTGTTTTGGGATTCGTGCAAATTAAATATGGGCTGTTTGAGGTGGTTTTAGTGTCCCAGTTTGGTCGCCATCCTTGTTAGAGTATATTGCATTTTACTTCATGTTGTTTGGATGGGTTTTGAGTAAGTTAGCAGCATTCTAGTGATTTTTTGTGTTGCTAATTATGTACTTTCAGCGCAGGTCTGTCAAAATCAGATTGTTTAAATTGGGTTTTTGAGTTGAGGCTTGAGTTTGAGAAGTCAAGATAGGTATAAGAGAGTTCCTCTATTTTATTGCAGCACCAAACACTTCTGATCTTGCTCTCTTGGCAGGCAACTCTATATTATTGTAAGCTGAACAGTAGTACTGTCAGTATTCTCAACTGTTTACCATCTCCCACGATTGTGGAAGAGACTGGCCTCATTTCAGTCTGTAGTTTCAGGTTTCAATTCTTGCATCACCCGCTGAACAAATGGAAGAGGCTGGCTTGCCGCCTATTTATTTAATGTAATGCATTACTTCTTCATACTGCTGATCGGCTAAGCCGTCAACATGCTCCCGTTGAATAAGTGGTCGAGTTGCATCTTTAAATTCAGTAATGTACTTTCCGTTTCAATCCTCTCGCTGAATAAGTGGTAGAGTTGATTGTACTTTCTTCTATTACTCTTCCAGCAGTTTCAGTGATGCTAACGATCCCCTTTCGAGTATGCTCTCAACCTTGCCCACATTGGGATCTGGGTTGATCAGAGGAAAGGGTTCCTTTCAGTTGGATTGAGTTTTCATTAACGTTAACGGGTGAATTGCGTTGTGAAAAATTGGAAAAAATTGCCCGGTATATTTCAGTGGTATCAGAGCCATGATTCTGCCAACCTGTGATTCAGCAAAGTTCAGTTATCGATGAGTGACAGAGCTGACAAATACTACACCAGAATTCAGGCGAGAAATCCGCAATATCAATTTTCGTCTACACCAGAGGTAGATACCTTCTCTGAGGCACTCAGAGAAACAGGGAAAACAGTTGACAGGGGTAAAGCAGTTGAAGAGATGGCAGACAGTCACAAGCAAGCCACAGATGAGAGAGATGACAGAATGGAGAAGAAGTTTGATGGGATGATTGACATGATGTCCTGCTTACTTGCAAGAATGGATCAGCAGGCTACGAATAATCAACCCCATAACCAAAACAACACTAATGGTGAAAATAGCGGAGTTAATGGGAACAATGGCAGTGGGAGAGAGAACCATTGGCCAACATGAAGCCACGTCTAGAGGATCAGCCTCTAGGCCACTTTTTCCAACATTCATGCAAAGAGAAGAACCACAAGTTGAAGCTGCAACAAATTTTGCAGATGACGCCAGACAGGCTTACTTGGAGTATGCCTCCTTCCCTCCTGATCTTAGGGAACAGTGGTCTTTTGATCAATTCATGAATCAAAGGAACCGGAGGAATGGTGGAAGAACTGAATACAGAGCTCCTATGGGTCCTAGAACGGATTACCAACAAGCTCTCGGAAAGGTGTCCTTGGCCCACTTCGATGGAATGCACAGCTAGGGCATGGGTATAGAAGCTGGATAACTACCTATCCTTGAGACCTATGGTGGAGGAGGACGCAATTAAATTTGCCACCCTACACTTGGAAGGTGCTGCCCATGAGTGGTGGTATCATGGTTTGGTCACCCTTGGCCACAACCTAATTAGAACGTATGAGGAATTCACCAACAAGCTGATCGACAGATTTGACACTAAGGATCTTGAGGTGAAATTCAGGGAGCTTGCTCAGCTGAACCAACATGGTTCATTGGAATCATACATTGGAGATTTCCAAAGGCTTTCCGTGATGGTGCCCAACATCACCGAAAGAAGATTAGTGGTGTTGTTTTCTAAAGGACTAATGGAACCATTGAAGGGATGGGTAAAGGCTTTTGACCCACCAAGCATTGAAGAATCCATCAAGAAGGCTAGAAATATGGAGTTGTCCGCACCTAGGCCTAAGTTTCCGTCCAAGCCTTTTCCTCATAAACAAGACAAAAGGCATCCTTCAAATCAGCATAAGAAGTTTCCTCCTAGGTTGCATGATGATGCTCGGGAAAAGCTTAGGAAAGAGGGGAAATGTTACACATGTAAAGAACCTTGGTCAAAGGGACACAGATGCTATGGAAGAGGCCGTTCTAACCATATGGAGGCCTATTCTGATTACGGATCAGAATCCGATCACTTAGAGCAGCACTCAGAGTTTGTTGAAAATGATGAAGAGCGGGAGCCAGAAGAGGTCGAAGAAGAGCAAGGGGGTGAGGGCACCTTTGCCCAACTCTCAAGTTTCCAAAAGAACGAGTCTTTCAAAGTTTGTGGCTTGATTGGGAAACATCGTGTAGTTGCCTTAATTGATACTGGAGCAACGCACAACTTCATTGATGAAACGGTTGCAAAGAGGGAACTCAAGACAGAAGAATTTGAAGGCTTCAAAGTTATGGTTGCTGACGGGTTCCACATTTCCTGCACTCACAAAGTTACCAACATGTCCTTGCAGTTGGGTAACCATGAAGTCAAAGACGACTTCTATGCTGTTAGCATTGGAGACACGGATGTCGTTCTTGGCATTCAATGGCTGCAATCTCTTGGAGAGATTTCTCTGAACCTACAAACCATGTAGCTCAAATTTCAATCCGATGGGAAGAAGGTAGTGCTAAGAGGGATGTCAAACGGGGGTCCTCAGATTGTCTCCTTCAAGAGAATGGAAAGATTGATCCAACATGATGCAGTTGAGTGGGTTGCGGAGTGTATGGTTCTTCTAGTTAGTCTGATTGAAACAAAGAGGGCTTATTCACCCGATATTCAATCTGTGCTCATGAAAAGAAGTAAGGTGTTTGTTGATCTACCCTCGGGACACCCTCCAGATAGGGGGTTTGAGCATGTCATTGAGCAGAAGGAAGGGGCCAAACCAATTATCACAACACCCTACAGATATCCTAAGAAACAGAAAGATGAAATTGAGAAGAACATAAAAGAACTTTTGGAGATGGGTTTCATTCGCCCAAGCAAAAGTCCCTTCGCTTCAGCAGTTGTCCTTGTGAAGAAGAAGGATGGCACCATCCACATGTGTGTGGATTATCGTGCCTTGAACCAAAGCACCATCAAGAATCGGTACCCCATTCCCAGAATAGATGAGCTCATCGATGAGCTGCATGGTGCCAAGTTTTTCTCAAAAATTGACTTGAGTTTAGGGTATTATCAGATTCGGATGAGGGGGTCAAATGTTGAGAAGACGGCATTCCGATGCCACTATGGTCACTTTGAGTTCTTAGTCATGCCATTTGGGTTGACTAATGCTCCGGCCACCTTTCAGTCTTGTATGAACAGAACTTTCCAGAAACAATTGAGGAAGTTTGTGTTGATATTCTTTGACGACATCCTCATTTACAGCAAGACTTGGGAGGAACACCTCAAGCACTTGGAGGAAGTGCTTAGTATCCTTGAGACAGAAAGTGTAATGTTCCCCTTTTGGCAGTAATCTTGTCAGTGGCTCATCAACCTATTCCGGAATCCTGTAGGCTCGTTGAGGTGTTTCAAAGGGTTCCAGTTTTGGAGGTTTTGTAATCTTTCCTCATTATTTACTATTTATAGTAAATACTATTTTTGGCAGTTAGCAGTTGTAAGCTTTCAGTTCATCACATCATTGGTAACAACAGTATTCAGAACTAAGCCTTGGCCTTTTGGAAATATTATTTTAATGGATTTCTTCATTAATTGAGCAAATGGTTTTAATTCGTAGTTACCCCTTGGCCTAAGGAATTAACTTCAAGTTGTTTTAAAAAGGGGGGCTTTAAGGGTGGCGCCACATGAAGAATTCAAAAAGTTTTTTATTTATTTAATTCTTCATTGTCTCAAGTGGGGCGTATTTTTATGAAGGATTATATTTCTTTTTGGAAATTGAAAAGGTGATGGCTTTTGGCGTACCTTCTTGGAGGATTTGAACAGTCTCCTCTCTTCCTTTACAATTGAGGCTTGGCTCCAGCATTTGGTATCCATGATTTTGCTAAACTTATGTTGCCGAAATGATTTATCATTTTATGCTTCGAGGAATGCTGACCTCCTAGTTCCTTCTTCAATTTCGTGTTTGCAAGATAACACCTAATTGAATTATTGTTGCTTCTCATCCAGACTAGTAGATTGAGTTTCAAGGTGAATTTTGATGTATTTTCCAATTTTACAGTTGTTGTTTGCATACAGCTAAATGTTGTTTTTTGTTCATGGTTGAATGTACAAATTTTATATTGTTCTGGGCATTTGATATTATTAATCCTAAGGTCTAGGCGACCAACTCCTTCAAGTGGCAGATTTTAGTTTGTAGTGGTTATTTTTATAATAAGAAATCACCCCTCTCAAGGGTTGTACCTTTCAGCATGCATTGGGAAGTGTGCCATTAAATATTGCAAGTGTTTCGGAGCTGTTTTTGTGTCTCAACAGGGGCGCCTATCTCCCAATTAACCTTTGCCTTCGATTTCACACCATTCGGAGGTATTTTGATCAAGTTGTGAATATTTTACATATTTCTGTAGTTGCTGATTACCATTTCCAGAATTGCAGTTTCTGAGATTTAAGCAATTCATTTGCTGTTTCCATATTCTATCTTCTTTCTTATCATTCTCTAACTCGGAAACATTGTATAAAGTGGTGCTTAGAAATATGGTGATGAACAATTAATTTGCAGCTTTTTACCTTGTACAAACTATTAATAGTAGTACTGTTTCAGTTTTAGCTTTGCTGCATTAATTAATTAACTTCACATTAAGCACCCCTGGATGGTATACCGCCAATGTGGATAATTTTGTTTTGTAATATCTTTCATGCCCACTTTCAAGTGGTGAATCCCCACTCTTCAGTAGATGCCTGCCGCAGCAGAAGAAGTAATCGATTGTAATCTTTTTCCCCGCACTGTTTGGTGGTAGCGTGGAAAGCTCTTTGGCTGGTTATCCACCTTGTTCATTTGAAATTCATCAGTACTCCACCATATGTTAGCACCTCGCCTGCAAAGGGATCTTGAGTGCACGTCCTTGGTGTCGAATTTAATATTTATCTTTCAGTATAATCTCGTACTTATTGATTCAGTAGATCCTAGGGATCCTCTGACCATATGCTCGCCCCTCCTTCTTAAGTGGTTTTAGGGCGCATTCTTGGTTAGAGTTCTTTCATGTACGTTTTGGTTATGACCTTAACGGGTGATTGATTCTATTGTAAATGTTTGGTTTAAAAATAAAAAAAATTGAGAGAGAATATTTCAGAAAGCTTCTTTGTGAAGGAATCCAAGTGTGAATTTGGTATGGGAGAATTGCTCTACCTTGGGCACATCATCAGTGCAAAAGGAGTGAGAGTTGATCCAGAAAAGATCAGGGTAATCGTGGATTGGCCAACTCCAGAAAATCTAACTCATTTGAGAGGATTCTTGAGTCTATGCGGTTTTTACAGGAGGTTTGTGAAGGACTACTCTCAGAGTGTTGCTCCCCTTACTGATCTAACCAAAAAGGGAGCATTCTTGTGGTCAGAAAAGGCACAAGTTGTCTTTGATAAGTTCAAAAGGATCATGAGTTCTTGTCCGGTTTTGGCCATACCGGATTTCTCCAAGCCCTTTGAGCTGCAATGCGATGCTTCGGGAGAAGGAGTTGGTGCTGTTTTGATGCAAGAAAAGCACCCCATTGTGTTCGAAAGCAGAAAGTTGAGGTATTGAAAGGACATACTCTATCTATGACAAGGAAATGCTTGCAATCATGCATGCATTAGCCAAGTTCAGACAATACTTGGTAGGAAGCAAGTTTGTTGTCAAGACCGATCACAATAGTCTCAAACACTTCATGCATCAAAAAGACTTGAATGAAAGACAGCAAAAGTGAGTGAGTAAGCTTCAGGCTTACGATTTCGACATTGAGTATGTCAAAGGGAAGAATAAAGTTGTGGTTGATGCCTTATCTCGAAGGCCTCATTTGAGCTCATTATGTGAGCTTACTGTTGATTGGAGAGAGTTGTTGCTTGCTGATTATGCCAAAAATCAGTTTGCAACCAACATTATTGAAGGTACTTTTCATGATGAAAAGTACAAGGTGGTTGATGGATTGATACATTACAAAGAGAGGATCTTTTTGGTGGTCGATTCTAAGCTCAAGAAAAAAATATTGTAGACTTTCCATGACATCCCACTTGCTAGTCACCAGGGGTACTTTGAAACTTACCGGCAGATCCGTGAAAGGTTTTCATGGAAGGGGTTGAAGAATGAGATTTTGAGCTACATCAAAGAATGTCATACTTGCCAAATGAACAAGAATGAGCACACATACCCCGCTGGACTGTTGCAGCCCCTACCCGTTCCCAATCAAAAATGGGAAAGCATCTCAATGGACTTCATCATGGGATTGCCCAAAACACAAGGGAAAGATTGTATCTACGTGGTGGTGGATAGATTAACGAAATTTGCTCATTTCTTTGCCATCACTAGTTCATTTACAGCAACCCAGGTTGCTGAGTTGTTTTTTCATGAGGTGTTTAGGTTGCATGGTTTGCCAAAAAACATTGTGAGTGATAGGGACAGCAAGTTCCTAAGCACCTTTTGGCAAGAAGTTTTCAGGATGAGTGGTACAGTGCTTACCCCGAGCACTAGTTATCACCCTCAAACCGATGGACAAACAGAAATTGTGAACAAATGGTTGGAAGGTTATCTCAGGAACTATGTTTCAGAACAGCAGAAGGCTTGGGTTAGATGGCTTCATTTGGGGGAATACTGTTATAATTCATCCTATCACATGTCTATTAGGATGTCTCCATTCAAAGCCCTTTATGGTTATGAGGCTACTAGCTTTGCAGATTTGGTGTTTAGGGATAGTAAGGCACCTCAGGCCAAAGATATGTTGCAGCAAAGTCAGGATATTTTGAAATCCTTGAAGAACAACATTCAGATAGCAAAGAATCAGCAGAAGTTGTACACTGATCAGCGGCGTGTTGAGCACTCTTTCGAGGTGGGGGACATGGTTTATCTCCACCTACAGCCCTACAAACAGTCTACTCTCAAGAAGAGTGAGGCCGAGAAGCTCAAACCCCGTTTCTATGGGCCATTCAGGATCATCAGAAGGATCGGAGCAGTGGCCTATGAATTGGAATTACCAGCTAGCTGCAAGGTACACAATGTCTTTCATGTGTCTCGCCTCAAAAAGGCGTCGGAGCACAACGTTGTTGCTTCATCAAATTCACCCCCCTTGGATGAGGAGGGGCAGTTGGTGCTAGTCCCTAAAGAGATTATCAATTCCAGAGAGCATTCTTTGAGGAGAAGGACAATCAAGGAATACTTGGTGAAATGGAAAAATTTGACTTTAGAGGATGCAACTTGGGAGAATGAGGAGATTTTGCAACATCCTGGTTTGCAGTTGCTTGTGGACAAGCAATTTCGAGAAGGACGGACTATAATGTCCCCTTCTCAGCAGTGATCTAACAATGGGCCTTTAGACTATTTTGGTGACCCGTAGACTACTCGGAGGTGGAAATTAGGGTTTCCTATCTTCTAGGAGGATGTTTCAACTTTCTCTGGGACTTGCTTCTGGAATCTTGGTGTTTGGTTGGCGGTTCCTTTCTGGGTTTTCAGAGAGCTTCGCAATGGTATAACATGCATGTTGATCCGAGTAACTTCCTAGATTTACTATTTTTAGTAAATTCTATTTCTGGCAGTGGTCCTGATAGCATCAGTACATTTGGCTTTCCTCATCGAACAGTTCAGTTGGTCGTATTGGAATCAGCTCCTGGATGCAGTTTCTGGAGAGATAAGTTATTTTAATTAAAATAAAACCCCTTGGCTTAGCTTTATGACTTAAGTTGTTTTAAAAAGGGGGACTTTATGGGTGGACGCCTCATGAAGAGGTTTAAGTGAAATATTTACCCTTTTATTAAAGTTGACTTGGAGTGAAAAGGGATGCCAATATGAGGAGGTATTAAAATGTTAAAAATTAAGAAATGCCTTGGAAAATGGGATGCCAACTTGAGGGTCATGAGTCAACATTGAATTAGGTTGACTCCTTGAGTGCGGCGCACCTTCTGGAAGGTTCTAGAGATGCTTGGCAAAAATTATAAAAGGGAGTGTTGGGTCTTCATTCTTCATCTGGAGTTTATTGCAAAGTTATGTTGTCGGAATGGTGACTGAGTGCTTCGGGGAAGACATACCCCCTAGCTAGGCTTGGCTTCTTGCTTGAAAGATAGCAACTAGTTAAGATAGGATTGTCCATGGTCTTTGAGTTGAGTTTTGAGCATATTGTAGTTGATGTTTTTGCATTTTATCAGATTTACAGAGTTGCTGGAGATGTTCAGCTGATTGTGTTTTTAATTCATATCTTGCAAAATAAAAAGAGTGTCATTATGGCTATTGTTCCAATCTGATTTCTTGCTAGGGGCGACCCTTCATGTCAAATTTTAGATTTTATTAGCAAGTATCAGATTTTTAAAGGCAAAATTGCCCTTTCTTGAGGGTCGTACTTTTCTGGAGTTGTCTTGGGATTCGTGCAAATTAAATATGGGCTGTTTGAGGTGCTTTTAGTGTCCCAGCTTGGTCGCCATCCTTGTTAGAGTATATTGCATTTTACTTCATGTTGTTTGGATGGGTTTTGCATAAGTTAGCAGAATTCTAGTGATTTTATGTGTTGCTGATTATGTACTTTCAGCGCAGATCTGTCAAAATCAGATTGTTTAAATTGGGTTTTTGAGTTAAGGCTTGAGTTTGAGAAGTCAAGATAGGTATAGGATAGTTCCTCTATTTTATTGCAGCACCAAACACTTTTGATCTTGCTGTCTTGGCAGGCAACTCTATATTATTGTAAGTTGAACAGTAGTACTGTCAGTATTCTCAACTGTTTACCATTTCCCACGATTGTGGAAGAGACTGGCCTCATTTCAGTCTGTAGTTTCAGGTTTCAATTCTTGCATCACCCACTGAACAAGTGGAAGAGGCTGGCTTGACGCCTATTTATTTAGTGTAATGCATTACTTTTTCATACTGCTGATCGGCTGAGCCGTCAACATGCTCCCGCTGAATAAGTGGTCGAGTTGCATCTTTAAATTCAGTAATGTACTTTCCGTTTCAGTCTTCCCGTTGAATAAGTGGTAGAGTTGGTTGTACTTTCTTCTATTACTCTTCCAGCAGTTTCAGTTATGCTAACGATCCCCTTTCGAGTATGCTCTCAACCTTGCCCGCATTGGGATTTGGATTGATCAAAGGAAAGGGTTCCTTTCAGTTGGATTGAGTTTTCATTAATGTTAACGGGTGAATTGCATTGTGAAAGATTGAAAAAAATTGCCCGGTATATTTCATGCACTAAGTTGGATGTTGGAAAGATTTGAACCCTCCAGAGGAGGAGGGAAAGTATCACCCAGGAGAGGAGTTTGGTATGGGAACCATCGGTAAACCTATCGAAGTAGACACACACACTCACTACATAGGTTAGATAAACCTTGTCGAGTCAATCTGAGCTTTGTGTCGATACGTGTTAAACCATGTTGATAGCTTTTTGGGTTAATAATAAAGTTAGGATGGTTCTCTTTCTTTTTTTTTGATCGTTTAGTCAAATTGAGTTACAGTGTTAAAACCCTTATGATGAGTATTAGATATATATTGTGTATTGAATATATATATGAATACGTATATATATTGAATATATATGTATGTATATATGCAATGGCGCATACATATGTACGTATGTAGGTATGAGCATACGTAGATAGAAATGTTTACGTATTCCCATACGTAGATACATAATACATATGCGAACATTCATATAGATATATTGATGTCCCCTTTTTTTTCGGGATCTGTATCAGAGCAATGGTTAACCTACTATTTGGTTCCCATAGGCTAGCGAGATGTGTAGGGGGGCCTTTGGAGGGTATTCAGGGACTTCAGTAGGCTTGATGTTTTCATTTCAGCATCTTCAGCTCAGTGATCGAGTATTTTGCTTGGTAGGCCCTATGAAGGCAGTTCAGGAATTTTTCATTCACACTTGCTATTTATAGTAAGTGTTATTAGGTTCAATGGCAGCACCCTGCAGTTGGTATTTGTGTCAGAACACTCTTAGGAGGTTATTGCTAGATCATTGCTAGGAGTAATTAAATCATTAAAGTCATTAAAGTGACTTTATGATTTAATGTTATAAAGTTACTTTTAATAAAGTACTTTATAATATAGCATTATAAAGTGAATAAAGTAACTTTAATTAAAATGATATATTTTAAGTACTTTATTATTATTTCATTAAATGGCACATGTTTCAAAAAGTGAATTTAATTAAAAGATCTAAAAAGGCCAAATGAGGCGTTCGTTTGTGGAAAGGAATTATTTTATTATTTTAATAAAGTTAATTGCCAAGAGGGGCGTAGGGTTTGGAGGTGAATAAAAGAGCAAAGAGAAGTCACTTTTCATTATCCAAGTTATCATTTACAAACAAAAATCTGAGCACAAGGTTGCAGGTATGAAGTTTCAAGCTGTTTGGAGAATATTTTGTAATTCCTTTACAAATTACAAAATTGGAGTTTCAGCAATAGCTATGATGAGAATGTTCTCTCCTCGCTGAAAGGGGAGGCTCCCTTCTTACTGCTTATTGGAACAAAAAGTAAACTATGCTAAACTAAAAGTATTTACACTAGCTTAAACCATGTGGGGGTGTGTTACATTCGCCATTTTCTCTTCTTTCAGAAAATACGTTTACAATGTTCCACGATAATATTCTGCAATGTTCTACACTTCTAAATATCTACCTAAGCAGTAATCACCAATATTCTTGATTAAATGTAATAGTAATCAAAGAATACCAGTATAACTATATTATGAGTAACCGGAAGACACACAAAAGCCCAAACTCTTCTTGCTACCTTCTATGATAATTCTGTAGTAACAAATGATGCACATTGTAGCACAAAGTCCATCAACCCATTTCACCAATATATCCGCACACAAAGTGAATAACTCCAAGCACAAAGTCTCAATAATCTTTCACCAAGAAACACTTACATCACACAATTTCAAGTAATCAATATAACTCAAAGTTTATATAAACTATCTTGAACATCCTTCCAACCAAAAGAAAGAATTACCACTTATCCAATTAACAATAAGAGAAATAAGCAAGAACGACATAAGAACATTCTCACTCATACACACTTGATTCAAAACAAAGGTTGAAATCAAAATTCACCTCCTTTTATTAACTAAATTTGATCTTGCAATTTGAACACAAAGTTTCAAAGTTGAATCACAATTTGGGCAGCACATCGTTGCATATTTTTAAAAGGTTCTAATTACAAATAAGCTTTCTCATATTTATAGAGGAGAGCAAAAGAGCTAATCTAGGAAAGAAATAACTGCTTTGACTTATTCAACATTGGAGTCCAAAATTATTAGAGGACTTCTCTATTTTTACATGCATTTACAATTCTAAAAAAGACATGTAAAATTGTCTTGAACTAACTACAAAAAGTAGGGAAATACTTAAAAAATAAACTAAGGCAATGATCAGCTGTCTTAAACATCCTTCATCAGGAAATCCTCATGCCTCTTCAAGATCATTTGCACTTCATCTTTGTCTGGCCCTGAGGTATATTTGGCGATGGTAAGAACTCTTAGGATTGAATCCTTTACCATATCGCAAGCTTCATCATTCCTTTCCAAAAACACTCTTAGGTTCTCCAAAGTCAATTGAAAATCCAACAACTTGTCCATTGCAGCCATTGAAAAGGCTTGGTCTTCAAATTCCCTTTGGACCATGTCAGCAAACTCTTGGACAACCACATCAAAGGAAAGAAAACTTCAATTGTCATCAAGCACTTTACAAGGAAGTTCCTTCACCCTATTAAAAAGGTTCAAATCGTGGTCCTTACTGACCTCTCGAACACTTTGCAAGTCTTCGATCAAATCCATGATGACATTTTCTTTATGTATCATGGCTTCTTTCACCTCTACAAACTTCTCCTTATTGGGAATAATCCCAACTTCCACCAATGTCTCTATCTTGAGCTCTTTCATTTTTAGCCAATCCTTGAATCTGTTCTTTATTTCTCCTTTCTCTTGAATAAAAGATTTTGCAATTTTATCTAATTCAGACCTTAACTCTTCCATTTTCTCCATCTTTTCCACAAATGATCTCAGGAGCTCGATACCTTGTGCCACCATTTAATCAGGAAAATTACCAACCACTCTACCTCTAGTGTACACCTTCTCCACCTTTTGAATTATAGGATCTTCAACGCCAACTACTACTACCACAAGTTCAACAGACTCAGAAAATTGGGTAATCTTCTGCAATACAGCTCTTAGTTGTTTTGGCTTTGCCTTGTAATGATCCTTTATCTTCTTCTCCTTGTCAAACCTCTCTATGAGAGAGTTCAAGGTGGATTGAACATCTTCCTTTGCACTCTCATGAGTAACCTTTCCCAAATCAACTCTTATGATGGAGTAATATGTGATATCCACCTCTTCCAAGGTCTTGTCAACAGGAGGGTGAGCTACCTCTGCATACCTATTACCTTCTTTATCAACCAACAACCTTGACAGAGTCTTCGCCTTCTTTTTATTGTTTTCACAAATATAAGTTGTGTGAAGTCGATGTTGTCTGGGGAGACAACCTCTTTCTTTCTCTTCGGTGTTTGTGAAGAGAACCAACATGGAAGGGATGAATTCTCTTTTGGATTTACGGCCATAATTGGATTTGACACTGTTGCATTGTTGGCATTTCAATTCGCACCTTTGGAATGCGGATTAGAAATGGATAGCTATGCACAGTTAAACTGCTCTTCAAATTAGGAGGGGAAGCTCCCTCTTCGTTGTTGCTGCTTAAAAAGAATACTAAACTACTACCAATCTTTTTATTCTCAGCTAAGAGCACAAGGTTATAAAAGTCTCTGCGTCGTAGCTGAGGTTTTCTCTTTTCCAAAAAATAAAACTACTACTAGGCCTAAACTATAGATGCTTCTGACAACTCAAGTAAACTCAGAGCTTGAGAGTCAGAAGTAAACGAGGAATGACTTGATTAACATAGAAATTTAAATAAACTTACTTCTAGATCACACTTGAAGACTCATTGTACTTATAAGATGTAAGCTTAAATAAAGATTATACAAGCAAAACACATAAGACAAGAAACTGAAAGAGATCGAGCAAGTAAATTAAAGCAAAGAAGGCATTAGTTTTCACTTTTCTCAATTTCTAACAGCAGTTACACTTCTAGGACAGCAGATCGTAGCAAAGACAAGCTTACAATGTGTGATCAAACACTAGATTACACTTGACACAAGTTGAATGGTAACTGAACAACAATTTGCAACAATACAGGCTTACAAATTAGCTCTTACAATAATAGTTCCAAAATAATGGGCAAGGTTGCCCTTATTTAGACAAATAAGGAGTAGGTAGCCCTAAAATCTTGTTGCTTTAAGCTGACTAGATTTTCCAACTCGCAAGATTTATTTCTAAAACTAACACAAGACAACTAACCAACCACCTACTAAAATCAATTAACTGATTTAAAAGCAAGGAAAATTCCAACTATACATTTGATTTTTCTATTCAACAAAGAATAGATACGCATGAAACAAAAATAGCAAGTCAAACTTAGAAAGGCAACGAGTTAACTGCTACTTTTAGTTCTATTGGAAATCTTTACTGCCCCAAAAAGTTGTTGATTTCTCTCCAAAAAGCGGATTCCCGAAAAAAAAAAGCTAAGGTCTAGGTTTTGTAGACAATCACGTTCTGAAGAGACCCAGTTCATCAGATTTTGAAAAAGTTGAGGGCTTCTTGAAAAAGCGCCGAAAAAGCGGATTTTTGAAAATATAAAATTTCCCAATCTTCAAGAGGAGCAAAAAGTGGATGGACCCAAATCGACGAAAATTGAAAAAGCTGACCACCTATTTTTGGAATGCGATGCCCTCGAAGATTGGACCATTAAAAAGAATGCCTCTGTGCTTCCCAATCCCGAATCCACGAAGAACACTAAAAAAGCACTATGTTTGAGCTTCCAAATCTTGATGAGAAGAAAACAATATTTTTCTTCCTCTGGATGCCAACCTAAAAAATATGAAGAATGAATACCAAAAGCCTTCTTGAATAGAGTTTGAAGATGAAAAAGAGTTTTTTTCGCAAAAGCCCTAAAATTTTGAAGTTTATCCATCAAGATAGAAACTTTGCATGCAAAAATTTGAGTCTATTTGCACGTGCAACGGTGAATTCCTTCTTTGTAGCTGCAAAAAGCACACGCATGAAGACATGTTTTTTAACAACGAATGACAGAAGCCGAAAAATGACTAAGGCACCAAATGCTAGGCACCCCTAACTGGACAAGGCGCTTAGACATCCCAGAGTTAGCCATTTTCTTCGTTTTTTAACTTTTGCTTGCTTCTGCTTCTGGCGAGGCCTGCCTCTGACTTCGACGAGCTGGCAATCTGGTATTGCCAACTGATAATATTTATTTAAGCATGGTAATCTCATATTTGACCACTGTTGAAGTGATCCTCAACTTCATATCAACGTTCGACATTGTCTGATCATGATTGCATACCCCAGAAGTGACTGACGGAGGCTAAACTAGAAAGGTGTGTCAAGGTCGAAAATATTCTAAGTGTTGAAAACCTAGGCGCCCCTGGCTAAGAGGGGCACCTAGCATCCCATGCCTTAGCCAAATTTCAATGATTTTCAAAAAAATTTACTTTTTTCGTTTCGCATGTTTCCACCAAAAGCTAGTGACCCCAGTTTGGGCGTCATTTCCCGCCAGTCAGTGAATAATAGAGACTGAAAGGTAGTTAATTAGGCAAGCCCGATCATAACTCGGATGAATTATACTCTTTGCCAACCCCCGACATTGCATCTAACTGATTTTTTGAGAACCGAAACCGGGTTGATGGAGGAGTTTGATGAATTTTCGGATGGGGCGAAAAATAAGCTAGGCGCATTTCCTTGACAAGAGCGCCTAGGCTTCCATGCCTTAGTTTAAAATTGATGATTTCACTTCTTCTTTTATTTTCTTCATTTTTTCGCAAAATGCCACTATTTAATTTGCATTTTCCGTTGTCTAACAGATCCTCAACTCTGGATGATGAATCAACTGGGGAGCTTGAACATAACTGAGATGATCTCCTGCTTTTCCTAGCCCTAGAAACTACTTTTGACTGTTTCTCTACGTAATTGAATTGGGACGATGGGAAAAATTGCATGTTTTCCAAAAAAAAGGGCAAAATTGACTAAGGCATGAGACCCCAGGCACCCTTCCTAGACAGGGGCACCTAGGCATGCCAGAGTTAGAATTTTTTCATAAATTTCACCATTTTCAAATTCGCGTTTGTTTCGTGTGAACTTCACCTTTTCTTGATCATTGACAAATTGACATTATCTGCACAGCATTTGAGACTTTGAATCTGATAACTAGTAGCAAATAATCCTCCATTGACGACCCTGGAGCTCATGCTTCACCTTCTGAAAAAGCAGAAATAACCCACCAGAGAAATCCTGACCTTTTGACGATTCTGACTGGACTAGCCTGGTTGGGAAGTATTTTCAACCAATCAAAATCAGTTAGAGCCCTCCAAACAAAGATTCTATTTTTAGAAAGTTTTGCCAACGTCCATTTGATAAAAAACCTAGAAAACCCTGAATCAAGTTTATTTTTAGAAACTCTCTATTTTTAGAAATTTTGACTTTTGACGAAATATTTTACAAGACTTTGACCACTCTTTACAAAATGCCTTAATGAAGCAAAAAAAATTATTAGGCACAACAATTGGCTCTATTTGGGGACCTTGTCGGATACTTACGACATAAGAGAACCAAGAATCTCTAGACTTTTAAGCATAGACCAGTGTCTTATCAATTGGATATCAGAGTCAGGACCATTTCCTAATCACCTATCACAAGACATTTCCTTAAATCACTTAGGACAATACTTACCTAATATCACCTATAAGTTGGAACTTCCCAGATCACCTAAAACAAGACCACCTAAAAACACCTAGAACACAACAAAAACTTCACGAAACACGGAAACACATCACAACATAACGCTCACATTACGGAAAGGGGAAACACATCACGAAAACAAAAAGGAAATTACTCCATCCCCAAAGCAATGAAGTGCTCCAGATATTGCCCGTTGTATGGCAGTGGGAATGGATAACAACGATGCCGCTTCTGCCTGAAAGGCTTTAGTTCTCTTTTGATGGGTATTGCAAGAGACAATTCCTCTAGGATGAAGATTCTTAGATCATCATACGCTCGGACAAAGGCACCATAACAAAAGTCAAAATATGGCGCAAAGAGGGAAGCAAATACCACTGAGGCATCAGTTTTGCTTTTGTCCATCCTCGGGATATCTCTGATGTCGAACGCTTCAAACCAGTTGATCATGTTCCAAACTCAGTTTCTATAATGTCGTAGGTGATCCTTTGTGACCTGGAAATATCCTTTGATTGGCTCATTGATCAACTCTACATCTCCTTTAACAGATAGGAGTTCGATTCCCATGTCTTCGGCATTTTTGAGGCCTAACAAAAGCACCTGTTTTTCAGCTTCAGTGAATTCCGATTGCAAGCATTATGCAAATGGGTACAACTGTCCTTTAGGGGAGATGATTATTTCCCCTACTCTTGAACCTATAGTTGAACAACCCCCATCGAACCGCATTGTCCATAACTTTGTATCCTTTGTCAGTCTCTTTTCAGGACAAGCAATGTTCTAGTCTTAAGTTTCTATCTCTGACAGCGTCACATAATTACCAGGACCTGTTTCTTGATATAGAATTTGGGTGATGGTCTGGGGATTTCACCACTATGAATCGGGATTTGGGCTCAGGTTCTATCTTGATTTTGCCCACCTTTACAGGAATGGTCGCGGACGACCAATCTAACTATATCTCACCACCAAGATCTTTGTAGAAGCTCCGGCTCAACAACATCCCGTAGCTGGTTGGAATGTCAGCCACTAGGATAGTCATCATGAATTTCTTCTCTAGACAAGCCGCCAATCTTACCTGTGTGTCTTTTAATTGGCCAACCAACGACACTGACTTTGATGCAAGTGAATAACACTCGTTCTGATTTTCTGTGCACGAGAGCCCCAAAGCGTTCATGACCTGAAGAGGCATGATGTTGTACGAAGCACCAAAATCAATAATGTAGTTGCTCGATTTGAATCCACCTATATATAGAGATATATAGAAAGGTTTGGGCTTTTCTTCCGTTGGAACAGATGACTCAAGCAATATAGGCTGAATTGAAGCCTCTATCTTTACATATTGTATTATTCTATCCAACTACTCAGGATGATCATGAAGGTACTCCAACTAGGAAATATTAACCTTGATCTTCATCATGGAATCTAGTACATCAAAATTTGCCAAAGATGAATCTTGAGAAACCTTGACATTCTCATGTGAATTTTTAAAAGTGGAAGTTGCAACCACTTCCTTAACTTGTTCTTTAGCTCTCCGCCTCTCTTCTTCCTTCTACACTTTCAAGTGTTGAGCGCATGAAAGCATAGGCATCGAATATCTTTCGTGATTTATTGCAAGAGAGTGGTGGCGGAGGTTTATTCTTCTTCAATAACGGGTTAACTTTCAAAGTATCCTATAGCAGAGTCGCCATTGAAGTTGTCCGTCTGTGGTAAGACAACATTCGAACTTGGTGTAGGGACAATACTTGAACTGGGTGTAGCATCAGCGTATCCCATGATCTGATTCATTCTTAAATTCTTAGGACATGTAGAACTGGTATATGCATCGGTCTCATGGAAAGAACAAAATACTGCATTTTGTGCAGCTTCAATTGTTTGTCTTGGTGGAGGTGTTGGCAACCGCAGCATGTAATTATTGAAAGGCTGAAAATATCTCTTTGGCTAGTACGGTTATTGAGGTTGATACTGTTGTTGGGGTTGATATTGTAGTGATGGTGCAGGATGCCCCTCAGTAGGCAACTGCCTCTTGAGAATAGTCCTCTCATTGGCTACCTTCTGTAGTTGGGGATCTACAGAACTCTGAACTAGAGGTCTGATTGAATCCTTCTTCATCTTGCCGGAGGTGACCATATTATCCTCCAACTCGATGGCATGTTCTTGTGCATCCATCAATTTTGTTTCTTTTGTTGTCTTCAAGAAGAAGGCTATCTCTGATGGAAGAGCATTTATGAAACAGCTCATCAAAATTGTAATGGCCAACCCCATTTTGAGATTTGACTTGCGATTTTTGCTCAATGTTTTTTTTTGTTTGGTCTGTGGTCCGTTTTATCAAACTTGTCTCATAACATTGCATGAAAAAATGAACAAATCACAAATAGAAGTATGCTTGAACAGGAAGATAATTTTCTGAGTTTAATTTCCAATTTCAGATTGACAGAGAATGTAAAATCTGATATCACAAATCTGAAGTTCCAAGCATTATATTGACTGAAACGATATGACATATTCGGGACACCATTTCAGACTTAATACCATGACGCCTAGCAATAGACTCAAGACTATATTGAGCAGATTTGACTCACAGGAATGCATACAGATTTAGAGGAAGGCAAATAGCAGATTTAATACTCAGAATTACTAACAGACATGATATTGACTTTCAGACACTTCAATGAGCAGATTACATTCATTATATGCACTAATATGACCCAGTAACAGCAGTTACAATACTTTTCTTGAACTCAGACTTAGCACTCCAATCAGACCCTTATTTTTACAGGAAGAACTGAGTAACAGCAATGAGTTAGAAACTACAAACAGTCCAAACCTGGAATATGAGTCGCCTAGAGAATACATGAGCTCATGGAGGTGTCAAATGTGCTCAGAACTGTTTCTCTTAATCACGCCTTCCCACCAAAATGCTCTACTTGGATTTTATCAGGCATAAACAACTCCTTAGCAAGGTCGCAGCAGATTACAACTTACTTTCACCTTACTATGCAATGTAATAGCATATCAAACTGAAATCTTTATGTTTCTCAAACCTGGAACCAACGCAAACCTGGAAATAAGCAACAGCAAGTCTGAAAATGGTTGGGAATGTAGTCACCAAACAATGAAATGTAAACTCCAATGAATAGGGCTATAAGCAACAATAAACCCCTCTGATTCTCATGCCAAAACCAAGATATCATTGCAAACTGGAAATAGAAGATTGCTACTCTCAGCCACAAGCCAATAAAGAATCCCTAACACTGTAGCAACATACTGTAGCGCGGCATTGTAGCACAACACTGTAGCAGCAGTTTTGTTGCATGCTTAAGAAAATCATAAAATCAACCAAAATCTTCATAAATTAAACTCCATTCATACCCCAAGAAATCGATATCAATTACCAACAATCTTGCCTCCGAAAATGCAATAGAAAAAAGATTGGAATACTCTATAAGCCCTTCAAACTGAATACCAAACTCAAATACAAATTACACCCAAGAAGAAGACCTGTGTGATCTCCTCCACCAACCAGCTAGGGTGGATCTCTCACCACCAAAACCAGTGCTAAAGATGAGGGTTTCCGTCCTCAACCAGCTACAAAAATAAACTGGAAACAATCCAGCAAAGTCTCCTTAAGTTATCAAATCCATCATAACCAAATGAGAGCCAAAAAGCCACTTTATAGAAAGTGAGAGGGAAATTAGGGAAACTTTAGGTTTGAATCCTTTTCCCTCAAAAAACCTTTTAATATTATTGCTTTATACTTTAAAACATAATCAAATATTCCTCAAAGGGGCGTCTTGCTCATAAGGAAACTATTTGCACTTTTGTAGCCTTCTAAAATGGCTTAAAGTTATCACTTAGGCACCAAGGTACTTTTTAATGTCCCCTCTGACCCTCAACTTTAAATTATAAAGTAACTTTATTTTAACTCATTTTCAAAGAGGAAAGCAAATATTTGAATATTCCAACTTTAGCAACCAAGAGCCTCAACTGAAATAATGCTACTGAAGAGTAGCCTGACCAGGTCCAACTTTCCACAAATAGACTTACTATTTTTAGTAAGTAATAAAAATAGTAAAAACACTAAAGACTCAAGCTGGAAAGACGATAGATATGCCAAAGGGCTTACTGTGAATAGTAAGCACTGAACTGGTCCCCTACTAAGAATAGAAAGCCACGCCTAAAACACCGAAAAACCCCACAAAAAGGATTGGCACAAGGCATTAAAGCTCATCGAATAACTTCCACACATTGCCCAAATAGGAAACCCTACATTGCTCTGCTTGTCGGACCAGTTACTAAATATAGCACTTACTAAAAATAGTGTGTCAGAACCAGACTAATCCAAAAGAGGACATCGAAAATGGGGAGATTACAAGAATCTTCGGTGATGGATTAAGTGTAGAAGAAAGTCATGTAACAAGACGATTAAATCTTGCTATAAACTCCCTCATGGGCTCATTGTGCTCCATTTTTTAATTTGCAAGTTGGGAAAACAATAGATGACTGTCTTCAGCGGGCTTGTGAAATATACCCCTTAATTTTTGCCTTTAATTTTCAGTCACAACAATGCAAATCATGCACCCGTTAAGAATTAGCTCCAAAACATAACACTGTTGAAACAACTCTAACCAAGAATGCGCCCTAAAACCATTGAAGGAGGAGCGGCGGGCATATGGTCAGAGGATCCCTAGGACCTAATAACTTGAATAACAACTGAAAATGGAGAGCTAAACTCGACACCAAGAATGTGCACGCAAGATCCTTTTGCAAGGCGAGGTGCTAACATATGGTGGAGTGCTAAATTAAACTGAAAGTAAACTTCTTCTGCATGAGCAGGCATCCACAAGCGGTGGGAATACTCCACTTATTTCGTGGGTGTGATTATTACAAACATTTAAAAGCGGCAAGCCAGCCAATTAACCTCACTTCCACTTAAACTGTGGGGGGTATACAATCCACACAGCCACTTTATTACGTGAGGGGAATACAACAAAGTAAATTGTTGTTAGTACTACTAAACAGCTTACAAACGATTAATAAACAGCTGCAATGTATCAACCATGAATTCCCAAAATGAGCAATGGTTAGAGTATCACTTCCTCTAACTTTTACAATATGAATAGATGCATAAATGAATGCTCAAAACAGCAAAATAATTAAACTTAACTAATCTGATCAGAAACAGAAGGTACAGAAAATCAGACCAGCAAGCTATGAATTCACCAAAACGGACGTATCTTTCCCGAATCAACTCGGAAAGCTCCCAAACCACAGCCCAACAACAGCTAGGAGATGTGCGCCCAAACCTCAAGGAGAGTACAAGCCAAATACAGCAGCAACATGAGGCACGTTTCCCAATGCAAGCCCAGTGAGATGGTACGGCCTGCCAAGAGGGTCGACCTTCTCTTAAAAAATCTACACTCGACCAAAAATTCTGAAACTTTCCAGAAAGGGGCGCCCTTCACAGTAGAACAGCATGGACGATCACCCAGAATGAAACAAAAATCCACGTTGAAGCTATGAACAGAAATCAGCTTCAGCCATGGGAAATCAGCAACTTAAAAAACAGGCTTTACATCAGCAACCTGTTCGATTTCATCAAATTGAAGCTCCATTTGTATTTCTATGTGAAATACAATCATAATGATCCACCTAGGAAGCCATAGTTTCAGGCCCAAAGAATGGATTGAATTCGCTAAGCTCCCCCTTAGCCAGGTTCTAGATTCAAACCAGCAGCATAACTTTACTTCAATTTCCCAGATGCAATACAAAGAGCAAGGCACCAATATATAAGTTTCAATTGGCAAATGAAGCAAACTGTAACTACCAATCAAGAAACTATTCAATTCCTCCAAGGGACGCCATCTCTTAACAGTCACTTTATTTTTATTTTAATCAAATATTAATCCTCTCTCTTTTTGGCGTCCAACTTAAGTTGCACAATAACATTTAAAAATAAACATTTAAATGCATATGGAAAATCGACCCCCTTGATGTCCCCTTCATTAAAACAACTTGAAGTCATCAAGCCTAGGCATGGGGTACAACTTCAAAATATGAAAATTGACTAAGTTTGGGACATAGTCCAAGGAGAGATAGAAGCCAAGACCAAAACCAACACTCCAACTGATTTTGCCAAAAATAGAATGATGACCTGAGCAGGACTGTTGATGGTGCCATTGCCATAATTAGACTTACTAAAAATAGCCAATGCCAAAAATAGTAAATTAACTTCAAAACCATCAAAAAGCCAACTGAAACAGCCACACTACCCAAAATGTGAACTGCAGATGATTGAACTGCTACTAGAAGGATACTGCTAAAAATAGACTTACTAAAAATAGCAACTGCTATAAATACTAAGTTTGCAAAACTTCATCTGAACAGTAAACATGACTTACTATAAATAGTAAGTGTTTCCAAACGCCTTCTAAGTACAATCCGGGAAGCTAACATGACTTACTATAAATAGTAAGTGCTTGGAAAAGTTATCAGATAGAGATGCATGTTACACCATTTTAAAGCTCTCTGAAAACCCAGAAAACTCCACCAGACATGCATCGAAAACCCATGCATGCAAGCCCTTAAAACTGCATCTAAACCTCCTAAAAAATAGGAAACCCTAATTTTCAGTTCTGCTTAGCCTATGAGTTTCCGAGAATAGGCTAAAACCTCAAGGAGAGTGTAGGGCTAAAATGGGAACATTACAGCTTGAATCTCGCCAAAAAAAAATCGCCCATAGTTGCCCATCTTGTAATAGTGCTTGGCTCCAGGTGATTGAACCAGTTGACAACATTCCCAACAAGAGTCTCCACAAAGAGACGCATTGCGATGTCTTCATGTGCCACGTGCAATACGGCGTAAGCCGTTGTGAATGCAAAGATATGTTCATCTAAGTGTTGACTCACGTTTCCTTGAAACTGAGGGAAATGCTTCCTCGACCCTTTAGGTAACTCATGATTTTCCCGCAAAGCCAAAGGTCCAATGTTGTTACCCCAAGGTAATGGGGGTGGACGTCTCTAATTTCTATCAACACGATTATTGCCAACATTATTATTATTGTTGTTATCACCCATTGCTTCTGGCTGGATCACAGGTTCTTGCTTAACTTCAGGTACTTCTTGCTTGACCTTAGCAACTTGCTGGATTTTAGGAACTGTGTCGGATGATTCTCCAACCTCTACAGGTTGTTGGAAGAAAGGATTTGCAGCACCGCCTCTCCTCCTTATATAAACCCTGTAAGCCAGGATTATCTATTCCCATGTAGGAGGTGGTAATACTTGGTCTTGCGGCTACAAGATTAACTTTGTGTTCTTCTTTGTCAAGAATAGTGGCGGTGTTTCTCCACTGAATAGGAGTTTATTTTTTCTCAAATACGAAATGCCTCAAACTACTAATAATGTCCAATTGCTCGCCTTCAACTTGCGTAAGATTTGGTTGTTGAACAAGAGTAGTAGGACGCTAGATGGTCATTCTCATGACATAAAGGTAAGCTTTCTTGAAGTTTTATGCCTCGTGCCCCACGGTGGGTGCCAGAAAACTGTTGGCATTTCAATTCGCACCTCTGGAATGCGGATTAGAAACAGACAGCTATGCACAATTAAACTGCTCTTCAAATTAGGAGGGGAAGTTCCCTCTTTGTTGATGATGGTTAAAAAGAATACTAAACTACTACTGCCAATCTTTTTACTCTCAGGTACAATGCAAAGACTTTTATAACCTTGTGCTCTTAGCTGAGAATAAAAAGATTGGCAGTAGTTTAGTATTCTTTTTAAGCATCATCAGCAAAGAGGGAGCTTCCCCTCCTAATTTGAAGAGCAGTTTAACTGTGCATAGCTATCTATTTCTAATCTGCATTCCAAAGGTGCGAATTGAAACACCAACATACATCAACAGGGGAGAGGTGTTTGTCAAAACAACATTAGGAATCTCCACATTTGTCACTTGTACTAACTCAGACATGTATTTCTCTAAGTCAAACTGAGATGTAATGTCAAAGGATGGTGAGGATAGACTAGGAAAAAACATCATGATCCAAAAATATTGTCCAAAATGGTGGATGTTGTCGTTCAGAGTAATTTGTGGAAAGTATTTATGCACCTGAATCACTTTCCTATCTGCTTCTGTTGTCAAACCAGCAAAGTTTCTCATGGCTGCAACAACATACACTAAGTAAAATGTCATGTAGAATTTTGATGTAGTATGCACCTTGGTCAACTGAGCATGAATGGCATCACTAATTTGTTGACCCCATAAGATTTGTTATCTCCCCCTTATTATTATCTTGATGTAGAGATACATTCAATCTTCAAATATAGACGAGGTAGGCAAACCTTGCACTCTACTGAGAAGAGTGATTAGATCGTTTACCTCCTCAATGAAGTCACTGCAAGGGAAACTCTTGGGCCACCTAGAAATCCTTGACCGAGGTGTCTTCAACCATTTATTATTAATTGCCCACTTTGCAATGTTTGGGTCCTTATCATACTCTTCTTGTGCAAAGTCCCTGGTGATATCTGTGTAGGAATCAATTTCAGGACATAAGAAAGCCTTATCAAGGAATTTTGCATCTAGGCTCATGACTATGTTGCCATTGGCATCTTTAACACTTCTGTTATTCCTATTATAATGTGATGCCACCTGAAGAAAAAAATTTGGATTCTAAACAACTACAGGGAATCAGCTACCATATGAATATTACTCTTAACAATCTGTCTCATGCCACCACTTAATGGCTACTTCCTTGTTCTATCCTGAAATTCAGACATGTCCACATGCCCAATTTCCATGTCCTTGATATCATCAACATTTGATGAAACCACTGTAGCCAGAAACACACCTTGATACTTGTATTTCATGGCCTTTCCTTTGCTAGGTGATGGATCCGTCATTGGCAAGATACAGGCAATTGATCAAGTACTTGCAGGAAGGCAAGTGTGAAATTCTCGAAGTGCGTGCACAAGAAACTGCATGACAAAGTTTAGCATATTTGTAGTGTTAGGAAAAAATACATATTGGAAATTGCACTGAGGGGAAAAAATAGAGCGATTGCGTGTAAACTAGGGTTTGAATGCAATGGGTGCAAACAACGGAGCGCGAGCAGTCAAATTAGGCAATGAAAAAAAATTCCCACTGAGGAAATTTTTGGCAAAACAGTGCCAGGTCGCTGAAATATAGCGACGTTGCAAGTGAAAATGATGCTTAGCATGTATATGTGCTGAAAAACAATGCTACTGCAAGTGGAAATTGGAGTTTGCAAAATAATTGCAAAGTCGTTAAAATTTAGCGACTATGCCAAGTATAAGTTTGTTTTGTTTGTTGCAAAGTCGAAGAAAAAGTTTGACCTTGCAACTCGAGAAGAATACTTTGTTCATGCAAAGTCGCTGAAAAAGCTCGACTCTACATCATTTGTTTGCACTTTGTGCATAATCAGAGAAAAACCCCAATTATACAACATTGATTTAGAAATAAAGTTTGCGAGTTGGCAAGTCTTGTTGTAATAGCAAGGAGATTTTAGGGTTCCCTACTCCTTGTTTGTGTATAAATAAGGGCAGCCTTGCCCATTTTTCTTTAACCATTATTGTGATAACAAATTGTTGAGCCTACTTTTGCCTACAAGTTGTTATTCAGTGTCTGTTCACTTGGTGTAAGAGCAAGTTTGCATGCCCGCCTTTTGCTGCAAATCATTGTTCAATTTATGTGTAATTTGTGTCAAGTGTATTTTGGTTTGATCGCTAAACTGTAAGCTTGTTATTGCTACAAACCTGCTGTCCCAGAAGTGTAATCATTATTAGAAATTTGAGAAAGGAAATCTTATGCCTTCTTTGTTTTGATCTACTATCTCAGGTATTGTTTAAAGTGTTTTGCTTATATAATCTTTATTTCAGCTTACATCTAAAGTACAATGAATCTTCAAGTGTACATTGGAAGTGAGTTTGTTTAAGCATTTGTGTTATTAAATCATTCCTCGTTTACTTCTAACCATAGTTACAGGACTCGCCCGAACTCGCCAAAACTCGGCGAGTCCCGAGCTGAGCACCCCTGGCCGGGTCCTGGGAGCTCGGACCCGGGCGCGGCCGAGTCTTGCCGAGTCTTGGCTGGACACGCCGCTTCCCGGAGAGTCCCGAGCCCTGGACGCAGCCGGCAACAACAACATAAAAAGTGAAAAAAAAACATAAAAAATGATGTTTAAGTTTTTTTTTTTTTTTTTTTATTATCTTCCCAACCCTAAAAGCAACCTCATTTCATTCATTTGGCAAAATAGGAGGAGAAGAGAGAGTTGTGAAAAAAAATAGGAGGAGAAGAGAGGGCAACCGGCAAGCTGTTGAAGACAAATACAGGGCCATATATCATTTTGGAAGCTTCATACCAGCAAGGAGGTGCATTGAGAGCTCATTACCAGTGATTGGGAGGAGTTTGCATTGCATTCCAAGCCAAATATAAAAGGTAAGTTTGATTTTTATTGGTTTTTTTTGTGTTTTTTTAACAAATAATTCATCGTAATTTGAAAAATCATTGTTTTTTTTAGTTTGCATTTTTTTTTTACAAACCCTACTTGTTATTGCAGCCACATTCATTTGCAAATCAAAACATATTATTATTTTCACAATGTCTCAAACCCCAAGCAGAAAAGACCCTGCTTGGAAACATGCTGAAATCTTTCCCGGAATGAAAAAAGGAGAAGCAAAATGTAAATATTGCAAAACAATATATCATGGAGGCATAAATAGATTAAAATACCATATTGCACGCATACCCATCCATGATGCAGTGGGCTGCCCTATAGCACCTCCTGAGGCTGTTCGTGAAGTGCAGGTGCAATTAGAAACTTTTGAGTTGCAAAAGGAAATGAAAAAGAGACAGAAGCAGGAATTGGTGAGTTTGGGAGTTGGACAGGGACTTGGTGTTGTTGGAGATGCTTCTTCCATGCCTCCATACCGTCCTAGTGCTAGTGTTTGTGCTAGTGGTACTGCTTCTGCACCAACTATCCCTGTGCATACTCGTAGTGTTGGTGGTGCTAATACTACTAGTGGTAGTGGCAGTATTAGCATTGGCCCTAGAGTTCGTAAATCTAGGGTGGACTCATATTTTGTACCATGCACTACTCCTAGTTCCCAACCGTCGCTTGAGAGCATGGGTTGGAACAAGGACGCACATGATGCAGCAAAAAAAACAATTGCAGACTTTTGGTACTACTGCACCATTCCCTTCCATGTAGCCAAGTAATTCTTTTTCGTTTAATTGTTTTAAAATTTATATTTAAATTTTATTATTTTAGAAGCTAGATGTATCTCATTATCAAATTCAAATTTAGTGCAATTAAAATCTTAAAACTTTTCATTTTACAATACTTATGTAATAAGTAACTTATTAATTTATTTATGACATGTTTTAGGTCACCTTTTTGGCAAAACATGGTTGATGCCATAACCATATGTGGGTCGGGGTTCAAAGCCCCTTCTGAAGATGAATTAAAGGGCCCACTTTTGACTCAAAAAGTGGCAGATGTGAAAGCACAATTAGAGGAGCAGCGCGTGCAGTGGAGGAGGATTGGTTGCACCATCATGACTGATGGTTGGACTAATAGGAGAAAAAGGACGCTGCTTAATTTTCTAGTGTCCTCCGGAGGTAATTGTACTTCCCTCAATGCATTGAAATTTGAATTTGATTTAGTGATTAATAATTTAATATAGCTGATTTTTGTTTTTTAATTTATTGAATAATTGGTTTTGCTTATTCTTTCAGGTGACACCGTCTTCATTAAGTCCATTGATGCTTCTGCCCAATTCAAAAATGCCACATATCTGTGTGAGGCTATAGAGGAGGTGATAGCTGATGTGGGGGAAGACAATGTAGTGCAAGTGGTGACAGATAGTGCAGCAAATTATGTTGTTGCTGGTAGATTATTGATGGAGACGCACCCTACTATATTTTGGACTCCATGTGTCGCCCATTGCATTGACCTCATGATGGAGGATCTTGGCAAGCTCCCATGGATCAAAACATGTGTGGATGCAGCAAGAAACATTTGCAAATTTATATACAATCACACATGGGTGCTTAATCTTATGAGGCAATACACGGGGTTGAGGGAGTTGTCTCGTCTTGGCATCACTAGGTTTGCAACAAATTTTATCACGTTGCAATCCTTGATTCGGTCAAAGGCGGCTTTAAGGCGCATGTTTGTTGGTGAGGAGTGGTCTTCCTCATCCTTTTCTACAAGCACTACAGGGATTGGTGTGGCTGATTGCATTTTTGATGAGCAAGGGTTTTGGACACTAGTGGAGGAGATTGTGAAGGTAAAATTTAATTATTTATTATGTTTAAATTTTTAATCATATCTTTTATTTGTTTATTTTCATTCACACTTATTTGTGAAACATGTTTGCACTTTGCAGTTTATTGAGCCCTTGCTAGTTCTCCTACGAGTTGCAGATGGGGAGAAGCCCGCAATGGGGTACATATATGAGGGCATGGATAGGGCCAAAGAGGCCATTAGATCAGTCTATGGTGGAGTTGAGGAGAAGTATCGTCCCATTTGGGAGATCATTGATAGGAGATGGCAAAACCAACTTCATAGGCCCATCCATGCAGCCGCATGTTTCCTAAATCCGGCCTTCCAATTCCGTTGTGATATCCGTGGAGATAGAGAAATTCTTAGTGGGCTCTACTCAACGATAGAGCGGATGTTGCCCGCTATTACTACACAGATAGTGCAGGAGATAGATGCCTTCACTAAGGCACAAGGAGACTTCTTTGCACGTCAAATGAGCACAGACAGTAGGACAACATTACTACCAGGTAAAAATATATTTAAGGGCATAATTGTCATCTTTTTATATTGTATTTTATTATTAAATGTTGAACTTGAAATGAGATTGATTTTGTTTCTTTTTCTCATCTCAGATAGATGGTGGGAGTTGTTTGGTTCTGATACACAGAACCTGCAAAATATTGCCATTCATCTATTGAGCTAGCCATGCAATTCATCTGGTTGTGAGAGCAATTGGAGTATGTTTGAGCACATACACTCCAAGAAGCGCAATAGATTGACAATGCAGAGGATGAATGACTTGGTCTATGTTCATTACAACCTTCGGCTCAAATATAGGAAGCTTTTTGACCACAACAACACCCCAATCAATCTAGATGAGGTTGATCCACAGTCTGAGTGGACCACTGAGGCTACAGATGCAGTCTTTAGTGACGAGGACCTTGATTGGGTGGACCAGGCAGAGAGAGAGGCTGAGGTTGTAGCCATGGCTGAGGAGAAGGCTAGAGCACGAGGAGACATAGCTATTGTTGGTGAGAGTGGCATGGAGAGTCAGACAAAGGCAGAGACTATGGCTGCAGCTACAACATCATCCAGGACCCTTAGACGCCTTTGTAGGAAGGATGTTGGCTCCACTATGCCATAGTCATATAAAGTTATAGCTATTGTTTTGATATTTCATATTTGTATGGAACATTTGATATTATGGATTTCATATTCCATGACTTTTGTATACATTTGACTAGTTCTATATATCTAAGTATGCTATTTCCTTCAGCAGCGCAACTACAATTTGTGTACTTTATACTTATGTGATCGTTGTATACTTGTGTATGTGATCAAATTTGCTTTTATTTGTGTTGTATTCAATAAAGGGTGCTTGAAACAAGTTTTAAATCCTTAAAAATCTCTAAATTTCTAGGTTTTTTTCAACTTTTTTTCATTCTGTCGAGTCTGCACCGAGTCCGAGTCCGAGTGTCGAGTCGAGTCACCCTAGCCGAGTCTGAGTCTCCCTAGCCGAGTCTGAGTCTCGTTACTATGCTTCTAACTCTCAAGCTCTGAGTTTATTTGAGTTGCTTGAAGCGTCATTAGAGTAGGCCTAGTTGTAGTTGAAGTTCTGGAAAAGAAAACCTCAACTGCAATGCAAAGAGTTTTATGACCTTGTGCTCTTAGCTGAGAACAAAAAGATTGGCAATAGTTTAGTTTACTTTCTTTAAGCATCATCAGCGAAGAGGGAGCTTCCCCTCTTAATTTGAAGAGCAGTTTATCTGTGCATAGCTCTCTGTTTCTAATCCGCATTCCAGAAGTGTGAATTGAAACGCCAACAAATCCATGCATGGTTAAAATACTTCTCTCTTTCTTATTTTAATTTTGAAATTCAATTTTATTATTGCCTGAATATGATTATGCTATCATTGTATGCATATTATGGTTATTGGAAAGTATGTCCGTGCATGTACAAATAGCTAGAATGTCTATACATAGAGCTATATTATAAATACAAGAGACAAACTAGATTAGGGAATCAAAAGAGCATGATAAGTAGTTATCTTGAAATACATTATTATATTATGAAGTGTTACATAATTATAAGCATTAGGTATGGATGTATTCAAGAGAAAGCAAATTCCAATGGAAAGTTAATTCTCTCTGAAGATGTGTGAAACCCAAACCACCAACTCGTCAAAATAACATAGCAAGAGAAGCTAAGTAGGGTTTAATATGATATTATTCAATTAATACAGATATTGTGTTTATAATGTTTGAATGAGCTTATATTGTTTTTTAACAAGAGGGTTAGAATACGTATTAGAGCAAATACGTCCCCATTATCTTTAGAATAATACTATCTTATATTTTGACCAAGATTCTATTAATAGCTATTCACGGTATTCTAATCTTAAAAGAAGAGGACTTTATGTCTCGGCAAACCAAAGCCGTAATGTGAGGAGATTTTAGGGTGAGGAAGCACAGACTCCTCTCAAGCAAAAAATGTTCTTCATATTAGATATGAACTTATCATACATTTAAATATGTGAATATGTGTCATATTGAGGGAAAGGATATATGATTGTTTATGAACCTACAAACATAGGTACCTTATATAAATTATGCAAAGGATAATTTGGATGGAACCATGAGGAGTCGAATGGTTCATAGTTGAGATATATCAAAAGCTAAATAGCTTATTATGCCGACTTATTATCAGACATTACTATGAACATAAGATTTTATATCAAATCAAATTAAATGATATTCAATGTCATGAATAACCAGAATGGTTATGGCGTCTTGAGAGGATGAAGCCATACTAGGTATAACACAAAGAGGCTGAAACTTTAATACAAAGAAGTAATCTTCAAATCAAGTTTAATACTAGATTATTATACATATCGACATATTGACAGTGCTTTAGATTGAGACCAGGTGTGTCCATTCAGTGACATGGTTTCATCAGTATTAACTAATTATGCATTGAACTAGGGGAGTCGTTACTCCCATGATTAAAAGAAAGAACTTGAATAAGAGGCAATTGCTGGTCCCAGATTGTTACAAGTATGTAACGGGGTATTCAAGAGGTTGGATCAAACCTAATTGATCAATTAAATCATTATTTGTATGTCATCACTTTTGAATGAAGTCTTGTTTATGATATTTAAACCTTGGGGTCAAACCAAGGGAAGAGTTATTCACAAGTCAGTAGAGTTTACAAGTCGAGTAAGGGGGTGGGTGAACTTACAACACTGCTTCATAGAAAGTGGATTTATTATATATATGAAATCTTTGGCCAAAGTGTTGTACCCAAAAAAAATTTTTTGCTTCATTAAGGCATTTTGATTAAAATAGTCTAAATCTTGTAAAATTGTCATCAAAAGTCAGCTTTAGGTCAAACAAAGCATGGGCTTTTTGTGGGTTTTATGTCTAGAAGATACTGGAAAAACTTGAAAATTTTGAAAATTAAGGTTTTCGGGCCCCTATTTTTAGTAAAAACCCTAAAAAATAGGATCTTCTCATAATTGACTAAAAATAATTTTGATTGTCTTATTTCACATCACGATCACATTGGCGGAGTCAGAATCAAGAAAAAGTCAGTTTAGCTTTGTTAGGTTGTTTTCACTTTTTCAGAAGAAAAGTTAGGACCTCTGAGGTCATCAATGGCAATTGGCCAGTACCAGGTGTCAAAATCTAAGCTCAAACTCATCACAAAAGATTCTGGCACAAAAGATTATCAAAAAGATGCTTCGCTAAGGAGGGGATTTTCAAAAGGTGAAAAATGTGAAAAATATTCTAAGTCTGGAAAACACTATGCCTTGCTATGAGGAAGGTGCCTTCGCAATCAGCTTTGTAGTGTCTATACACGTAAAAATGATGAATGCAGTCACGTACTCACGTCAGCACCAGCAATGCTTCGACACAGTCAAACTAGCAGCACGGTGTTCGCGAAGCGCAAAAGAGGTGAAAATCATCCAAAAATCATCAAGTCTAGAGTGAATTGTGCCCCTGTAGCCCAGGGGCACCCTTGAAATTGAAGGCCCAAATGCAATTGTTAATGCTTGCAAAGCTAGTCATCTTCTTCGGATTTCTGCAAGCTTTCCAACGAATCATCAATTGAATCCATCAAATTTGTCAAACACTAGCAAATGGCATCAGAAGCACAAGATGCGAAAGGCAGGAACATTGAAGATGACAATCAAATTACAGAAATTGTGCCCCTATAGCCCAGGGGCGCCCAAGAATAAAGCCCATCAGATGGCAATTTTTGCAATAACCATCTTCGAATGATCTTCCCGGCTTCAGTCCAGCTACGTGATGAATCCGTTCACCAATCCATAAGACATGTCAGATGACCGTAGCAGTTGATCCAATGAGCATGTAAAATGGAGGATAAAATGAAAGTTAAAAGGTGTTGTACCTCTGCAGGCCAAGGGCGCCTAGCTTTTTGGTCAATCAGATAAGGTTTTCGCTAGTTGTCTTCTTCAAGAGATCTGCTCAGAATCTTTCCAATTACGTGATGAATCCAGCTGGCAGCTCTCGAGACCTGTCAAACACTCGCAAGCGAAGATCAAGTGCAAAATGTTGAAGGTCAAACAAAGTAGAAATTTGGCTAAGCGTTGAAAAGATGCAACCTTCTTGAGAAAGGCGCGCAACTTTCTGGGGCCTTGAATGCAACCTTTTGACTTTGGAGCTCTTAGGATCATCCCTTCAAAGTTGTGCAATCCTTGTAATGAGATCATCAGCATGAACATCAAAGCAGTCCAGCTCTCAACAGCGAGAGTCAAAGTGGAGCATTTTGTTGAAAGTTACAAATTGCAAAATGTATCTCAGAAGGTCAATTGCACCCCTGCAAGCCAAGGGCACCCTTGAATTTGAGCTTCTTAAATCAACCTTCAAACGTTGCAAGACCAGTCATTCTTTCTAAAATTGAACTGGTTTTTCGTTCCACATCTCGACATGTTCGCGGGAGTCGTCAGTCACCGGCAACTGCAGATTGAAGCACAGAGGGTCAAATAGACAAGACTGTAAAACATCCAAAAAGTGGCTAAGTCTAGTGGAAAAAGCACCCTTTTGGGAAAAGGCGCCCTAGAATCCAAGGCACCAGATTCAGTTTTTAGCACTCACAGCTCCCGGCAACATCTCTTCAGATTTGATCCAGCTACATGATAAATCTATCAACTAAGCTTCAGGATCAACCAGGCATCCAAAATTCAGGGTCAAACAGAGGCAGATTGTCACAACCAAAGTGGAGAATCTTTAAAAAAATTGTAACTCTCAAGCTTAGGCGCCAAAAGTCAAAGTTTGACCATTTAATTTTCAGTTGTGATTTTTGCATGCGTCTTCTTGCATATGGCATCCTAAATTAAGAGGAAGACATTAGTTATCAACGCTTGCACGAGGATTAACTCAATTAGGGTTGGCACACCTACCTAACTGGCACTACCACCTCCAAAATGCTTATTTATTCAAGCATAGGCGTCACAACTTCATTATTTCTTGCAGATGGAAGCAAAAATCAGCTATTTTCTCTCTAACGCCTTTTGAAGCATCAAACAGAGGCCATTTTCAATGTTCTTTGAGGTTCTTCGTTCAGGTTGCAAAGAGGAATAATTTTTCATGCTTTATTTTTCCAATAGATTCTTGACAGGAATTCATCAAATTGGGTAGGAGGTGATTTTCTTGAAGATTGACAGAGGCAGAATATAATTTCTATCTTCTCCCCCTCACATTTCTTCTATCCTTGTCTTAAGTTTTCTCTTGCATGTCCAAGTAAACTACAATTTTTCGAAGATCTAGTCATCTAGGTTTGTTGTGCACAGCGTTGGCAACAAAACCCACATGCCAGATTGTTTTGGGAAAATTGCCCTGCTACCCCTAAAATTAGGGTTTCCAAAAAAAGTCATCATTTCAAAAAACGGAGAAACTGGGTTTGATCAACACATTGGCGGCTACAAAACCCATATGTCAGATTTTTTTGGGAAGAATAGCCTCGTTGCCCTCTGCAACTTCTACACTAAAAAGTCATTGCATGCCAAAGGAAAAGTCAGTTTTTCGAATATCTAATGATCTGAGTCAACTTAGAAATACATTCTCTACAAAACCCATATCTTGGAATTTTTTGGAAAAATTGCCAGTAGCTATTTTTAGCTTTTTCGGAAAAGTTGTCAAAACATATCTGTGTTTACAGTCAAGAGTCTAGTTTTTCAGGTATGTAGTTCACTCAGACTGAATTCAAGACCAAATCGGTCTTGATTCATGATTTCATCAAAACAGCTGACATAGATTTGCATCAAGTGGATCCGGAGGTTAACTTGAACACTTCAGAAATTGACCAAACCACACTTCAGAACATTGAAGAATCTAGGTTGCTAGAAGCGGTCTCATTTCCCATCTCAACACAATGTATAGAGTTTGTAATTGCTTGTGTAAAGCATTACAACTCTACTACACAAGAAATTCAATCAGTGGATGGGCGAATGATATGCAGTCTCAAGCCCAAAGACATCGAGAAGTGCTTTGGTATTCCTCCAAATACGAATAATTTGGTCATTTCTATGGTGGAGTGCGAGAAGGTGTTCAATTCTGAAAGGGAAAAATGTCAACGAAGAATGGCAAAGAGATGGCTCAAACAAAAAAAGAGTAATTTGCCAAAGAATGTGGGTCGTGGAGAGTTCAGAGATGAATACGCGGTTATGATCACCCTACTCAACCGGGTCACCGGTCAAGCAGATGGCCACAAGTTTCGGCCTTGGATGTATTACATCATGGCTCGACTTGTCAACGGAAGGGAACACTATGACTGGGCTTCTTTGATCAGCGATGTTCTCCACAAACAAATGACCAGTTTCTTGGTTGCTCACAAATTCCACATGTGTTCATACCTCGTGTATCTGATAGCCTTCCAAAGCTAGTTTAGAGGGTTGAATACTGTGGGAATTCTGAGTGTACAGAAAGTTCACCAGTATTACTCATAGCTTGAATTCACACAAGTAGAGTGACACTTCAAGCGAATGCATGAAGCATTCCTGATGTACACAGTGAGGAATCTTGATCGTGAGCTACATGTGTGTATTTCAGCAAAAGCCAAATCGGCAATGTAGATTGGGCGAATTGGTTCAACCAATTCCCTACTTTTACCTACATCTGCGTGTATGGATACTCAGGTCATCCAGCCATGTTACCCCGTTATCCATCAGATAAGGTGGTCTTCATGGAGTTTCTACGGTAGTTGCACGAAGTCCGCTCCTATCTATGCAACAAACGCAAGACAACTGCCACTTTTCCATTTCAAATGGGGATTTACAGGTGAAGGTCAACAGCTGACGCCAAGGCTATGAATCATGAGATGACGAGACTTAACCTTAAGTATCTCATCGAAAGATGCTCCTATGATCCTTGGGGTCACTTTTCAACACGCCTTAGCAACCGTTCTTCACACAAACCTTCTATGGAAGACTATTGGTTCAACTGTGAGGATGAATTTGAGGTGCGAAGATGCAACTACAACAGGTTCACACTTTCACAGATTGCTGATTTCATGTCAGAGGATGTGGAAGGGTTGTCAGATGATGATGGGGATGTTACACTTCCTCAATTCTTCAAAGATCAAGTTGACACGCAACCACTTCCAGCCTTTGATTGGTATGCCAAAGAAAGCACATTTGTTAAGGAAAGAACAAGCGAGGTTGTCAAAAATAGTATACTTTACTTGGATAGCAAGAGGACAAGGAAGGCAGTCGTACCAAACACAGAGCCGCCACCAGTTACTATTTCACTACCTTGCACGTCAAAATCAAAACACAGATAGAAGACATGGAGTAATCCTCCTAAAGGAAGCAGAATGTCAAGAAGTACAAAGGAAAAAGCACCAGTTGCTGATTTGGACCAGCAAGAACAACATATGGAGACAACCACAAATACAACTGAGAACGTGCCAGAAATAGAAGCAGAGCCTCTCATCCCATCACCACCACAGTAGTCTCCAGTTCGCATCAACTTGGAGCCAGACTCACCACCATGTAGTAATGCTTCAATGCATTCTCACTCATCAGGAGTTCTTAGGACTAGCACCAATCCTTCCAACAAGATTAGTCGAGATTTGTCTTGGCTTGAGAATCTCTTGGGAAGGAAGAGGAGGCAGCCATCCTATCAACTAGACTTTGCGGAATTTGATCATGTCTACCAAGACACGCCAAATAAAAAGTGTAAGAAGCAAGTTCATGTGGAAAGGAACGTTGACAAAGAAATTATCATTGAGACCACCACACCACCAGAGAATAAAAAATTGGATGAAGTAGAAGTTGATGACTTCACTTTGATAAAAGTCGACCTTTCCAAAAGCACACGCCAAGCAAATATGGATCTCCTCGAAGTTGCAACGGAAATCATAAAGGAGAGAGTGATAAAGGATGGTGAAGATAAAGCAGCCCTCAAGGCTGAAAACCAGCAACTTCGCCAATATATCTCCAACCTTATGCACAGCACTGAAAATGTCACCGCCTTGTTCCCGCTAATGTTAGAGTTACCAATAGAACAAAATCAGTTAAGTCAGCTGGTTGTACATGGGAAGCGCCTGAAAGACTGAGAAGAAGAGTTCGTCACAAGGGGTCGTTTCATACTTTCAGAGTTGTACCAGTTAAGATACAATGCCCACGAACTTCACCTACAAATTCAGGAGTCAGAGTAAGACATAGCAGTTGACAAAGCACGGAATGAGATCATGATCTGTCACTTGAGGATGGCATATGACTCAGTCACTATAGAAGAGGATAAGGGAGCGGTTTTTGCTTGGAGAGAACAGCAAATCTTCAAGGTAAAAACACATGAAACAATTTCTGCAGAATTGATCGTGAGCAGAGAAAAGGTGACAAGTGCACTCCAGTTCGTAAGAACTTTCGTGTCGCAAGTCCCTTGTCGGTGTCAATGTGAGGGTGGTGAATTCATCGAGCTCGCCGACATATAGTCAGAGTTTCAAAAGCTCATCTGTAGCATTTTCAGCGGTGATTCAGCTGGTTGTAAGTTGAGTCAACTTGCAACCATGTCAGCATAATGTGATGAGGCGGCCAAGAGTGGAAGAGAACTGTAGAGTCGGATCACAGACAGTGAAGAGATGTTGCGAAAACATCGAGTACTTCGGAGGAGTATCAGTGCTCCAGACGATGATGCATTTAACAACTTGTTGGAGGAGTTGATTGCTCGTGATCAGGGCCAGTGAACTTGTCATGGACATCCCATCTTTTCAAGATAGACATTAGACACAGTAGTTAACTTGATGCCTCTTTCCAAGTTAACTCGTTGTCCCACATATCATTGCATGTCTATTTTGGAGTCACCTATGTCAATATGGAGTTCTAGTTTAGTTTAGAATCAGTTAACTGAGGTAGTTTTTTTAGTTAATTGTTAAGTTGCATACATTTAGACTTAATAATAAATCTTGCATGCTTGCAAGACTGATGTTAACTCAAGGAGATTTTAGGGCTCCCTACTCCTTCGAGCTTCTATAAATAAGAGCAAGCTTGCTCATTAATTTTTTAATTTTTGCTTGTAATAACAAATTGTTGTGCCCACCTTTCCATGCAATATTGTTATTCTCTATTGGTTCACTTTGTTTAATATAAAGCTGGTTTGATCATCTATTGTGTGTGTGTCTCATTATGAAATTTGTTGACCCAGATTTACATTGTTGTTTTAATAATCTTTCTTTCATATCTACACCTCCGATAGAGTATTTTACCTCCTTGGGAATTTAAAGATAAAGATTATCATTTGATGCTGTTTATAGTAATCTTATTTTCAGCCTACACCTCAGATAGAGTATTTTACCTCCTTGGGAATCCTAAAAACTAGCTTACCATTATGTGTTTGTTTTCAATAACCTTTATTTCAGCCTACACCTCGGATAGAGTATTTTACCTCCTTGGGAACCCTGAGATAGAGTTTATCATCTACCATTCCCAATTGCTCCTAGATTTTCATGCTCTATTTTTCTTGAGGAAATAGGATAGTTTTAGTGTTAGCCTAGTTGTAGTTAAGATTTGCAAAACCAAAGAAAACCTTAGCTGCAATGTATATGGTTTTATAACCTTGTGCCTCTACCAGCTAAGTCAAAAAGATAGGAATTTAGATCAGTTTACTTTTTACGCATATCAGCAAAAGAGGGAGCTTCCCCTCCTAATTTGAAGAGCAGTTAATACTGTGCATAGCTATCCATTTCCAATATGCACTCTAGAGGTGCAAATTGAAACGCCAACACGAAGTGTAGAAGTTGTATACACTTTGTCGGTTCACTATGCACCAGGATCGCATAGCTAGTCGCAAGTGTCATGCATAGTTGGCAGGTATCCATAGTTGTATGACCGCACTAGTTATGTAGGACACAACACCATACTCAGGTAGGCATTATTAGAGGTTTCCATACCAAACTCTTCGTTGAAGGGTAGGGCCATTTTCCAATTAGGAAGATGTGTGGGGGACCACTATGTCTGTGGTTGGAAGAAAGGCAATTGGGTGATGCTCTCCCTCTTGCAAACAGCAGCCGAGACTTGTAGAACAAAAGAAGTGTGAATCAGATGAGGACACCTTGACCTTGAACTCTTGTAAGTTATGAATTTGTATATGAACATGATCATGGATCAATTGTAGTATGTATTTGAAAAGATGAGTTTCATCTACTTGGAATTATGTAATGTATTTTATTTATACAATGATATGTGGAAATTATTTATTCAATGTGCAATTATGTTATTGAAAAGGAAAAATTTCATTTCCTTGTTTTTGGAAACTTGTGTTATTCACTTTCTGAGTTAAAATTTAGGTGAAAACTGTGGGGTAAATTTTGGGTATGTTACATCCCCTTTCCTAGGTGGTCCAAGTGGTTTCATCTTTAAGGCTGCAAAAATGATGTCATTTATCCTCATTTCAAGGTCAGTTTTCTTCGCATTACTTACAGGCTTTCTTGTCTCTCAACTAACCCATGTTTCTCATTCTAATGGCTACCCCACAGTTATCTTGTGGACAGTCATTAACCCTGTGGGCCAAGCAGTTTAGGTAGTCCCATGTTCATCATGCTCGTGCCTTCTCTAGTAATTATTTGGTCATCTGTCTTTGTGCACCTGACTTGTGGGTCGGCATGACCCCTATAGGCCTACCAAAGGGTTTTCTTCTGTTTTTCTTATTTAAAATCTTATTTTATTTTTTATATGTTTTTAGTATTGGATTGAAGATAGTTTGAAGAGCAATTTGTTACTTCTTCAATTTATCTAAATTCTATGTTTTTCTTACTAAGAAAAAACTATTATATTAAAGGGGAAAAATGTCCATTCCCAACAAGATATATTGGTAGTTTGGTAGAGTAGCTAAAATTTTCAAAAATTGCAAAGATTCTTAGCAAAAGAACATTAAAAGATAAAGACCATATACAGATTTGTCTACAAATTCGTGGTGTTAGCATTTTAATTTATCCCTTTTAAGACAACACAAAATAGAACAGCATGTAAGGATAAACATTTCTTCAAATTAGAAATGGAAGCTCCCTTATAACTAAAAACTAAATTAAACCCTAGAACTTAAGGACATGGCCTCTAGCTTTCTACAATATGTACAAGTTAAGTTTCTGGATTTTGAGCATGTATTGCAAACAAACTAAAGAAGTCGTCTGCGGTTTGTTCTCAGGAAAGGGTACAAATCTTATCAGCACTTCTACTCAATATGAGAGATTTTTATATATTTTTCTTGATAGTAAACACCTACTACAGCTAACAACATTCACATTTTTTTAGCTAAATGTAGAGACTAAAAAGCACAAGTACAACATAACACTTGAAATTGGATTAAACACACAAGACTCAACAAATCAAATGAAACAATTTTTGTGACCTTGGGGAATTGAGTTAGTTGAATGCATCCCCTTATCACAATGTTCCAAAGAAAAAGTAGAGTCTTCTGTTAAGTTATCTTCTCGATTTCAGATTGAATTGTGCATTTCTAAAGTTCTCTGCCTGTGAATAATTCTTGTTAGACCTTAGCAACCTTATTGTGGATAGATTTATTTCTCTGATCTGACCCATATCTAGAATAGAGACAAAGCCAAATGTAGTGTAGGAAGTAATAATGAAAATGCCCAGCCAAAACAAAGATAAGTATACACAAAAATGAAACCACAAACTTGGCCCTTTCCTCTAGGGAGAAACAACTCCAAACTACCCTTAAATGCATCAAACGGATCACCACAAGGGAAGATCAAAAGGTGTGTCAGTTGAACAACAGTTGACAAGCACCCCTGGACTGACCCCAACTAATCAGAAACAAAACTAAGATTGTCTAGATATCCAATATGAGTTGGTTGAGCATCTTCATTCAATATGTCTTTACCAAAGTCATTACAATAGAGAACATACCATGGAAAAACAATTGTTTTAGTGCATACAATGATTACCTCTTCAGCCCGTAGAGACACACCACCATCTTCACCAAGGAAGCGAGCTTCTGGGCATCGACCTAAATCTAAGACAACCTGCAAGAGAACAAATTTAGCTTGACTAACAATATAAGATGTAAATGAAGTTTCCTAACTGAAAAAAAAATAGGTGAGCTTCAAAACTTAAACATGTCAAACAATAGGAGCGAAGGAGACTAATTGTGACATTCAGAGTCACATTTTTTCATGGTACTAAATCAGTATAACCAAAACATAATCAAGTATGACTACTAATTAAACTCTATAAAAAAAATGGAAACTCAAGAGGAGAATACACTTCCTCAGTTGAGTATGATCTGTACTCTTCATTTACGTTATTTAACAACAAGAAGATTCAACCACCTAAACAAAAGGTAAATCTGTCAAATTAGTGGTGAGCAATATAAATTTGCGTCTTACTTGACATGTAATAGATCAATTTTAAAAAATTTAAATGAGTCAAATAAGAAACGTTAAGGAGGGAATGGATGTGGACACCTTTTGGAACCCTTAATTTCTTTAAATACTTTTTTAAGTAGTTAATCAAATATGAACATCAAGTTAAGCTTTAGATGAAAAATAATTAACGTCAAAGAAAGAGTCACTAAATTCCATATGATCTTTTATCTTCTCTATATTATGATACGATTAGGGGATATGAAATGTAGCTATCTAATTCATCAAGCATTTGCATTACAAACAAAATATTCACTATACATGTACAAAAATAAATATGAGAAAATACTCCCATAGTGGAGTCAATGGAAATGAGCCAAAGGTACCTAGGGTTAAGTGAGAAGTGTAATATCCCCTTCTCATGTATAATCAATTTGAAAACAATTAGCTTATTTTCCAAGTTTTTTCGTAGGCTAATTGGTAGGCAAAGGAGAACTCCAAACTTATTGGAGAGCATAGGATTGATCTAGCAATGGTTTTGTCCATGAATGATGGTGCATCATAACCATACAAGGCCTGGAAAGGAGTCATCCCAATGTACATATGATAAGTGGTAATATAACAATACTCTCCCAAATGCAACCACTTAATCCATGCCCGTTGCTGCCCTACAATATAGTTGCGAAAGTACCCCTCAATCCATTTGTTCACAATCTTCGTCTGACCATCTATCTTAGGTGATAACTCGTGTTGGGAGTCAACTCAGTACCTGCCAACCTAAACAGCTCCTAACAGAATGCGCTCAAGAATGACTATGTATTAGGGTAGCCCATGCAATCTGAAAATCTCCCTAAAGAATAACTCAGCTACCTGTGGAGCCCTGTACTCTATCAGAATAGCAAAGAAATGCGCATACTTCGTCAACTGATCCACCACCACAAAAATGCTATCTCTCCCATGCACCTTGGGTAGACCTGTGATGAAGTCCATGGAAATGCTCTCCCACTTTTGCTCTAGGATAGGCAATGGCTGCAACAATCCTACTGGACGTGTATGCTCTGACTTGTTATGTTGACAAGTCACACACTCCCTGACATGTCTCAACACATCATCCTTGAGGCCCTTCCAAGAGAACCTCTCTCTGACCTACCTATAAGTTTTGAAATAGCCCTAATGGCCTGCTAAGGGAGTGTCATGAGAAACCTATAATATCTTCTCCTTCAGTCGAGACTCTGGCACCAAGTAGATCATGTCCTTGTAGTAAATCACATCGTCCAACACTCGATACCTGTCATCCTGTATCAGTCCATCCATCAACTCGCATTCAAATCTGTTCTTGGAGTACTCAACCAACAGAAGAGACTTCCAATTAGTGTAAATCTCGGAAAGTGAACAAGCGGCAGGCTTCCTAGAAAGGGCATCTGCAACAACATTTTTCTTCCCTTTCACATACTCTTTATCAAAATCATAGGCCTGTATTTTGCTGACCCATTTTTGCTGCCTCTCGTTCAAAAGAATTGTACTCCAAGAAATAGCTGAGGTTGTTTTGGTTGGTCCTCACCACAAACTTTTCTCCAACCAAGTACTGTATGAACTTCGCCAAAGCATGCATTATGGAGAGCATCTCCTTATCATATGTGGAGTAAAGTTTCTCAGGTCCCCTCAACTTGCGGCTCTCAAAAGCTATGGGGTGTCGATTATGCATCAAAACCACTCCTATACCCTCACCCGAAGCATCACACTCAAGTACAAAAGGTTGGGTGAAGTTTGGAAGTGCTAACACTAGGCAACTGCTCATCACCTGTAATGTCCCCTTCTTGACTACCACCGGGATATTACTTTAGCCTTTATTTTATTCCCCAAGGCTAAAGGGTGAAATAAGGGGATTAATTATTTATAAAGTTATTTCAAAAATAAATATCATAAGGTGACTTTATATTTAATTAATTTAATAAAGTGACCAAAAACAAACTTATAACATAAAGTCACTTAAGTCATTAAAATAATAAAATACTCTAGAAGCTTCTTGGTGGTGATTGTAATTTTTTTATAAGGGGATTTTGGAGAGCATTTGAGACATCTTGAGTTACATAATCACTTATTTGTGTTGGAGAGCTTGAATGCTTGAAGACTTGCCTGAGGGTTTGAATACTCTAAGGTGCCGGTTTCGATTGTGCAATATCAACCCTAGTTGGAGAATTGTGGGAGTTATTGCAGACTTCCAAGTTGGAGCAAAATTTTGTGACCAATGGCCAAATTTTGAGCAATGGATAAAATCGATTCTAGGAGATAAAGTGCAGATTTGTGTTGAAGAAAATTACAGTCCACATCAAGGACATTTTTGAGCAATAAGGCGATTTGGACTGAGGTCTTTGCAGCTGCTAGGGTTAAAGAAATAAAATCAGAACTTGGTTATTGGCTGGGCGCACTTGGAGAAGGTCGACTTTGAGAAAAAAGGCAAGAAAAATTCCCAGAAAATTCTGAGAGGGTCGATTTGCATCAAGGATGAATGGCGCACTAGTTTGGAGACCAAATACAGCTTGGTTCAAGGGAATCGAATAAAATCTTGAAGGCTGTGCTGGCATCCAGGTTCCATCTTTGTCTATGTTTGCATTGTAATGATATAAGATCATTTAGGGAATCATATGCTGTCTTAATCAGCTCATTATATATTGTAATTTCAATCATTATTAGGCAAAGGTGTTTGTATTGAAGGTCTGCCCCAGGTTATAGTTGAATTGCATATTAGTTCAGTCATGGAGGATAGTTGAAAATTCATGTTTTGGAACTTGTAATCAGATTGTAATACTTCATGATAGTTCAATTGAAATTGGAGAGATAAGGAGTTGGCTAGCAAAATATTTGTTCAAATGATTCTCTTATGTAATTGCATTTCATTTATCTAGGATGCATGCCAAGTGTTTGTTAGAATGTCTCTTGGCTGTAGGTAGACATTTTATATCAGAATTTCATGTTTATGCATTTGAAAATACAAAAAAAGGTTGCACATCATAGTAGACATTTGTTTAGCTTCATTTGCATTCCTTTTCAAGTTTACAAAATATCATTGGTATCAAGCAAACTGAAACACATTACCAGCAAGTTGAAGATCGCAAGAAAAGTGTTTGACAAAATTACCAAGGCAGAAAATCAAACTTAAAACTTCAAATTTGTCAAGGCACTTTATCGAAAGCTCGTTGTGCCTCAACTGACCAACTGAATGCACCCTTCTTCGTGAGATCTGTCAATGGTGCTCCCAATTGTGAAAACCCTCTCACCAAGCACTTGTAGTAGTTGCACAACCCAAAGAATCCTCGCAGCTCTTTAAGTGTCCTCGGAGCTGGCCAATCAAGTATCACCTATATCTTTTCCTGGTGGACCTGCACTCTTGCGTTGATCACATGCCCCAAATATAATATCTCTCTAAGGCCGAACTCACATTTTGATGCCTTAACATAAAGTGACTGCTCCTCCATGATAGACAAGACCTCATCGAGCTACCTCAAATGCTCCTCCCAAGTCTTGTTGTATATGAGCAAGTCATCAAAGAACACCAACAAGAATTTGCACAACTGCTTATTGAATATATGATTCATGCAGGACTGGAATGTGGTAGGTGCATTTGTCAATCCAAATGGCATGACCAAGAACTCATAGTGCCCATAGTGACAACAGAATGTTGTTTTGTGTATGTCTTGCTCTCTGACTCTGATCTGATGGTAACCTGAACAAAGATCAATCTTCGAGAAGTACACTGCCCCATGAAGCTCATCCAATAACACATCGATCTGGGGTATGGGGTATCAGTTCTTAATGGTCTTCTTATTGAAAGCTCGATAATCAATGCACATCCTCATTGTCCCATCTTTCTTATTCACCAAGACCACTGAAGAAGCAAAGGGACTGAAGCAATGGTACTACTCTTGCCCTTCTCCTGGGGCTGCTCCTCATCTAAGTTGTGTTGTACCCCAAATTAAAATTTTCGCTACACTTAGGCATTTTGAAGAAATGAGTCAAAATATTGTTAAATCTGTCAAAAAGGTCAAAATTGGGGTTTGCATGTCTTGCATGAAGGTCAAAAACTTAGAAATTTCAAAATCAGGCAATCTGGGTCGGTTCAAAACGATCAAACCTGCAATACCCAGATTACAGTTTTCCATCCCTAAATTTTAGGAAAATTTATATTTTTAGCAGTTTTCTAAAAATAGAAACTTTTTCTGAGTTTTTCTGGGTTTCTTAAGAAACAGATACTTGTAAAAATTTCTAAAAATAGAAAGTTTGGCTTTTAGGGTTAAGACTGATTTTGATTGGCTTAAAATACTTCATCATCAGGCTGGTGCAGCTAGAATCACAAAAAGATCAATTTTACCCTACTGGGTCTATTCTGCTTTTTCAGAAGCTTTTTCGGAGATCCAAGGTCATCAATGGAGGTCAGTCAGCTGCCAGGTGTCAGAATCAGTCGTTCGAGCATCAAACAAAGGCTGTCAACGAATAACGTGCACGAAGAACGAGGAACAGACAAAGGAAGATTGAAAAGTTGGAAAATGCAAAAATTTGGCTAACACTGGTGAATCCAAGCGCCTCCAGTCAAAAAGGGCGCCCATACTTCAATGCCTTAGAATATTTTTGTTTCCGACAGTCAAAGACAAGGAAGGCACGTCAAACAAGGAAAGAAAGTTGAAAAGTTCATAAATTTTTCTAACTCTGCCAGCCATGGGCGCCCCTGAAGGAGAAAGGCGCCCAGCTTTTCAAGAGGTTAAAATTTAGAATTAGGGTTTCTGCCTCCAGGTCAACATTGCTCAGAATCTTCCCAGCTGCGCAACGAATCAGTCAACACGAGCATCCGATCAGTCGGCCAACCAGAATCTCAGCTCAAACAAACGTCACGGAGAGAGGTGTTTCAGAACTCTGAAGACGAAAGATCATCAAAAATGGCTAAGTCTGGAGGAAATGGGCGCCCCTAAAGGAAAAGGGCGCCCAAGCTTTTGAGGTGTTAAATGATGAAAATTGCAGAAGGTACCTCCAACATAACTTCGTCAGACTGGGTCAAGCTATCCAACGCATTCATCGGCTCGTCTGAAGGAGTTAGCAGCCATCAGATGTCGCAAGCCGAACAGAGGAGAAAAAGTGTATAGAACGACAGAAGTCGGAAGCAACAGTGGAAAATCCAAAATAAAAACTAAGTTTGGAAGAGATGGGTGCCCCTGAAGGAGAAGGGCGCCTAGGGTTTAGAGCAACCAGAAGTTAGTTTTCGGAGATCAAGTATCCAGAAGACCCCTTCCAGAATCTTATTAGCTATCCAGTGAATCTGTCAGCCAGTCAGTTTGATTAGCACAGCGTCCGGAATCATGAATTCATCTGAAGGTCAGAAGACAAGCATAAATTTGAAGATCATGAAAATGGCTAACACTGGAGAAAATAGGCACCCCTATTAGAGATATGCACCTGACAAATCGAAGGGTCAAATGAAGTTTTTAGCAGATGACGTCTCCAGAACAATGTCGTCAGAATCAATCCGGCTCCGTAATGCAACGTTCGGTTCGTTTGTCGAACAAATCTGGAAGCCGGGAGACAGAGCCGAATCAAGGTTGAAAATTGAGCAGAAGGCGAAAACGGTGAAAAAATGGCTAAGTCTGGAGAGACTAGGTGCCATACCTCAGAAAGGGCGCCCAACTTCTCATGCCTCAGAGAAATTTTTAGAAATTTCAAAAAATTTCAAAGAAGGAAAAAACGCCTTAGGTCAAATGCATGAGCTAAATTTAGGGTTTTCAGAATTAGGGTTTGAGAAGCTGTTTCTCAAAGCAAAAACTTATTTAAGGACATCTCTATGTATTATTTTTCATATTTTCTTGCAGGTGCCTTCAAGGAGAAATAGAGCAACAACTTCAAACCTATATTTTTCAAGATTCAAGAACCTAAACTTGCTGGTTTTTCATAAAATTTTCAGATCAGCACTCAAAGAAGGCTTGCTTTTTCATATTTCTTCATCAAGAACATCAAATTTGTAAAGAAGGCCATTGTTATCAATTTTCAGCAAGCTAGTCCATATTTGTTCGATCTTCTGGACAAATTGTTGAAGAATTTTCTCTAAGTTGCACAAGTTGCTTTTATTTTGCATGTCAGAGAAAACTTCAAATTCTTCCATTTCTAATCTTCTAGGTCTATACTAAACCTTCTTCTGGACAAAACCCATATCACAGCTTTTTCAGAGAAACTTAAAGTGGTTGTTTTTTCAGTCAGAAGCCAGGATTTGCAAAATCTAATCATCTGGGTTCATCCAGAATATGCTCATGAACAATACTCAGATGCCAGCTTTTTTGCTTTTTTCGGAGAAAATTAGGGTTTGCTGCTTTTTCAATCTTCACTTCAAATTTTCAAAAATGGACGATCTAGATTGGCTTGTAACGGAATTCTAAACAAAACCCATATCTCACAAAAAAATTCAAAATTTCGTCCGTTTGAGGAAGAAAAATCAGCAAACTAAAATTAGAAAGTTTGTTAAAACTTGTCAGAACCTAGGCGTGTTTACTGTCAATCTTTAAGTTTTGCAGAATGGAGTACATTCCTACAGAGTTCAAGACCAAATCGGCACTGTACCATGATTTCATAGAAACAGCCGAGACTGACTTACATCATATCAAGCCAGTATTCAATCTACGTCCTTTGGAAGATGCAGGCAACACCACCATCATGCATCTTGGCCATTCAAGTCTTCTCGCAGCAGCATCCATACCTTTCTCAGTACAGAGCCTAGATTTCATAATTGCTTGTATCAAGCATTATAATCCAGCCACAAGGGAAATCCAGTCAGTTGATGGAAGAATCATATGCAGTCTAAAGCCAGACATGATTGAGAAATGCTTCTCCATTCCACCATGGCCTGGAAGCGTTACCATCAACATTGAAGAATGTGAAAGGATATGGGAAGAGCATCAAGAAAAGTATAGCAAGAAGATTGCACACAGGTGGCTGAAAGATAAATACAATACATTGCCAAAGAACGTCGGGAGAGGAGAGTTCAAGGACGAATTTGCTATAATAATCACCCTACTCAACCGAATTACTGGTCAAGCGGATGCAACAAAGTTTCAGCCTTGGATGTTCTACGTGATACCTCATATCATAAAGAAGACAGAGTTCCATGACTGGCCTATATTGATCAGTGATTGCCTTCACCATCAAATAACTGAATATTTTAATAGACATGCATTCCACATGGTCTCCTACCTAGTCTACTCGATTGCCTATCAGAGTAAATTCAGAGGGTTAAACACGGAGGGTTCTTTAAATGTTCAACATGTCTACAATTACTACACCCAGTTGGAGTTCACTATGGCATCACATCATTACAAAAGAGTGAATGAAGCATTCTTAATCTACATAGTGCGTGACCTGGACAACGAGCTACATGTTCGCATCTCATCTATTGCCAGGGCAGCAATGTCAAAATGGGCTGATTGGTTTATTCAGTTTGCCACTTTCACTTACCTAAAGGTTTACGGTTATTCAGGAGCTCCTCTTATGTTACCAAGGTATCCATCTGATGAAGTCGTATGTATGGAATTTCTCAGACAGGTATCAAATGTTCACACTCGCTGGGCAACAAAAAGAAACCAGCCTTCAGCTTTTCTTTTGCTTTAGGTATTTACAGTTGCAGATCATCCGCAGACGCTAAAATAATGGGTAATGAGTTAGATAAACTTGGTCTCAAGCCTTTCAGCGAGAGATGATCATATGATCCCCATGGCGTCTATGTAGCTCGACTTGGTCAAAACTATGCTCATGTGCCCGCACTTGAAGACTTTTGGGCTAACTGCAGAGACGAGTACGAGGTGCGAAGGCGAAATAATAGTAGGCTCACCCTTCACCAAATGAAAGATTGTTTATCCGAAAAAATTGAAGGGTTATCAAATGATGACGGGGATGTAATTCTCCCAGCCTATACTAGAAATCAAGTTGAACAGCAACCTCTTCCACAAGTCATCTGGGCCAACAAAGAATGCATTACAGTGGAGGAAAAGACACGACAAGTGGTAGACTACAGCAAGACTTTCTTAGTCCTCAAAAAGAGGGAATCCATTCTGGTAGCAGAGCCGCCAAAGAAACATTCATCTCTTCCCTCTTCTTCAAGAGCTCAAACGAAGATGAAAGAAAAAGTTCAGTCTCAAGAGGTTACTAAGGGTAGTAGATCAGCAAAGAGTGCAAAAAGGAGGTTGGACTACACAGGAATTGTTATACCAGAGCAGCTTACAGCTGAAACAGAAGTTCCTCCACCTGAGCCCATACTTCAAGAAGAAGTACAAGATGAGCCTTTGATACAAGACCCTTTACCATCTCCTAGGTCTTCGCCAATTCACATTGATTTGGAAGACGAGGAGATAGAGGCCGATGTTGCAATTATTCCTCCCTTGAATGTTAGTAGTAGGAATTGTTATACCAGAGCAGCTTACAGCTGAAACAGAAGTTCCTCCACCTGAGCCCATACTTCAAGAAGAAGTACAAGATGAGCCTTTGATACAAGACCCTTTACCATCTCCTAGGTCTTCGCCAATTCACATTGATTTGGAAGACGAGGAGATAGAGGCCGATGTTGCAATTATTCCTCCCTTGGATGTTAGTAGAGATACCACATCTTGGCTTGAGAGCTCCTTGGGAAGGACGAGAAGAAGGCCTTTGTATCAAGTGATTGATGATGACCTCAATATATATCAGGAAGCACCCAAGAAGAAGGCCAAGAAACAAATGCATTTTGAGAGGAATCTTGAGGGTGAAATGGTCATGGAGATAGCTACGCCTCTTGAAGGTAAAATCAGCGATGAGGTGGATGTTGATGATTTCATAATGGTCAAAGCAAACCTTGGTAAAAGTACCCGACATGCTGATATGAGTTTGCTTAAAATGGTAACTGAAAATATTCAACAAAGAGTGCAGAAGGATGGAGAAGACAAGGCAGCCCTCAAGGCTGAAAATCGTCAACTCTGATTATATATATTAAATCTTATTCAAGGCACCTCACAAACAACACAGTTGTTGCCACAAGTTTTAGAAACACCAGTTGATCAGCAGCAGTTGAGGCAGTTGGTTATTTGTGGAAAACAAACTCAGGAATGGATTGAAGAGTTCATCATCAAAGGAAAATAAATTCTAACACAGGTCTTCCAATTGAGATACAAAGCTCGTGGCTTACGTCAAGGTGTCCAAGATTTTGAGCAGTTGATGGCCGAGTTCAAGCCTATGCACAAAATCATAATTGCAGATTTAGAGATGGCTTATGGCTCTACAATGGCAAGAGAGCACAAAAGACAGATCCTGGAGTGGAAAGAAGGTCACCTTTTCAAGGTAAATACATATGTTAGAATATCTGAGGAGTTTGCAGTTTATAAACAAAGAGTCATTGATACTCTTAGGTTCATCAGAGAATTTGTTGCAGCAATTCTTTGTCAGTATTGCCTTGAGGATGGTTCATACATTGGGTTTGGCGTAGCCCAAACAGAGTTTCAGAGTATCATGCATGGCAGTGATGGTAGTGTTGGAAGAATGAAGATCATTTCCATGATGTCAGCACAGTTCGAGAAAGCGGCCAATGAGAGTGAAGATTCCTTGAGATCTATTGAGGATGGTGAAGAAATCTTGGAAAAGAGGCATTTTTCTATTAATAGTATTAGCACTCCCACCACAAATGAAGTTGCCCGGTTTTTAGTGGATGTGATTGAGATTTAAATTATCTTTCTTCTAGAAGCTTATTCCTCGCTTTCTTTCTATTCTTGTCTCAATTCTTATCCATTCTTTGAGGATAGAAAGAAAACAGTTGTAACGAGTTGGCACTTTCCATTTTTAGATACTTTCTTAGGGTTTAGATGTTTTATCTTTTCTAGAATTAGAAATAAAGCTTGCATGTTGGCAAGCAGTAGTTGTAAAAGCAAGGAGATTTTAGGGTTTCCTACTCCTCTACTTGTGTATAAATAAGAGCAATCTTTGTTCATTTTAGTTTAACCGTGCTTGTGATAACAGAATCGCTGAGCTTATGCCTTCATGTTTGTTATCGTTTAGTGTTAGTTCACATTGTGTAAAGAGCAAGTTTGCATGCCTCCTTAGCTGCAAATCCTTGTTTAGTGCATGTGTTATGTGTCAATTATAATCAGGTTGATCGCATGTTGCAAGTATTTTGCTACAACTTGTTGTCCCGAAATTGTAATCTTTGTGCCAGAAGTTTGAGTAAATAAAATCTTGAAGCTTGCTTTCTTGCCCTTGATATAAATATCTCAAATTTCCGTTTATTGTTTCGTGCTAGAAATATTAGGAAATAAAATCTTGAAGCTTGCTTTGTTGCCCTTGAAATAAAGTCTCATATTTTCGTAATACTTTTATGATCTCCTTTTTCAGCCTACATTGAAATTTAGTAGATGTATGTTGAGGAAAGTTTATTCAAGTATCTTTGTCAGAAAATCAACCTCGTCCATTTCTAAACTCTCTTGCTTTGCATTTACTCTAGAGGATAGAAACGTTTTAGCGTAAGTTAAGTTATAGTTGTCAAGTTTCATTAAAGGGAAAACCTCAGCTGCAGCATCTAGTGTTCTATAACCTTCTGTTCTTGCAGCTGAATCAAAAAGATAGGCAAAAATTAGTTTTAGTTTACTTACTTTATGCAACTCAGCAAAAGAGGGAGCTTCCCCTCCTAATTCGAAGAGCAGTTTACTACACATAGCTGTCTGTTTCCAAAACGCATTCCAGAGGTGCAATTTGAAACGCCAACAAGTTGTTGTCATCATTGTCTTGTTCTTGCTCATCATCACTACTCTCTTCCTCTGATATGACCTCAATGAGATGAACCTTGCCTTTACCTAGGAAACGGTGTCCAAGCTCCCAATGTTCTTTGCAATGGTAACATATCCCCTTTATTCTACACTCCTTGCAGTACTCCTCATCTGGATCACTTTTTTTGTTTCCCTTCTTCTAGAAAGGCTTCTTGCCCTTGTTCTTTAGAGGAACGAAGGGTTTAGAAGGGGGTTTGTTGCTAGGTGTGGAGTGCTCCATGTCTCTACCTCTACTAATCGCATTTTGTAGAGTGTCGGTTTTGAAAGCCTTAATCCAACCACGAAGTGGCTCAGATAGACCCTCAACGAAAAGCATGACCAACCTCTGCTCCGAAATATCAGTCACCATGACTGCCAATTGTTGAAACTCTGAATTATATGTATCCACTGATCCACTCTACTTAAGTTGTGCTAACTCACGGAAATAAAGCTCAGGATCCCTCTGATCGAATCTATCCATTAATTTTTGTGTGAACTCCAAATAGGATGTGATGTTAGCATGTCCCAATGTGACAAGCCCATGATACCACCACTCATGTGCTTCACCATCCAAATGTAGAGTAACATATTCGATGGCCTCTGACTCCAACATAGGGTTAAGCTGGAGATAAGTATCTAACTTTTGTACCCACGATCTGGTTGTGCATTTACTAGACCCATCGAAGGAAGGGATTGAAAGTTTCCCAATCTTGCATTGTAGATCATGGTTTTGTTGTCCTCTATTGATGTTTCTCAGTCTATTTCTGAGTTTGATATTACAAAAATCTACCAATGACATGGCAGCATTAAATTCATCTCCCAAAGAATTATACTCTCTCAAACAATCTGAGAAACCTTCCCCTTGTGCTTGCTGCTCCTGATTTCCAGCAACTTGTCCTCCCAAGAATTGAGGCATGAGAGGCCTCGATGTCACCCTGCTAGCTGCCCTAGCATTGCTTTGAGCTGAGTTACTGACTTATGCATTATTATCATGACCATTCTGTCCATTATTGCCATTATTTCCATTGTTGTTTCTATTACCCCAAAGCTGGTTTAGTGTTTGTATTAACTCTTGCTGCCCTCTAAACATGTCTTCATGTAATTGTTGTTGGCCTCTAGAGTAGCACTTAGCATATGCTGAGTGCTACTCTCCTCCATGATCTCAATTGCACTCAAACCCTTTTTCAATCTTCTATAAGAAATGTCAAATGGGCTACGATCTGGAATATCTGGAAACTCTTTGTTCATAACCCAATTCTAACACACAGGTTGGCAGAATGCTAGCTTTGATACCACTGTAATGTGTCTTGCCAAAACTGATCAGAAACACCTGATTTTCTGCCTTAGGAATTTTGACAAACACTTGTCTTGCAATCTTATATCTGCTGGTAATTGTTTTCAGTTTGATTTGTTTTGGTTTTGAGTGATGCCAATGGTGTTTGAAATGCTCATTCAACAATGCAAGATGACTACAAATGAAATAAGAATGATATGCAAGATATTTTTATGTTTTCCAATGCATATAGATGACAACTACTTATGCAAATGCACATCTACAGCAACAAGACATTTTGTCAAACAGTTTGCTGCCAAACTCCAACTCTTCTATTATGATGTTTGCAAATGACATCTAACTTGATACAATGCTGGAAATGATATGCAACTAATATAGAATCAAATCCTAAAAAACATGCCTTCTTCATAAATCGACTTGGCTATAATGACTGAAATTACAATGATATATGGCTGTCATAGGATGGCGATCAGACTTACTGTGATTGCAATGCAATATGACTGGAAATTACAAAGCTATTCACTGTCTTGGACAGCAATTCCACTTACACCAATTTTCATGACTTCAAAAATGTAAATGCAAATGCAAAGAGGAACCTGATCATGAAGTAGCAGCAACAAAGATTTGATCGATTCTTCATGCAGATGTCAGATTTGCCCTCCAAACTGATATGCCTAGCCTCCTCAATGCTCAACAACTTCCTCCAAGGCTTGACTGAAATTTTACTTGCCTTCTAAGTCAAAATCGCACCATATCATTGTGCGCCTAGCTCAAGTAATTACCACGATTTTTATAGGCCAGCTATATAAAAATTGAACCCACTCTTGCAATGCAAAATCGTCCTCCTCAAACACAAAATCGAATGGCTTCTTGACTGAAAATCACCTTCATAAAATCTGCAAATGCTTCTCCTTGAATCGAATTTCTTCAATGATCAAAATTTGGCCAAAGGCCACAAAATTTTGGCACAACTTGAGAGACTAAAATATCTCCCACTCAATCCAGCTAGGGTTGATATTTCACAACCGAAACCAGCACTCTAGAGTCTTGAAAATGGTACATGCGTTGAGTTGGATGCAATGCAGACCGAGTTCAAGAAGCTAGTTCGTGATAACCTTGATGGAGATCCTGAGGCGTCCAAGTTGGATCACTTTTTAGTGATGACAACTAGTTTCAACAAGGCGACTGCAGATGTCAGAGGGCGATCAAAGATGTAGAGGACTTGAACAGGCAGTTCATCATCGTGGATAGCGTCAAAGTGCCAGAGGATGAGACAATCCAAAAGTTCCTGGATGAGGTGATAGACAAGGAAGTTTTATAGAAGACAGCTAGTTAGATCCTACAATTATTTTCGAGGATAGAGTCAGAAGCAGCAGTTAACTCAACATCAGTCTTGAGTTCTGATTGCTGATCTCGTGCACGCCTATCTTATTCTTGGAGATATCTTTGCAGGAGGATGGACTTTCAGTTAGGATCCAGTTGACTGATGTTAGTTATCAGTTAACTTTCATTTCAATAAGGACGTGCATGTTGCACATATCCATTTAGTCTAGTTTTGTTTCAATTAACTGATGGTAGCTTTCCAGTTAACTATATAGTTTCATTTGGTTAGACTTAGAGAATAAATCCTTGCATGCTTGCAAGACTGATTGTAAACTCAAGGTGATTTTAGGGTTCCCTACACCTTGGAGTTCTATAAATAAGAGCACTCTTGCTCATTTGTAATTAACTTTTGCATGATAGTAGTATTGCTATTTGTGTATCTGTTCACGAACCATTGATTGTGATAGAAAGTTGTTGCATTGTCAACAATATTCCTATTCTCAGTATCGGTTCACTTTGAGCTTTTATTAGTAATAAACAAATTGTTGAGCCACCTTGCCGCGCAATGTTACTTGTAATGGTTCATCTTTGTTCAATATAATGTTGGTTGATCGTTTATTTGTGTGATAGGTCCTTCATACAATCTGTTGTCCTGGGTTATATTTGTGATTAATAAATCTATTTCATATCTACACCTCGGATAGGAGTCGTCTCCTCATTGGGAATTTAGAAATAGGTTTATCGTGTTGTGTTGTGATTAATGATCTATGTTTCATATCTACACCTCGGATAGGAGTCGTCTCCTCGAGAATTTAGAAGTGGAGATTGTCGTTTGATGTTGTTGCCAATAACCTTTCTTTCAGCCTACACCTTGGATAGGAATTGTCTCCTCCTTGGGAATCCTGACTTAAAGTTTATCTTCCAAATACTCCCTGCTCCTAAGTCCTCATGCTTTGTTTCTCTTGAGGAATAGGATAGATTAAAAGCATTTAGTTAGTTGTAGTTAATATCTGCAAAACCAGAGAAAAACCTTAGCTGCAACGTTCTTGGTTTCCTTAACCTTGTGCCTCTTCCAACTGAGTCAAAAAGATAGGATTTAGATCATTTACTTTTTCACGCATATCAGCAAAAGAGGGAGCTTCCCCTCCTAATTTGAAGAGCAGTCATTACGCACTATGCATAGTTGTCCATTGCCAATACGCACTCTAGAGGTGCGAATTGTAATGCCAACACTCCACAATCTCCAGCTAGGGTTGATCTTTCACAACCAAAACCGGTATCCTAGAGTCTTCAAACCCTCAGACATGAAAGCCTTCAAGCTCTCTCCAAACTGGAATGAGAAGTGAAATCCAAGCCTAATCAAATGGCTAGCTCACAACTCCTTATAAAGAACTTTTCGATCTTCTAGAAAGATCCTCCAAGAAGCTTCCAGAATATTATAATATTTCCAAAGTGACATTATAATATTTTATTTTCACTTAAGTCACTTTCAAAATATTAATTGACTTTACAATTTATTCTTTTATTTTAGTCACTTTATTTTAATTAAAATAATCAATTAAGCCATCATTTTGAAAAATCATTAATTTTGGACAACTTAATCAATTAAATTAATTAAATCACTCTCCTCCAAAAATTTGGGGACATTACACTCTATGGGACACCTAGCATGTGAGGTTGCTTGATTTTTGGAGCTGCAAGCCTTGCATGTGCTTGCATGTACGTGCATGTTTGATAGGTTGCTAATCGGGTCACTTGGGACTTGTGCATGTTGTCAGTTTTAGTTTGCATGCATGCAGAGACTAAGAGATTGACACATGGCAAAAATCAACACCCATGTATGAGAAGTATTTATTGAGGCCTTAGTGCATTTGTTTAGAGAGCTTGATTGTAATTTTTTGTGACACCATTATGCTGTCGAAATCACTCTAGAATTTGTATCATAGTGAATCAACACCTGACAAAGCATAGACTCTGAACATTGTATTGTAATTGCTTTTTACTGAAAATACAATTAATTTGTGCTTTGATGTGTGGGTTTTTTCCCGAAAGGGTTTTCCCACGTAAATTTTGGTTTGTGTGGTTAATGTGTTTAAATCTGGAATTATCTAATTGCATGTGCATTCTTAAGTTAACTGTACAAGTTTAAATATTTCAAACTAAGTTTTACGACCCCTCTCCTAATTGATTTGCGTTAGGGAAGATTTTTGCACTCGGATTTCCTTTCAAGAAACACAAAAGACCATCTAGAAGGACTCAAAACAGGTGTTTTATGAGATACATATGTGTGTGGCATATCCTAGATTAGGGATACAGGTTGATCTTTCCAAACTAAGATAAAAGAACATGCTATTGACATAAAACAGCCAGCAGTAGCCAAACATGACTACCTTAGCAATCATCCCCTTTAAATACAAGTCACCAAAATTCTTGCCGTTTAAGGTCAGTTGAACAATAGAAAGGTCAAGCCATAAAGAGCAAAAAAAGAACCTTGGACTTTGAATGGGGGCAATGGCTTTGTTCTTAGTCACTCACAGAAACTTCTAATACACAAATTTAGCCAAAATTTAGATAAGCCAGGTTAGGCTCTCAAACAATGTCTATAACTTAGTCTCTTATGTGTTAGCCAAACTATTAAGTAATCATTATGTTAATTAATCAAATAGTTTTTGTTTTAATACTTTGTTACCCATCTTGTAGACATGCGCTAATTAATTTGAGTAATCATTCTATCATTTGGCCTATTAATTATTTTTATGGTCACTTAATTTATTCATCAATTCCTGCTTATCCATTTTGGTTTAGTCAGACCTCTATTCTAGTTGGTCACTAACCAACCCTCCATAAGATAATAAATTAGGTAGAGTTCAGTCTCTTAAGAGTGAACTAATTAATAAGATCATTAAACACCCATCCTCTTCAAGCCATTTTTCACTCTTTTAAATTTCCAAATTATTTTTACCTTTAGTTAACCGGAACCCCCTTTCCCTAACTCTAGCTTATGATTAATTCTTTAAACTTTGCAGTGATGACCTCTAACTTAATGAGAGTTTTCTCTCAATACACTACTATTGCTATGCAAATTAATTTATTCTATTATCAAGTATTGGCTTTAAACCTTTCCTGATTATGAGTCCAATAGGAAGACCTGAAACATACTAACCTAATCATACCAGAACACTAAATTTTGACACACTACAAACACAACCCTCTTAAAAAGAAAATTTAAAAGACTCAACTTCCCCAACTATAAGGTTCCTAGAATATTATTATGTAGATACCATAGATCAACAATCCTATGAGTACTTGCAGGACTCAACAAGTGCTCACTAATGAAACCCAAACAAGTAATCACCTATATAACTCGAGTTGAGTTTTAAACAAAAACTGCTCTGAGTTTTTTCAAAAAGTCACCCAAATCGCAAGACGCTTGCCAAAACTCACATTTTTTTAAAACTCGGCAGGCATACAAGTCTAAAAAAAGTGATGCAATTTTCATTTTTTGTCCTCAATTCGTGAATGAACTCTTTAAGCGACAACTAGGGCACAATTCAAAGATTTTCCAATTCCTGCAAATGGATTTAGGGTATGATTTATGGATTTTCTCATTTTCAAATTGTCCAACTGCATCTTCACCTCTCACACTTCAAGCTTTCAAGTTCCAATTTTCACCTTTACTAATAATCCCTTGTGTAGTGCTTACTGCCAGTTAGCTTCACCAATTTTTGCCTTAATATAGACTGAAGCATTTTCACAATAAGAAGACATACATAGACAAAACAAAGACGTATTAAAGAAATAAGTATACATTAACATAATAAATATGTACATTCTCAGCTAGTTTATCCAATGCTCACCTTAATATAGATTGATCATAGATCAATTTTCACAATGAGAAGAAATACATTGGTGATTAATTTTTTTTTCCTATTATTTGTCTTTTGTTGGGCTTTATTTCCATTTTCTGGTTTCCAAAAAAATATGGTATTCACAAGTAGGAGAACTGGCAATCCAAAGGATTCATTTTTTGGTCAATGATAAGAATTGAATTCTAATTTTGATTTATGTATAAAGGAAATCAATAACATGTTCTACAAATTCAGTAATATGTGTCTTTTTGAAGAATATTTTTAAAAATTATGTATGTTCAAATGTTCAATAAATTTGCCAAGTTATTGCCAGATTTTTCTTTGAATTATAGACAAGGCCTAAGTTTTCTAAAAAAATTGGGTCAGTTGAGTTATTGCCAAATCCGAGCAATAGTAGATACCACTTGTAATCAAATAAAGTGAATAGAACATTGGAACATATATGATATATGTAAATTGATACCTAGAAATTTAGAATATTATTCTATAGATAACCAATTGTGGCACTTCTCTCTCTCAATCATGAAGGATAAAATATACTATTGGTGATCTTCAGTATATTACTCAAAATATATAGGCCATCTTATCTTATGTTTTATGTTGTACTTCGGCTGAAGGTGTTTGGAGTTATCTGTGAAAACTGGAAAAATACCCTTCAAAGTCTGTTTAATGTCTCTAATAACGTGCAATTAAAAAATAATCTTAATAAATATTCATCATAGGAATATCAATAGCATAAGTGGATTTGAAAGACACCTCTAAGAGTTGATCTTGTTTCGGTTGCTTTAACAGATTCTCACATACATCGTTTGGTAATATCTGCAGCAAGTTAAAAGTCACAAAGTTCAGCATAGAGATTTTGTCTACAAAAACTAAATATAAATATATTCTTTTGAACATAGATAACATACTATATGGCAAACCTGTAAACTTTAAAGCACTTGAAGATACTATTAACAATTTTTGCAGTCCGTCAAAACATTCCAAAAGTATGCCTAAAAGCATGGATGATAGTAGAGCAATATTGAGTGAACTTAACCAAGTGTACAATCAAGTAAGTTGCAAGCAATAAGAGTACGTTGCAAGCAATAAGAGTGGTGATTAAGCAAAAAAAATCAACTTTTCTTTGCAATTGATACACATCTTCCATAGTTTATAAAAAAAATTACTCTTTAAAGTTTTAAACTGAATGGCGATAATGCTTGTTCTTGACTTTTTGCTTTACCTCTTGTCTAAATGATTTATAGAGAATTGTTACAAAATGTTATTTCTTGGTACCATATTAATAAACATTACCATAAAGTTTTCTGAGACTGTTAAACGAAGCTTTCCCTTGATGCATATTGGTATACAAAGTCATGATGTTGCCATACTCAAATGATATCTTATTTGATAGGTTTCAGAATGTATCTTCATTTTAGCATGCAAAAAGCAGCCCCTTGTAGTAAATAGCATTAGGCTCTGCAGTTTTTATTAAGGTGGGTACTGTTGAGCAATTAAAATAACAACAGAAACAGAACAGCAATCAAGAAATAACAATACACGCGCACAGAAGTAAACACAGACAAATTGAATTACATGGTTCACCAATGTATGGCTACATCCACAAGAAAAGCAGGGCAATCTCTTTATTATTTCTTTGCTGCAGCAGATACAAAGTTTTCATCATAATTTATTACAAATGTTTTTAGTCTCCAAATATGTAGAGACAGCAGGAAAATGAAGAGGCATGGGAAGAGTAATGGTTTGGTGACTGTTGGACTTCACATTCAACAATCTCCCACTTGAAGTCCAAACCACTGCTGCAAGTAAACACACTCAGAGATATCCCTACTTTTCCAAACTTATAGTCACATCTTGACAAGGCCAAGAGAAGCTCTACAAAACTCGAGATTCTCCTTTGTGACTACCTTCGTAAGTGCATCAGCAGGATTCACACTAGTATGTACATTTCCCAACTTCAACTTGCCCTCTTCAAGAACACTCCCGATGAAATGATATCTCAGCTCTATGTGCTTTGTTCTGTTGTGAAGGCAGCATTTTTGGCCAAATGTATAGCACTATTGCTGTCACTATACAAGGTGAAGACTTTCTATTTACAACCCAATTCACCCAATAAATGCTGCAACCATAACATTTCCTTAGCTCCTTTGGTGAGTGCAATGTGTTCCGCTTCGGTAGTGTAGAGTGCTACCACTTGTTGTAATCTAGAAACCCAATTGATTGTTACCCCTACAAATGTGAACACATAACTAGTGGTAGATCACCTTTTGTCCAAGTCACCAACCATATTGGAATCAACAAAACCTTGCAGCTGAGCCTCTTTCCCTTTAAATGTCAAAAAACATGATGTGAGGTGCCCTTCAAATATCTCAAAATCCACTTCACTACTTGCCAATGAATCTTACCGAGATTACTCATATACCTACTGACCACTCCCATTGCATGAGCAATGTCAAATCTTGTGCAGACCATCACATACATAAGACTCCCAAAAGTAGAGTAAGGCACTCTTTCCATGAAGTTTTTTTCTTCTTGTATCTTAGGACACATCTCAGAGGATAGTTTGAAATGTGTAATGTCCCCTTTTGGGGTTGTCCTAAATCTTGTCCTAGAATCACAAGCTTAATGTAGTTAGGGCTGTAATTTATTGCTTAAATGTTTCAAACAAGATAAATCTCAGCTTTAGGTCCTGCAATTATGTTAGATAATATTGGCAATGTAATTCATGTGATCAGAAAATAATAAACATCTTATCTATTATCTAATCTACCAATATCCATAATGCATAGTGGAGGTTTTAATCATACAGGACTTGGATGAGAATTAGGATAAGTCCGCCCGAAGCTATCCACCTAAGCCCAAGAGCACAAGTGTCCGACCAAGACAACCCACCCCTTGGCCCTCATGAGGCGCACTTAGACAACCCTCATGGGGTGGTCTACCCGATGGACAACTTGTATTTGCATTCCCTATCCTTTCTATCTTATCCCTTCTTCTTATGATTGAAACTTCCTTAGTCCTATCTCAATCATCAACCCATGTAGAGATTGGGGAGAAGGGCTTACCATAGGCAGCCCGTAGACAACCTCTCCTAAGCCCAAGAGCAGATATACCATCCCCCTTGGCCCTCATGAGGCGCACTTAGTCAACCCTCATGGGGTGGTGTACCTAGGAGGACGTCTAGTGTCTGCTCAACCAAATAGTATCTTCTCTCCCAACTCCTCCCATGGTTGTTTGATGAGAATAATAAATATTAACAACAAAATATATGTAATAGTATACAATAATTGTAATAGACATCACAATAATATAATTAGATGTCCAATTCCAAATAACATATCAGCAATGCTATAGAAATAAACAGTAGCATGTATAATTTTATTATTCCAAATGATATCAATAAAAATAAGTAACATCACTAGAATTAATATCTATATGTGTAAGTTATTATTACACTATTATTTAAATCTAATTTTATAATGCATCAAACTTATTATTATTTTAATTCATAAAGTATTTGCTAAATGTCCTTATTTAAATTCATGAAATATTTACTTACGTTGTTGCTGTTTGTCTGCAGGTATTCCTTTCCTTTTTCAGCCACAATCTGTTTAGATCAGAATATGCCTTCTTGAAATGATTCGGTGTTTCCTTTTTGTGCAGAATATATTCATATATTCTTCTATATTCCTCCCCAATTGATTCCCAATTGTCTTGGCTAGATCTCTTCCTTTATAGGTCGATTTCCAAGAGTCATACCTATCCCTTTGACTAGGGACGTGACTTTATGAAATCGTTGTCTCCTTTGAACCGGTACGTGACAAACATTATACCGTCTGTTCACAACTATAATCGCTGCTGTGTTTAGGAGCCGATGCTTTTATATTTGTTATTTATTTATTTTATTTTATATTTGTTTAGTTTATATTTTATATTTGTTTATTTTGTATTTTATATTTAGTCTATGAATTGGGCTTTGTTTATTTTATATTTGTTATTTATGAAATTTATATTAAAACATCTATGGTAGTTACCTATATTTATATTCATAATTATAACATTATTTTGATAAATCATAATTATAATGAAATTGCTAATATTTATATGTCTTTTCTATTTATTTGCATTTCATGATTCCTACATTTTAGTGTCACAATTTGGGGGACATGACAAAATGATCAGCTAGAGGTGTGCTAACTTCCTTAGCATTCTTAATGCCAAACCTATCCAAAACCTTTTCAATATATTTTTCTTGTGACAATTTCAACTCTCTTTTATGCCTATCTTTGATGATAGTCATTTCCAAGGATTTTCTTGGCAGCCCCTAAATCCTTCATTGAAAATTTGTTAGCCAATTGTTGTGAAGCTCACTAACAACAACCATACTAGCTTCTATCACTAGCATATCATCAACATAAAGTAACAACACCACAAATTCACCATTTTCTAAAACTTTATAATACACACAAGGATCATTTTCACATCTAGTAAAATTTTAATCAGCCAAGCAAGAATCAAATTTTAAATACCATTGTCTAGGAGCTTGTTTCAAACCATACAAGCTGTGATTTAATCTCCAAAAAAAAATCCTTTTTACCTTCTCTTTTAAAGCCTTCAAGTTGCTTCATGTACAACTCTTCTTCCAAATCACCATGTAGAAAGGTTGTCTTGACATCAAGGTACTCTAATTCAAGATCATACATAGCTGCCAATCCCAACACTGCTCTAATCGTAGTCATTTTCACTACTAGTTAAAATATTTTGATGAAATCAATGCCCTTTTGCTAATCATAACCTTTGACCACCAATCTAACCTTGTATATCTTTTCTTTCCATCTTCTTCTTCCTTCAACCTATTTATATACCCATCTATTTATTAAAGTTTTTCAGTTAGGTGGAAGATGCACTAAATCTCATGTGTGATTTTCCATCAAAGATCCCATCTCATCTCTCATGGCCTCCATCCATTGTTGTTTTTATCTTCAAATGCTTCTTCAAACATAGTAGGTTCAACTTCATTGGACAACAACAAATGTTGAATGAAATCATCCTATTTTGTTGGAGGCCTATGCTCCCTAGTGGGCCACCAAATTGAGGAATCAATTCCTCATGAATATTTGTGGGATGATCTTGCTCTTCATTATCATAGAAATTTGGGGATTGAATTTGTAGTTGAACTTGTCGCTGATTTACAATCTTTTTTTGATTGAACAAATCACTCCCACTTGTGATGTCTTCTAATGGAACATATTCTTTTGCAAGCATCTCTTGTTCTGGGAAATTTGGCATCACTTTTTCATTAAAAATCACATCTCTATTGCGAGTGACTATTTTTGAAATGGGATCCCACAACCTGTAGCCATATTTCTCATCTCCGTATCCAATGAAGATACATCTCTTTGATTTGGCATCAAGCTTTGTTCTTCTTACTTGTGGTATTTGAACGAAGGCCTCACACCCAAACACTCACAAATGACTATATGAAATTCTCCTTCCCAACCACTTCTCCTCAAGAATTTCAAAATGTAACCGAGAGGACGGACTTCAATTAATTAAAAGACTGTTGTGTTGATAGTCTCTGCCCAAAATTGTTTCCCAAACCAGTATTCAAGAGCATGCTTTGTGCTCTTTCTAGAATGGTATTGTTCATCCTCTTAGCTGCACCATTCTCTTGTGGTGTAAAAGGAACAATTTTGATTTTTTAATACCATTATGTGCACAAAGCTGATCAAATTTTATGGAGCAAAACTCACCACCATTATTAGTTTTTAAGCATTTAATTTTGTTACTTGTTTAATTTTCTCAGTGTTCCACGCAGTTTTGGGGATGGGGACGAGGGGATGGCAGGGGACATGTTTCAAGACGCGGGGATGATGGGTCTAAGTTTGGGTGCGGCAGGGGGACAATGGTAGGGGATGGCAAGGTGCTGAAATACATATAGTACTTGAAAAAATAGTTATAAAAAGATGTATAAGTATAAGAATTATACATCTTGGAGACAACTAGGAGTCCCCTAGACGTCTTGAGGACACCACAATGTTCTCAAAGTCCTAGCGACGTGTTGGAGACAACGACACTAGTGGTGGGATGGTGGCACTAGTGGTGGGCTGGTGGGGGGACGTCCCCCCCAAGTCCCCAAGTCTTCAAGACGTACCCGTTTAGGAAACGCGAGGCTTTTTGGGGGTGATGCATCCCCGTGGAACACTGGATTTTCTACAAGTGCTTTAAAAATTTTGAACATGCTAAACACTTCAAATTTCGTTTTTAGCATGTAAACCCGAACCTTCTTAGTGCAATCATCTAAAAACGTAACAAAGTAATTAGACCCACCATTGATGTTACCTTCACGGGGCCAAAGACATCTGAGTGCACTAACTCCAATGGTTGTGTCTTCTTGTTATGTTCCTTGGTAGAGAAGTTGATTATCTTTTGTTTGTCGTAGATACAAAGCTCACACAATTCTAAATCAACTAATTTCAAACTTGGAAGTTGATCCCTTTTGTGCAAAATCTCAAAGCCCTTTTTCCTCATTTGACCAAACCTCTTGTGCCAAGCTCCATGCTACTGTCTGCAACTACCATTGCAGCTCCCACTTCACAGTGACTCTCTAGCACATAAGAAGTGTCTGATTTGTTGCCTCTAGCAATCACCAAGACTCCTTTTGTCACCTTCCACATGCTTGACTCAATAGTGTCGTTACAACCATGAGCATCCAACTGTCCCACAGAAATCAAGTTCCTTTTGAGTTGAGGGACGTGTCTAACATCCCACAACAACCAACTATTTCCATTTTTTAATTTCAATAAAACACCTCCTTTGCCGACAATGTCACAAGGTTCATCATCACCAAAATAAACCTTACCAAAGTTACCTTCTTGATAGTTTTTAAAAACCTCCCAACACGATGTGGTATGAAAAGAAGCTCCGGAATCTAGCACCCACACATCTATTGTAGCTTCTCCAATGGACAGGACAAAAGCACCCGCATCTTCTCCATATGCTGCATTTGCCTCATTTTCGTTTGGCTGATTTCCAGCCTTTTTGAAAAACCAACAATCTCTTTTCATGTGGCCTTCCTTGCCACAATACCAACAACTAACATTTCTGCCTCTTGACTTTGACCTCTTGCTAGACTTTGATTTTCTTCTATTATTATACCTCCCTCATTCTTGTGATCTCCCCATGTTGCCATTTATCAAAGCTTCTCTCAATGAAGTACTTTGATTCTTCCTTTTCATATCCTCACTAAGAACAGTACCAACAACATCATCAAATTTTAGCTTGTTACCTTTACTAGATACTGAGTTGCTAACAGCCATAACAACTCCTTCCTAGCTATCAAGTAGAGAACACAATAGCAAAATGGCCTTGATTTCATCTTCCAGTTTGATATCAACAAAGATTAATTGGTTGATCAAGGTATTAAATTCATTCTAGTGATTTGACATATTACCACCTTCTTTCATCTTCAAGTTGTACAATTTCTTCATTAGAAAAACTTTGTTTGATGCGGAAGTCATTTCATACATGTCGGACAAATATCTCACAATCCTTTTGTTGTTTTTACTATTGCAACATTAAATAACACATTACTGGATAAAGAGAGGATTATTGTTGTCATCGCCTTTTTGTCTAATTTCTCCTAGTCTTAATCAAACATTGCAATTGGCTTCTTTGCTTTGCCTTCCAACATTATTGAGAGATCTCTCTGAACAATGCTTCCAATTGCAACTTCCACATTTTGAAGTTCTGGCCTAAGAATTTTTCAATTCTCCACTTATTTGCATCCTCCATCTCTTCACAAATTCACTCAGTTCTGATACCAATTGTTGAGCAATTAAAATAACAACAGAAATAGAACAGTAATCAATAAATAACAATACAACACACAAAAGTAAACACAGACAAATTGAATTACGTGGTTCACCAATGTATGGCTACATCCATGGAAAAAGCAAGGCAATCTCTTTATTATTTTTTTGTTGCAGCAGATACAGAGTTTTCATCATAATTTATTAAAACTGCTTTTAGTTTCCAAATATGTAGAGACAGAAGGACAACGAAGAGGCATGGGAAGAGTAACGGTTTGGTGACTGTTGCACTTCACATTCAATAGGTACCACCATGATTATCAAGATATCGGATGTATAGATTATGAATCATACAATTTAGATCATGCGTATAAGCATGAATGAACTAGCATTATCGAAAAACCCAAATGCCTTCATAAGCATCATTATCATGGATATTGTTGCCCCCACAACATTACCCAATACTTTTTCCTTTGAGGCACTTAAAATTTAGTGAACAAAGTCCTAGCTTTAATACACCTGGTTATAATTGTTGTTATCAAATAGTAAAGGTCGCTAGATTTCCTAGTATTTAAACCTCATTCAATCACAAACAAAACTTCATTTATATAGAGACAACAGCTCAATAATATCCTCTAACCAACCAACCACCACAACATACCAATCAACCACCAATTTATCAAACTATAATAATTTGTCTAAACTAAAGTTTATAATCTAAACCAATGAGGTTATCTCGAAGCATGTCTCTTATTACAAAGTAATATAAGACCTAAGCTAAGTTTCTAAGACTTTCGATCAAGTCCTAACAAACACTCTTGTGATCTAAAGTCAGCTCTTTGGACATATACCTAGTTGCATTTTAAACTTACAAATTTGATTCTATCAAGGGGCTTTTTGTAATGTCCCCATTTTAAGATAAATTATTTTGTAGATAAAAGCCTATTTTCCAAGTTTTCTCATAGGCAAACTGATGAGTTAGGGAGAACTCCAAAGTTCTTGGAGAGCACATGATCAATTTAGCAGAGTTGTTGATCATGGCAATGAGTTCAGTTGGTGGCATGGAGCCTGCTGATGCTTTTAGAATTGATTTCAGTCCTTTTGGGAGCTCTCCAAACCTCTTGAGGAAGCATACTATTTTTAGGAAAACTCCAAGTTGCTTCGGTTCTTCATCCTAAGTCCTTAGTGACATATTGGTATGATCAGAATTTCATATTTGTCTCATTTTGATGTTTTTTGCAACTTGGGTGTGTTATTTAATTAATTAAATAATTATAATTTAAGTTGTCCTAAGGAGAAAACATTAAAAAAGGCAACTAAGGTATAATTATTTATTTAAAAGTGTTTTAAGTTGTGCCTACAAGAGGACGACTACGCACAAGGGGGTCTTTTGCACATAATGAATTATTTGATTTAAAAAAGAAAAAAGCATTTTTTCAAAACAAAACAAAAACGCTTTTTCAAAAAGAAGAAAGAAAAAAACTCTTTTCAAAAAAATACAATGAAAAAGAAAAGAAAAAAAATATTGGAAAAAGCAACAAAAAAAGAAAAGAAAAAATTCAAAAAGCAACAAAAAAGCTATAAAAAGAGGTTGAGGGATCATTTGAAAGGTTAGCCATGATATTGTATTTGTTTCAACATTTGAGAGAACTTGTGTTCTTCTCCATTTTCTTGAGGACGAAAACCCTCTTGAAAATACTGGTTTCGGGGACGAAAACCCCCCTAGATGGTCTTGGTGATTTCATTTTCAGGAATCACAAGTGTGTTGCAATGGAGGATTTGGATGTTATTGGTATTGCTTTGTGTATTGATGCTATGTTTTGGAAATTAGATGATATTTTTTGAGTTTTTCTTAATGAGATTTTTGGAGTGTGAGAAGATTTTTCCTAGTGCTGGTCGAATTTCTTGTTTCCATGGTTGCCAAACTTTCCAAGAAAGCATTTGATGAAGTTTTTCTAATGCAAAGCAGATCTAAATGATTAAAGACCATTTTATTTAACTAATCGCCTTTTGTAGCAAATTTATTGAGTTGTTTGACAGATTTTTGGGAGCGTGAAGAGTCTTCCTAGAGCTGGTAGTATGGCCCAAGTACAGGCCATACCCTTCCTAGTGCTGGGTGTGTGAACTGAGGCAAGAAATGCCTCCTTTTGGGATAGATTTTGGTGTAATAATAGGCGCCTTGAATGATATTAGTCATATTATTTAGCTTGACAATGTTCTTGGTATGTTTGGAGAGTTTTTGATGTGCATATATGTTGTTTGGGGGATTTAATCAGTGTTGTACCTGTTGTGCCAGCGTTATGACAAAGCTGTACCTATTTGATTTCAGTTACCAGACTGATATGTTCTTCTATTGTGTTTTGGTGAAGTTGGGATGTGCTTTGAGGTGGTGTTTCAGCTTATGAACTTTTTTGGTGTGTTGGGTGTGAGTAGTGGAGTTTTCTGCGCGATTATTCTTGCTGTACAGACCTGTAACAGCGTGTTTCAGAATGTTATCAGACCTGCACCAACATCCTACATCATTTAAATGAGGTATATCCTTGTTATTTCATGTTTAAGGTGTTTCGTTCATGATACTTGGATCTATTTGGAGGCGTTTCAGCAGTTTTGTTATTATCAGCACTTCATAGCAGCAGTTATTCCTCTTATAAGGTGTTTATAATACACATGAACTAACGTTGTAATACTTCGGAAGGTTATACTGTTGAAGAGTATTTTTTCTATGCATTCGTATTGTAAACACTAGATGATAGTAGCGTCAATGAATTTAGCATTTGCTCATTGATGTATGAACTCACCTCACTAAATAAGCAAAAGGATTTTGGATTTGCTTACACATTGCATAAGTGGAAGTTATTAGAGTTATATTTAATTACTTATTGATGCTCAACCATGTAATATTATTGTAATTTTATCTCTTCGATATTCTTCAGTGTAGATTTAGAAAGTTTCTAAATCTCTCACTTTTGTAAATCTCTATAAAGAGTCTTCAACTCTTTTGTAAATAATATATCAAATAATTTTTTACCATTTGCTCTTGTAATATGGTATTAGAGTAGGAGACGGTAAGCGGGAAAAATTTAAAAAAATTTCGGGCTTCTGAAATTCGCCTCTCTACAATTTGTCAATTTTTTTTGAGGAATCGAAATTGGTTTTGAGGTAGAAAATTTGTGGCTTCTTGCTTTCTGCACATGAATTCCAGAAATCGTGACTTGAATTCAAAGAAATTTTTTTGCTCGCATCGGCCGCGCGACCAGGGCATCATTTTTCTGTAAAAATCGTGACTCTTTTTGAGGTTTTGTTGCACGATTTTCAGGGTCTGCGTCGTGGTTTTCTACCTGAAACTTTCGTGCATCTTTCCTTCTTTCTGGTTTCTGCTCATGTTGTTTTTTCGGTGGCGTTTCTTTCATTTTGGATGCATTTTTTCTTGAGCCGCGTGTTTTCTACTCTTGTTTTCATCCGCACGCGAAACCCTTGAAGACACGATTTGGTCATATTTCCGAAACGATTTCTATCTATGTCTGGGCGCGATTTTCAAACTTCTTGTCGCTGTGTTTTCTCTACTTATAGCCACGTTTGTTTTCCTCTCTGTGCCGCACAACCTCTGCTTTCTAAGTGTGATTTCTCTATCAAAATTTAGGTGCAATTTCTGAGTTTTCTTGGTCGTGTTTTGTCATTCCTTCTGGGCGCGACTTTAACTTTTGATTAGACGCATTTTTTCAGACATATCCTTGGTCGTGTTTTGTCATCTCTCTGCTACATTTTTCAGAGGTTTCTTTTGGTGGCTAGGGTTTCTCTCTCTGATTGGGTCTTCTTATCTGCACCGGTTCTGGTTTTTTTAGAGCTTTTAAAATCTAAATCAGCTAGGGTTTCAAATAAATCCTCCGATTCAAGCCGAAAAAAAATTTCTGACAGTAGATTCTTTCTAGGTTTTTCAAGAAGATTTCTAGGTTGTCATCCGTTTTTCCTGGGTGCCCCGTAATTTGTGCTTTGGGATTTGTGCAACCGAATTTGCCTCATTTTTTTGTGCCTGAAACTACCTCTATTTTAAGTGCATTGGAATTCGTGTTTGAGCCTCTTCTGTATCTAGTTTTTCATGCTTCAGAAAGCGTGAAAAATGGCGAGTTTGACCAACATAATGTTGGAAGGCAGTCAATGTTTGGCTTCTGAACAGAAGAAGCAAGGAGGGTCTCAGCAAAAAGAAAATGTTGCCGAGCACACTGAGCAAAATGAATCTGCCTTTTACGCTTTTATGGCTAAAAGACCTGCAGATCATGTGAAGTCCTCTGCCTGATACATTGATTCAAGTGCTTCGGGACACTTCACCCATCGGCGTGATTGGTTCAGAGATTTCTCTCCTTTCATTGACTGAGTTATTTTTGGAGGAGGTGAAGAGTATACTGTTGTCGGTAAGGGCACTATTTAGATTCAATCTGGTGGAAGGAATCTCATATTCCTCAATGTATACTATGTTCCTAGCATGGAACTGAACCTTCTCTCTGTCAGTCAGATTATGTGGCACTCTCCTCAGTTGGATGATCAGGAGACTCGCACCACTGTGGTTGTTGGTATTGAGGATCATGGTCTATACAGACTTGTGGATACAGGTGATTCTCTAGAGTTAGCCATGGCAGCTGGAAATTCTGTTATTACCAGTCTTTGGCATCAGCGGTATGGGAACTTAAATGTGCACTATCTCTCTCAACTAGCTCGGGAGGGACTTGTAGCTGGTTTACCTGAGATTCGGACTCAACATCATGGCATTTGTGGATCTTGCCAGGCTAGGAAGCAGCACAGCACACCGTTCACGGATGGTGACTCATGGCGAGCCTCTAAGGTACTGCAGTTGGTTCACGTTGATGTATGTGGGCCAATGAATACACCTTTTGTTACTAGTTGCAAGTATTTCTTTCTTTTTGTTGATGATTTCAGTCGTAAAATGTGGGTGTACTTTCTTGGACAAAAATCAGATGTGTTTACTACATTTCAGAAGTTTAAGGCCTTAGTAGAAAAAGAGTCTGATTGTTCCATAATCACTCTTAGGTCAGACAATGGGGGAGAATTTTGTTCTACTGCTTTCTCCAACTTCTATGATACACATGGCATCAAACACCAGTTAACCACACCCTACACTCCTCAGCAAAACGGTGTTGTAGAGCGGCACAATCGTACAATCATTGAGATGGCCCGCTCCATGTTACAACACAGGAGTGTTCCTAATAAATTTTGGGAAAAAGCAATCTACACTACTATCTATCTCCTTAATCGGTCTCCTACACAGGATGTTAAGGGGAAGACTCCTGAGGAAGCTTGGACTGGTCACAAACCTAAAATCAGTCATCTGAAAATCTTTGGCTCTTTAGCATATATATGGATTCCAGATGCCAAGCGCTCCAAGTTGGATTCCAAGAGTCATAAGCTTATGTTCACAGGGTATAGTGACAACCATAAGGCTTACCGATTGATTGATGTACACACTGATCGTCTCATCTTCAGTCGAGATGTTGTCTTTGATGAAGAACGAGGACCTTTTCACCTTTCCTCATCTGTGTAGCATTTTGAGGATCAGCCTTTAAAGGCTTCTGATTTGGGTGTCCATCTTCCATTAGGTCCACCTGATGGGAGGGATGATGAAGATTTTGTCTTTGATGATGCTCAACCTGATTTTCCTCTGGATGACATTGATCTTCCACCTAATGAACTTGTTCCAGATCCACAACCAATTCGAGCTCCTCTTGTTACATCTGATGTTGGCACTTCTCTCCGGCCTAAATGGTGGGATAAGACTATTGATGATCTTTGTGATGATGAGTTCATTGAGGGGAGATCGTCCAGAAACAAGAGCAAACAGCAGCATACAGTTAATTTTGCTCTCATGGCCAACATTCACAATGTCTATGAGCCTCAGACATATTCAGAGGCTAAAGGAATTCCTGAGTGGGAAAAGGCTATGGAGGCTGAATACCAGAGTCTTTAGAAAAATCACACTTGGGTCCTTTCTGATCTTCCTCCGGGGAAGAAGCCCATTAGCTGCAAATAGGTGTATAAGGTTAAATACAAAGCTGATGGAACCCTTGACAAGTACAATTAGTTAGGCTAGAGATTATAGTTGCATAATCTCTAGCCTAACTAATTGCATACTATGGCAATTAAGATGTATAACTGATAACTTGAATTACAACTGAAATTGTTTTATCAGAAACTTAATCATTTGTTTCTTCCGGGTTCTATGACAGAGTATGTTATGTATCTTACAGCAACGGATGGGAAAAACATATTCCTCTTTTATTGGAAATTTTAATTTTCTTGTCTTGAAGGTTGCCACTGCCAAAGTTTCGAGGCCTCCTCTACTTTCTGTTGTATGTTTGATGATCCCAAGCAGCAAAATTGTCATTTGTTTAGGATGTCCAGACCAAAATTTCTTTTGCAGAAATATTCATTGTATCGATGTAATATGAATAATAAACAGAGCTTAAAACTTAAAAGCATAAGTTTCCACAGTCCATGATTATCATTATGCATGTACAAACAGATCTTGTACTTCTGATTATAAGTTGTAAAGGACATTAATGTAAACCTAGTTCTTACGAGTTAACTGGAATTATTAGGACACCTCAGATTTGTGGATGTTAAACCTAGACAATGATGATCAGCATGAATATTATGAGGTTCTATAATGTATATTATGAATGCTTTATCCATGTTTTCATGTGAATATTTAAAAAAAATCTATATATTTTAAGTTTTCCCTATATTTTATATAGCTGTCCCCCCACCATCCCCAAATTTGACCTCAAAAATCAGAAACTTGGGGACTCGTCCCGCCATCCCCTGCCGTCCCTGTCCCAGAAACTTGGGGTAACACTGTCTCAAATGCATCTTTTAGTTCCTTCAACCCCTACTGTATTTTCACCATTTCCAATGAGAAATAAGTCATCGACATAGAGAATGAGAATCGCCAACATACTTCCCTTAAACCAAATATACATATTACAAAGTGTTATTAAATTCACTGTGGAAAAATCTAATTTGTTATAACTATCCATTGTTGTAAGTGAAACGAGGGAAGCCTTCTTTGACAAGGAGCTCACCAAGTATAAAATAGAAGGAAGATTCAATTTAATATCTTTCAAAATATTACGGTAACCACCCTAAACGGCATCCATGGAACCGGAAACAAATGGTCAACTTGCAACTTAGAGACAGAAACCATGACTGTGCATACAACTGAGAGCTAAAATGCAAAATTTCAGCAGAATGTGGAAAACATGCCTACAAAGTGGACTTGATAAGAGTAGGCTATCAATATATAATCTTTATCAATCTTTGAGACAGGTTTGCTAATTGGTTTGTGATATAGGAGCATCTAGCAAGAGACATGTTTTCTAAATCTGGTGATGACCTGTAAGACGACTTCCTTAATATAGCGTGGGCAGTTTCATAATAGCATGTGATATTTTTCCTGTGTGATGCTGGTGGTAATTGGTTTTCTTATTTTAGCATAGTGACAGGCTGACAGCTAATGATAGTGGTAGGCTTTAATGTTGATGTACAGGCGGCTGGAGGTGTTAAAAATCATGGTGGCGCCCTCCTTTATGAGGATTTCATTTCCTTTAATTCTAAAGATAGAAATCTGCAGTTATGAGGAGGGGTGGGAAAATAGAAAAGAAGTGGCGTAGGAAAGGAGTGGAAAAGTGGGGCGTGAAAACGAAGAAGAGAGGCGTGGGAATATGGAGGAGGCCACCCACTTTTGGGGCCTTTTAATATCAGCAAATAAACATTATTGGGGCTGCGTGAAGGTTAAGGGAAGAGATACATTGTTTTGAAAAAGATGAAAGGAAAGGAGGAGAGGGAGCTGCGTTGAAGATGGAGTTGGAAGATTTTTTCTTAAAACAGCAAAAATAACGTTTTGTGAAAGCAGTGTTGAAGTTTGATACAGATGATTTGCTGCATAGTGAAGGAGGAGGCCGTATGTGTTTGTGGTTGCAGATTTTAAATTGTAATTATTTTTGAAGTTCAATATAATAATGTGTATACGCTTTTGTTCTGTGTTTTTGTTTTCATTGTGAAATTGTGTAAGATAGTAATAGGCTGCAAGGATTGGTTGATTTTAAGTGGGTACACGGTCCTTGATTTGCATCAGTCTGAGAACTTTAGGAAGGCCCGAAGAATAACCTTCTTGACTCGGATTGACACTTTCCTATCACCAATTGAAGGGTTAGTAATGCTTATTTCTGAGTATAAATAGTTCAACCGGAATCTGATTACTTATCATCAACCAGAAAACTTATAATGATTACCAAGATCAATAGTTCAATAACCTTACCCAAAAGCAACAGGAGAATCCGGGGAAGAAATTTGCATGGACAGCTAAGCGGGCATCTCACTAGACTCACAAAAGACATAATTGAAATATTATCATGTAATGAAGCCCTTATTGCACAATTCATCCAAGAATGCCGTGCCATGATTCATACGCACTTCCCTTTTGAGAGAGTTTTTACTCGTCAAGCCATTTGGACTGTTTCGGAGCCTGAGCTAAAATAATTTGGAAAGTAAACATAAACAGTTTCTCAATTATTTGTTTATCATCCTCATAATAGGTTATGGAGTGCTATGCAGCTTGAATTAACGGACTGTGAAAATCTGGCGTTTATTATTATAACTGGTGTTTTAATTCATAGCATTTGTGGATTTGCATCATTCGTGAGAACAGGAATGATAAGTAACCCCAATGATGTTTCACCTGGTATAAATCATCAACTATACGGCACCATGCATGTTAAGAAGAAAAATGATAAAGATTGGACTAGTAAAGGATTGCATATTAACTAATAAAGTTGGACCTGTAGAAGTGCAGAGAGGTCATCATCTACCCTTATCCTCCCTCCACATTGAATGACTTGGATATTCCTCTGCCTATGAGCAGCCCGCTTGTGTGTACTTGAAAGACAAAAGGCGTAGGCAGGCGAGCTGAAACTCAGACCGCAACTCAGACGGGAACTAGGAAGGGTAAAAATAGACATGACAAATTCGCACCTCACAATCTGTCCAATTAACACTCCTTATACAAACTCATGATTAACGGGAATATGGAAGGTTTAGTTAAAAAAATTCACTAAAAGCTAGTCCTAGAAAATATTTTTGTAATTATTTTATAAAACTAGTATACATATATTAATTAATAATATATATATAAAATGTTGAAAGTTATCATTACTTAATATTGTTTTTTTAAAATTTTAAATATAAAATACTTTTTAAAACTTTTTTGATCTTATACACTTTTTTCAAAAATATAAAATGTATTAACTCTATTTTTTTAGTTTTCAATGTATAATTTTCTTTTTTTTTTTTTTTTATTAAGAAATTTTATTTTTTAATATTTGTTTTCAATTCAAAGGGATTTTCAAAATCGGTTAGGAAAAATAGAAAAAGCAAATTCATTTTGATTTTCAAAATAAAGACGGTTAGAAAAAAAGCAACTTCAAAAACTTCACACAGAATATTCTTGAATATTCCTTCGTTGCTTTCATTGTATAACGCTTTCAGTGTAAAAATAGGTGATATGGGATCACTGCCTAAAGTTATACTGTACGTCAAAAGTTTGAAAAAAATTCAATTTGTTGTTAAAAAAATAACTCTCAAATATATAATAGGGGAGAGGGTCGGTTCACGTGGAGTGCCACGTGGACTGTAAAAAAAAATTGCAACTTCAGTCAATAATTAAAGAGTTTTACACATAAACAAATTATTTTATTTTTATTTTTAATTGCAATTGACATGTTATTATATGATTTGTCCAATGTGTCAAAAAATTGATTTTTGTCATGTGATTGATATGTGGACGGTCCCACTTCCACTTGGTGCATGGCACGGCATCCAAAGTGGACCGGATTGCCACGTTGCCGAAATATGTTGCTACCCTTTCATTCCACTAACCAGCATTAATCACTTGTCGCCCTTGCCAATTCTTCTATATTGTCATGTTTAATGCACATCCCCTCGTATTACTTCCACGCCATCTTGCGCAAAATACAAGTCTTTATGCATTCAATGCTCCCAGTGCCTTGCACAACTCACCAACTTTCTCCCCTTTCAGTCTACCATCTTCTTGAATGTTCTTCACATACAGGTCGAAACCTATTCACTTAAGGTCTCTGCAATTTCAATCCCGCCACTACAACATGTTACGCTCGGAGTTCAGTGTCACTGCAACCATGCACCGGTTACTAGAAGTCTTCAATAGCTCCATGCCTTCAAGCTCCGCCATGCAATCTCCCACGTTGTTTGACACAATTGTAGGGTTCTTATGCATTCATCAAAATTTAACGATGTAGGTAAACCAACATCTTCAGCATGCATTCTATTTGTTGTTTTCCTTTCTCCATTTGCTCAAACAAAGTTGTTTAATGGGTTTGCATGCAAATCTTCTTGCAGGAAGGCAATTGCGGGCTCCAGATAGCACTCCAGTTCGTCGGCAATGTCCACTCGATCGAGGTGAGCTGAAAGCTCACTAAGGCCTCACTATTTTTATTTTTTTTATTTTTAAGTTGTTTGCAGACTTTGTTGTGGTGTGTTTGCAAACTTTCTTGGGTGCTTTTGTAAGAAGTTTGTGGTGTTTATGAACACTATAAATGTTGTGTTCATAAACACACTAAACTATGAAAATTAATCTTTTGTTCAAGCATCATTGTTTTTTAATATGAGTTTGTTGTTTTTCATTACAGTAACAAATAATAGTGTTGGTTTTTTTGGTGTCATAGATAAACTTGGTGTTGTTCTCTATTTCATAGATTTTGCTTCATATTTTCAATTAGACAAATGTTGTTATTTTTAACATTTGCAAAGATAAATTTGGGTTTGTTATCATGGGTTTTAGGTTTTGGGTTTTGGGTTTTGGGTTTGTTATCATGGGTTTTGGGTTTTGGGTTTAGGTCTGATAATATTTGTCTACTTGCTCGGCACCATAGATAAATTTGAGGGTGTTCTCTTATTCATAGGTTTTGCATTATTATTCAGTTTGGTAAATGTTATAGGTTTTCTTTGATGTTTTAATATATTAGGGTGTGTTCTTTGTTTCATATGTTTTGTTTCATAAACCAGTCATAAATGTCACATTAATATTGTATATTTTTGGGCAACAAAGATAAATTTGGGGGTGTTGTATTTTTCATAGGTTCTGCTTAATCAATTCAGTGACGTAAATATTGTAGGATTTTTTGCGTGTCATAGATAAATGTGGGGGTGTTCTCTTTTTCATAAGTTATGATACATCAATTGAGTCAGATAAATATTGTTCTTTTACATGCCATGGATAATTTTGGGGATGTTCTATTTTTTATAGGTTTTGCTTCATCAATTTAGTTAGGACAATAATTTTGGTTTTGTCAATGCCATGGATAAATTTGGGGGTTTCTCTTTTTATTAGGTTTTGCTTCATCTATTCAGTGAGTTAAATATTGTAGGTTATTTTGGTGCCATAGATAAATTTTGGGGTGTTATCTTTTTCATAGATTTTGATTCATCAATTAGTCAAAAAAACTTTAGTAGCCTTCCTAGGTGTCATGGATAAATTTGAAGGTATTCTTTTTTTCATAGGTTTTGCTTTATCAATTTAGTCATGCAAAATATAAACCAAAATATAACTTCACAATAATCTATGCATGTTAATGAGTTGTTCATGCACAAAAGATGTGAGATTTGTTAAACTCTTATTGTTTTCCATTTGTAAGCTTTATATTGTTCTTCATTACAACCATTACAGTCATAGGTTAGCAGTTGTGTTTCCCTATGGTTTATATTGCAAGCATTACAGTCATAGTTAAAGAGTTGTGTTTCCCTGCTATAAAATGTAAGTGTGGTTCCCAGTTTGTTGTGTGTGAGTATGTTTATGATGTACATGCCTTTAAGATATGAGATCTGTTAAGCTCTTACTTGCTATTTTTCATCTATTTGCCTTATATTTTTCCTTAGTGTGTTTATGAACACAGTGTTTATAGTGTTCATAAACACCAACTATTGTTGTTGTTTTTTGTGTCTTGGATAAATTTGGGGATGTTCTTTTTTTCATTGGTTTTTTTGGTGTCTTGGATAAATTTGGGGGTGTTCTCTTTTTCATTGGTTTTGCTTCATCAATTCAGACATGCAACTATTGTAGCTTTTTGTAGCTAGGGAAAAACAGATATAAAACTAAAACAACAAGATATCAAACCCTAACTAGCACAATAGAGTACAAACAAACATGAAAATCAAAATAACAAGCGAATGCAAACCGATCTTCAAGCTAGATTTGATTTATCTCCATTGCTCTTCTTCACTTGCATGAGAATGAAAGATTTTGAAGGTTTGATTATTTTGATATGTTGATGTTGATTACTCATTTTTGTAGTATAATGATAAGATGGAGATGATAGAGAAAAAATAGATAGATAGATTAGAAGATTGGGAGAAATTTTGGCAGAGTGAGGATGCTAGAAGAAGATTCCTCCAAATGACCTGTAAAAGGTTTGATTTATAGGAGAAGGTTGATATGATTCGATGACCAAGATTAAAAGTCAAATGTGTGATGTGTGTGGCTAGGATTAAAAGTTGATTTTAGTGCCTATGATGCACATTAAGTGGATTATGACATGATACTAAAATTAGGATGTGAGGAAATAAGTGAGATTCTATTATTTATTTTGGAGGAAAAGATGCCTATAATGCACAATGAATGTGGCTAAAAATAGGATGTGAGTGGGAATCTCATAATTTAAATAATAAAATTATTTAAATTATTTGTGCATGTGGAGAGTTGTAGTCTTGTGACACAAGTTACAATGTGACAATAAGTGAGAGATTAACTCAAATATTTAATTTGAATTATTTTAAGACATGTGAAGAGGGAATTAATTAAATAAATGAGTTTTATTTAATTAATTGGGAAGGCGATTATGTGAAATAAATGGGATAAGTGGGATAATGTAATGACCTAGGGTAAAATATTACAAAATGTCTTACAAGGTCATGTATCGACTAGGTAATATTATGACATGGACAATTTTGGGTGTCTACACTTTTTTAGATGCCATTGATAAATTTGGGGGTGTTACCTTTTCATAGGTTTTGCTACATCAATTCAGTCACAACTATTGTTGGTTATTTTTGGGGCCTTAGATAAATTTGGGGTGTTCTCTTTTGCATAGGTTACGCTTCATCAATTCACTCATGCAGCTATTGTAGCTTTTTTAGGTGGCATGGATAAATTTGCAGGTGTTCTACTTTTCATAGGTTATGCTTCATCCATTAAGTCATGCAACTATTATTGGTTTTTTTGGTGCGTTAGATAAATTTTGGGGTGTTCTCTTTTTCATTAGTTTTTTGGTGTCTAGGATAAATTTAGGGTCTTCTCTTTTTCATTGTTTTTGCTTCATCAATTCAGTCATGCAACTATTGTAGCTTTTTTAGGTGGCATGGATAAATTTGGGGGTGTTATCTTTTTCATAGGTTTTGCTACATCAATTTAGACATACAACTATTGTTGGTGTTTTTGGTGCCTTAGATAAATTTGGGGGTAAATTCTCTTTTGCATAGGTTATGATTCATCAATTCACTCATGCAACTATTGTAGCTTTTTTAGGTGACATAGATAAATTTGGGGGTGTTCTCTTTCTCATAGGTTATGATCCATCAATTCACTCATGCGACTATTGTAGCTTTTTTAAGTGACATAGAGAAATTTGGGGTTGTTATCTTGTTCATAGGTCCTGCTTCATCAATCCAGTCATCAACTATTGTAGTTGTTTTAGGCGTCATTGATAAATTTGGGGGTGTTATATTTTTCATAGGTTCTACTTCATCAATTCAGGAATGCAACTATTGTCATTTTTTTAGGTGTCATTGATTAATTTGGGGTGTTGTCTTTTTCATAGGTTCTTCATCAAATTAGGAATGCAACTATTGTAGCTTTTTTAGGTGTCATTGATTAATTTGGGGATGTTATCTTTTTCATAGGTTTTGTTACATCAATTCAGTCATGCAACTATTAATATATGTAGTTTCTGGATTCAACTGTTTGTTATTTTTTGGATCAACGTTTCGGATCACACTTAGTGATCCATCATCAGGATGCAACTATTGTTGGTTTTTTTGGTGCCTTAGATAAATTTGGGGGTGTTCTCTTTTGCATAGGTTATGATTCATCAATTCACTCATGCAACTATTGTAGCTTGTTTAGATGACATAGATAAATTTGTGGGTGTTATCTTGTTCATAGGTCTTTCTTCATTGATTCAATCATCGACTATTATAACTTTTTTAGGTGTCGTTGATAAATTTGGGGGTGTTATATTTTTTATAGGTTTTTCTTCATCAATTCAAGAATGCAACTATTGTAGCTTTTTTAGGTGCCATTGATTAATTTAGGGGTGTTATCTTTTTCATAGGTTCTGCTTCATCAATCCAGGAATGCAACTATTGTAGCTTTTTTAGGTGTCATTAATTAATTTGGGGGTGTTATCTTTTTAATAGGTTTTGCCTCATCAATTTAGGAATGCAACTATTGTATCTTTTTTAGGTGGCATTGATTAATTTGGGGGTGCTATCTTTTTCATAGGTTCTACTTCATCAATTTAGGAATGCAACTATTGTAGCTTTTTTAGGTGTCATTGATTAAGGGGGTGTTATCTTTTTCATAGGTTTTGCTACATCAATTCAATCATGCAACTATTATTGGTTTTTTTTGGTGCCTTAGATAAATTTGGCAGTGTTCTCTTTTGCATAGGTTATGATTCATCAATTCACTCATGCAACTATTGTATCTTTTTTAGGTGACATGGATAAATTTGGGGGTGTTCTCTTTTGCATAGGTTATATATATACATAAGTTATTCATATACATATATGTATGTGTATATATGTGTTTGTACACATATATGGATATGTATGAATATATGTATAAGTATATACCTATTTATGCATATCTATTTCATCGTTTTGATTCAATTCAGTCATGCAACTATTGTAGATTTTTTAGGTGACATAGATAACCATTAAAAAGTAACTATTTGTCACCCTTTTTGTCCACTTGCTCACATTAATCGACCACTGCCCTTGCCAATTCTTTTGTATAGTTGTGTTTAATGCACATCCCTTCCTATTACCTCCATGACATGCCACACAAATTCCTAGTTAATAGTTGTGTTTCCCTTGTATACAATGTTAAGTGTAGTTCCCAGTTTATTGTGCATTATTATGTCTATACATATATATATGAATCACTTTCACATTGTCTAGGCATTGGCACTACATTGCCAATAATTCATTGCAGATATCGACATGTATTACTATAGAAAAATAATCAACAATTCTACTTTGTTACATCATGTATTTAGGGGACTTGGTTTTCCGAAGGCATTTCATGCTTTCCTATGTAGCACTTCACAATTCAAAGGGAATTGTGGACAAGTGCAACATAGGTTACCATTAGAAAAGCATTGGAAAAATCAAGTATCCCTAAATCATTACTGAATGCAACAATTACCAAAATCCATTCATCCATGTCACATGTGTCTGTCATCCCAAACATAAGCATAAGAATAACACTTTAGTCCATCTTAACAAATAAAATGACATAAATTTAAGACTTTAGCCCATAAAGTAATCTAACCTATCAATGAACATGTCCTTGTTAATAAAATTTTCAGCTTATAGGCATGTAATTACAGTACCAACAATAGTTCAATCATTTTCCACATGACTTTATACCTTCCTTTGAGGTGGTAGCAATAGACAGACATGGTTTTCAAAATTCTATTTGTGTTCAACTATGTTGCAGTCTACCATTCAAAGAGAATTGGATGAATGTTGCAATATACTTTAACAATATTGAGGTTTTCAAAATACCGCATCTAGTTATTGCATAGTGGAAAGGTGTCAAAACGTGTGCATCATATCTTGGATGGTTCACATGGAGTGACACATGAACAAAACACCAATATTTATATGATTGAATTAAAGAACAAAAAAATATAATTGTATAAACATATATATACATATTCATATATGTATATGTATATTTATGCGTATACATATTTACTTGATTGAATTGATGAAGCAAAACCTATGAAAAAGAGAACACCCCGAAATTTATCTATGACACCGAAAAAATCTACAATATTTATTTTACTGAAATGAAGAACAACAACAAAATAGATATAGGTATATATGTATATGTATATATATGTATATGGTATACATATATACATATATATATGCGTATACATATACATATACATATACAAATATGTATATGTATATACAATTTTTTACATGCATTCTTTTGCTTACATTGAACAAACCAACAATATTTATATGTCTGAATTGAAGAACAACAACAAAATAGAATTGTATAAACATATATATACATGACACCTAAAAAAGTTACAATAGTTGAATGACTGAATTGAATCACAACAAAAAAATAGATATGTATAAACAGGTATATACTTATACATACATGCATATATATACATATACATATACATATGTATACAAATATGTACATGTATACATATATGGATATGTATATACAATTGCTTACATGTATTGTTTTTCTTACACTGGACAAACCAACAATATTTAAATGTTTGAATTGAAGAACAACAACAAAATAGAATTGTATAAACATATATATATTATACATATTCATATATATGTATATGCATATTTACATGACTGAATAAATGAAGTAAAACCTATGAAAAAAAAGAACACCCCCAAATTTATCTATGACACTTAAAAAAGTTACAATAGTTGTATGACTGAATTGAATCGTAACAACAAAATAGATATGTAAAAATAGGTATATACTTATACATACATGTATACATATAAATATGTATGTATATGTATATACAATTGTTTACTTGCATTGTTTTGCTTACATTGGACAAACCAACAATATTTATATGTATGAATTGAAGAACAACAAAAATAGAATTGTATAAACATATATATACATATTCATATATGTGTGTGTGTGTGTGTGTGTGTGTGCACGTATACATATTTACATGACTCAATAGATGAAGCAGAACCTATGAAAAAGAGAACGCCCCCAAATTTATCAATGACACCTAAAAAAGTTACAATAGTTGCATGACTGAATTGAAGAACAACCAAATAGATATATGTACATATATATATATATATATATATATATATATATATATATATATATATATATATATGTATATGTATATGTCTATACATATACATATATTTCCCTCTGCCCCTATAGATATATGGCATTCATGGGTCCCACATTCGAACATTTGTCCTACATTTGTAAAGTAGTAGATCAAATACCACCATATCGATCAGTGTTTCATCTTGCAAATAAGGCATATCTTGTCATGTTTGAAAGAATCCCTGAGCTCCTCCCCACTTTTACTTCATGTACATCCTTGCAAAAGAGATACATGTTTCCTACATCCTCGTCAGAATTATCCTCCTGGATCCATCTTATATCACTTAGCCTCTTCTACCTAGCCTAGCCTAGCCTATAGGTTGGGTGGGTGAGATGATTTGATCTTGCGGTGGTGAATACCATGGTTTATGGAAATTCCTGACATGCAATGATTATTTTGTTGATGCGTTGATTGACCCAAAAAATAGGGACCCTTGGTGGTGGGTGAAGCTCTAGTAGATCCCAACCCCACTGACCATATATTTATTTATTATCCCAACTCTATAGCCTCCCACCCCCTTGGTGGGGTCTACCTTGGGTGGTGGGGTTGGTTGGTGGGGGGGAATTCATTTTCAACCAACTTGGTTGGCATTTGACTCAATTTTGTTTGCCTAGACTGGAAAAGAAATCCATACAAATAACTAACTGCCACTGGTTTTGTCCTGCCCAAGGAAAATAGGGTAGGGGATTGGTGGGGTGGGGGGGAATTATAGCATGGTTTGAATTCTCAACTATGCCAATTATTTTTGGGATAATCCTTCCCCTATATCTATATCTCGAAGGTATCGAGAATCAAAATTTTGACCGTGCATCTCCCTTGCGAATAAGGATCTCTTAATCACTCACCTCGGATGGTTGTTAAGAACTCATCTCTTTCAGATGGATTGTGTGAACGAGGTAGAGATCATGTATAAAAGGTGAAGGTGAATACCATCTCTTGGAAACACTCGGTTTGGTAGTGCCTACTGTATCGCACTATATCGGTTTGGCGACTAATGTATCAACCTATCTATAGTAAGGGCATTCAATGCAACTAAAGAAAATCTATTGGATCAATTTGACATGACATGCCCTCACCCCACCCCTCCATACCCCTTTATACATAATAAATTTTTGTTGAGGATTCTCTCCCTATTCCATTCAAGACATCAACTTGACTGCATCGGGGGATAACATTTATGCTCTTGACCATTATATGAGTTGCAGTGAGCGATAGCGAACACTCAACCTATCAACTATATCTAACCACCCGAGTCTGACCCCACCATCCATACCTGCCTTGGGTAGGCGGGTTGGTGGGGGGCAAGGGCTCAACTTTCCTCTTTAACTCATAGTAAAGACTTGGAAATGCTAAATTATATGCATGCATGCACCGGAGAGGAGCCAAACCCTCTTTTCAGAATAACGAAGGTTTAATCCTACCCTTCTATCTAACATATGTATATATATAAAGAAGATGGAAGAGAGACTGGACTCTAAGTGTAACATGTAGTGGTGGTAGGATTGAAGTTGCAGAGACCTTGAGTGAACACCTTTTGGCTTGTTTGTGAAGAATAGTCGAGAAGATGGTAGATTGAAAGGGGAGAAACTTGGTGAGTTGTGCAAGGCACTGGGAGCATTGAATGCATAATGACTCGTATTTTGTGTAGGATTTTATGGAAGAAATAGGAGGGGACACGCATTAAACATGACTATATAGAAGAATTGGTGGGGGCAACAAGCAATTAATGTGAGCCAGTGGAGTGAAAGGGTGGTTGACTATATTTTGGCAACGTGGCAACCCAGTTCACTTTGTACATTGTGCCACAAACCAAGTGGAGGTGGGACCGTGCATGTATCGGTTGCATGGCACAAAAATGTTTTTTTCACACCTTGGCCAAATCGCATAATAACATGTGTCATATGAAATCAAAGTGTGATAACTAAAAATGAAAAATTGTCAATTAAACATAGGTAGAAACAAGAAGCATATAAATACAACACACATTACAATCTGAACATAATACATTGTAAATCAAAATAAAATATGGTTGCATCCACAAATATCATAAATTAAAAACTATCAACAATAAGGATGCATCTATAGATATCATAAATTATAAATTTTCCAAAACATACATTGCAGATCAAATAAAAATAAGGTTGCATCTATGGATATTAACATTATTTCAATGATTGGAAATCAATTACGAGTTTTTGTGATAGAGAATTGGTGGTTGGTTGCTTGGGGTAACAATGGCCATGTTCTTGTCCCCTTCCAGTCATTGTGGAGTGTTGCTTACATAACTGGGAATTGGACTGGAAAACTGGGTGCAAGTGACATGTGATGGGGGAAGTGGTGAATAGTTCATAGGAATTGATATTTGTACATCTCAACTGGCAGTCTGAATCAGAAATTGAGTGCACCTAAACTCAGATTGGGATAGGGTTGAATATTTCATTGCAATGGAGAAGTGAGGGATATTGATGTTGAGCAAATCTCAAAATACCACACTACTTTGTGACAAAGGATTAATGAGGGTGCTTAACTACCTTTCTCTTTGTAAAGCCCTTTGTGCTACCTCAATCTCTTTTTCCTTTCTGTCATGTTCCCTGTGAAGCCTCTCTTGCTCCATTTTTGCATCTTTATCCTTCTTTTGTTGTATTTTTTATTGCTCTTTTTCTTTACACTATATCTCCCTCTCTATTTTGGCCTGCTCCTTCAATTCCCTCGCCACAATTTTTGCTGACTTTTTATCCTCATTCTCTTGTTTCTTTTGGTCCTTTATCTCCTCAATCTCTTTCTTCCTTTCCTCTTGTTGCAATAATAGATTCATGTAGTCATATATCATCAAGTGTTGAGATTGTCTACTCAACCAAATTACACTACCACCACCTTTAGATTTTTTTTATGGATAGTGTGCACAAGCAACTTGAGGAATTTGATGATGTGTAGAATTATTTCTATTTCTTGTGTTTGCTCTAATTGTGAGACAATTTTCTCCTCCACCTAAACGTCCACTTCCAGTGAGTCCTCGATGAAATCTTCATTGCCTCCTAAATTTGAAGTGCCACAACCAACATAGTAATGCACAATTTCAAATAGGTCGATTGCAAGCGGTGGTGATGGGAAACTAAAAGTACCCACTATTCTTGGACATTCAAATCAATGCCCAAATTCATTGCTCCCTCCACAAACCAGGATGGTTGGCTACGCTACAATGGAAGACTCAAACTATCATCCAATTAGTCAATCAGGTTGTCCACCATGGGAGGAGTTCGTTGATCAACCACCACTTGTGCAACCAAATCAATAGGACTATTATCAAATGAATGTTGTATATGTTCCTCTACCTATGATTTTGTTATAGACTGTAATTGTCCATCTGGAAGAGTGGAAAACAATGTTTGTACAACATCATCTCTTGACATAACAACTCTTAAAAGGCTAAGGATATTCTGCATTGTACAAGAATCCTTGCCTATGCTAACCACAAATGTGTCACTGGGGCACATGTTTTCCACGATTGCATCCGGATTGAGTGGCCATATCCCAGTCTTTCTATATTCTACTTTGATATTATCAATTGTCAAAGCTCTCAACAGTGATTTGATGCCTAGCTCTACAAGTTTTGTCTTCCTAACTTCAAGGTTTGGAAACCTTGCCATCCATGATGCACATTATAATTTGAAGTATGATTTGAAAGGTGAAAACACACTCACATCCAATGGTTGTAGTTTATGTGAGGTGTGTGTTGAAAATACTAGTAAATCTATACCCAACTCTCTTTATTTTTGGATGGTTGTGAGTGCAACATGACTTTCATGCCCATAAAAATCAGCAACTTGCTATTGGTGGGTGACACTGACTAGAAGTGACCATGCAAAGTGGGACAAAAATTCCATAAAAAAATCCTTTGTCATCCATGCATGTGGTTGGGCTACCATGCAAGTAGTTGGTTCACAGTTTACAATATAATCATTTAATTTTTATTTCCTCTTAAAAAAGTAAAAGCTTGGAATGCTCTACTCAACAACATTAACACAACATAGAATGGTTATCCATTCACGACTCTTTGGAATAATGTATGACACGTTCTTGCTACCTTTTCCGGCCAACACCCTCATGGCCCCATTTTTATCTACTTGGATACCAGTTTCATCGTAGTTCCAAATGCGATGAGGACCATATGGATGTGCTTCATACAGTGCATACAACGTCTTTTAGAAAGCTTCTACAATAGCAGGTCTAAGGTTTAGTGCCCTATCTTTTTCCAGGCCTTCAACTATTCACAACGTAAGTTTTGGATGTCAATTCTTGAAACCTGTCCACCAAGACTTCCTCGAGAACCCATTCTTGAAAGGGTTTGGTCTATTTTCACAAATTTGGGCAACCTCTAACTTAAGATTGACAATCTCAAGGTCATGGACAACCACAACCATTTCCTTGAACCATTCCACAATCATAAGTTCTTCCTCTTTAGTGAGGACTATTGGTGGACCTTTCTTGGACGTTGTTGTTAGTTTTCTTAGCCATTTAGAGAGCATGGTTGTTGGGATTTTCCAATTTTTTGAATCTCCCCTTATTGACAAGTCATTTTCCTCTACATCATAGAGTGCCCCTATCACATCCTTTGATGACCACATTCGTTGTTGCATTGTCACCTTCTATGGTCTTTGAGGTGTAGGAAGCTCATTCTGCAGTATTCAAAGTGTAGAATCCTCCACTTTTAGTGCAACATGATTGTTGTCTGCATGAACTAGAGGATCTGCTTCTAGGGGAAATTTACCCCCTCGTTTGTGGGAGGGAAAATGTGTCGTGGCTCTTTCTTCTTTTTGGTTGCAATACAAGTCACCATTCAATTACCCTTAGTTATCTGCACACAATAAGTACAATCTAAACCAAGAAGGAAAAAAACATATATTTAATTCTTCTGACAATAATAGGAAGACATTTTCATATTGAATGACAGTTTTCTTTGCATATGAAGATAGTGATGCTTGAACAGAAGTGTAACTTGCTCATTTTTTCTACACAGTAACTATCCTATGTTTTAACCTCAAGTAAATAGTTTAAGCATCTAACCATCATGAGCATTAAATTTTTTCTTTTTAAACATAAAGATAACATGCACATTTGAAATAATATATTTCCAAACTTTCCCATTGTATTATATCAAATTACTACAACATTTCAAAGTATAGATTTCATATATATAATTTTATGATAATATGATAACATTTCTCTTTACAATATTTTCATCATAATGGATACAAGCACATACATGGCTCCATTGAGGTTACAACAAATAGATATACAAATGGTCCAAGTGCCCTCCAAATCTTAGTCCCCAACTGATGAGGAGAAGCATCACTCAAGCGCTTTTCTGCCAACCATGGACTAACTATGGTCCCCCGTACATCTACCAAACTGGTAAGATGGCCCTTTCCTTTGACGAAGAGATTGGTTTGGCAACCTCATAATAATAATGACCTTTCTTGAGCTTGGTGTTGTGTTCTACATATCTAGATCTGTCACATAATGGCTACAACCTATCATATGAGATTACCTGCCTAGTATGGAATCTTGGATCATAGTGAACTAACTATGTATATAGTGGCAACACATACTACTTTGGCCAAAGTATTCATCACCCCTAATTCAAAATGGTTGTCACACACTCACCCACCTTCCTAGCTCGATTTGTATTTCACCTTTCATATTGTATGCATAGGCTATTCCCTTTCCCATGGATTAATCTAACCCTAAGAACAACCTATGCCCCTTTAAGTACATTATGACACTATGTCTAAGTAAAACAATCACTTCTATGACTCCATTAAGTTTCAACATTAGCTATATAAGCTTTATTCTCAACATGGTATTTAAAACTAATATAAACACTCATTCCTCAATATGGAATATATACAAACACTCAAGAAAATAAGATCTTTACATTAAGTACATCAATCAATCCTTCACTTTCACATAAAAACAAAGTAACTTTCCCTAATAAGCATTTGAACTAATTTTCCAAATATATAAAATATAGTATAAAAGAGTAGAATTTAGCATGCTTGTTTATGCAATGCTCCAATTGATCAACTGGATTCCAAACTCAGCCTTCCCAAATCAGTAAGAAAATTCCCAATTATCCTTCTCCCTCTACCAAAATCGCACTCTCAAAATCCTCTCACAACTCTTCAAACTCTCCCACCACTCAAAAAAACACAACAAGAATGCAAAGATATGCATCCCTATTGAGGTAGAGAGCTCCTCTATTTATACACAAAGGTTAGCAACTAAAGGCTAGAAAAGGTGGCAGTTGAAATCATTGCACATTAAACACATACACAACCATGGTGAATGAGTCGCTTTACTCAAATGAATAACAAGTATGATAATAAAAAATGCAAGTTAATTGTCTTCTACAAGTCGACTTACTTGGTCAGCTACACACTTGACCATTTCTCATATTTCATAATGCTTCATAATCTAGAATTCATATTGCAAATAAGACTTCTAATTGATTCATACTTCTCTCAAGTTGGCACCACATTGTTTCCTATGTGCCCTATTCCTTTAGCTACTATTTGCTAATGACCTAGTGAATACTTCCTATGCATGAGTATTCTCTTTGCCTTTTCATTTGACTTAGTCTTTGGTAGTTTACTTACACGTTGGTTTGCAAATGATATTATGTGCTTTTCCCAGTGCTGTCGTATTTCACAATACTCAACATTTAATATGTTATAAACACTACTTATGTTTATGTGTTGTTTTAAGAACTATTTTCTTTACTTATTTGTTGCGCGCAATACTTTGCATAAGTTGTATTTTAATATGTTAGCGCTATAGAAATTATTATCATATATTCAATATATAATGTATATATATTAAATATATTGTAACGCTAAGGAAAAATAGAAGACAAAAAAGTTAAGCAATTCTAATGAAATAAACTTAAATCTAACCTACGCTAACAACAAAGAACAATGGAAACAAAAAAGCATATATAAACAGAAAGATCTCACTGAACATCTGTATAATTCCATGAATAACCTCAATTGCACTTCTCCATTTTTTCGTTGTATAATAATTGCCCTTAGATTTCTCAAGTATGAAAGTATGGCCTATTGATAATGATTTAGAAAAATATCAAAGATTCTTGAATAAGCTTCCTGAAATTATAAAGATTTCAGGAGGAGGAATAATGACGAAGGTCGGGTCAATTTATAGAAAACTAATTTTTGAATGATCAACTCAGATTCAAAAGACAGATCGACGATTGAGATTAATGAGTGCCATGCGATAAATATTTAGTGTCAGTAAGAACATGAGTGAAAAAGCATAACCGATGGAGATTAAATTGAATAAATAATTTAATCTTTAGTTGAGACTGTTCGAAAATCAGAAGAATAATGATTGCATGTAAAAGATAAAGAAGAAACGTTGTGTTTGAATGCACAAATGAATGAATGAATTAAATAAAGTTATTTAATTAATAATAGTTTGCACATAGAAGAATCGAAACTTAGATAACTAACTGATTAAACGAGAAGGTTTGTTCGTCATAAATAAGCAGATATTAAATCAGGAGATAACTGACTGATTTAATTAAATCTCAACTTAAGTGGTAAATGATTAATTAGATAACTAAGCGAATATCTAATCACAGAGGAATATGCCAAGAATAATTCTTTTTATGAATTAAATGATTATTTAATTCCACATTCAAAATTCAAAGATTAAATTAAATAAATAAAGATTTATTTAATTGACTAGAGAAAAGATTATAGAATAATTATATAATTCGTAATGAATATTTAATTATAGTCAGAAATGTGATGAGGGTAAATTAAATAATAATTTATTTAATTTTAGAAAAGGGATTAATTAATTAGTGACTTAATTAAATAAATTGCATTTATTTAATTAATCAAGATTGAATAAAGGTAATAATGAATTAATTAAATAATTAAAGTTATTTAATTAATAGAGGATATGTGACTTTAGAAAATAATTAAATAATTAACATTATTTAATCATGACCATATATGAGAAAAATGTGGAAAATGGTGTCGCAGGCCTAGACCAATTTTTAGTGTCTACAGTTTTCCTCTCTTTGATACAATGTTGTTTTGGCTTTGTGTCAAAGAAAATCAGTTAAAACATGCCCCAGCCGTGCCCCGGTGTGAAATAGTTTAGGGCATGCCCCCTTGGGAAAAATGACAATTTTTGAAAAAAAATTGAAAAATTTGAAAATTGTCCCAATTAGGTAATTTGATAGTCAGAAGTTCGATGGTGGTGAAAGAAATCAATTTTGATGTGGTTTAGAATGCGAAATGGATGTCAAAAGTTGGCAAATGGTGCATCCAATACTAAGGGTTGGAGAAAAACCCTCCAAAACCCTAGGTATAAATAGGACTTGGGTGGAAAAACAAACCATTTGCACCCCTAGAGTTTGAGAAAACCTTGATCTTGCCCTAGAGCTCACAACGAAGATGTCTCCTTTTCCATACACAAAGCACCATGGTTATCGCATTCAAACCTTCAGACGCCTGACCGACGCAGGACCCCCAGTATGTACCCCTGAACCGCCTTTTGAAATTTTAATTTTCACGCATTTTTAGGCACTTAAAGTTTTATTTTCATAGGCGTCACTTTAGGATCAACGCATATGTGTTCATACACGACGCATGTGCTCATGGAACGACACATATGTGGAAACACGCCTAGGTCTAATTAGGGCATTTAGGTTAATCAAGGCATTTGAATTTGTGTGCACCACATTTGTAGGATTGAGTTGCACCTGTGAATAACAGTGTCACATGTAGAATAATGCACCACATGTAGAATAGAGCACCACATTTGCATGGTAGATAAGAGAGTAATTTTACACCGCATTTGTCAAAATGTGACACATTTGCATGATAGGTAGACGAGATTTTATGTGTAACGCATCTGTGGTAGAACGATGCATCTACATTCTGAAATGATGCATGTGGGTTGTTGCAATGCATGTGCAAAATAAAATGATGCATGTGAATGTGTGCACCACGTTTGATATTAAAACGACACATTTTCCTGTCAAAATTTTGAAATTTTGTGATGTAAAAATGAATGTTTTGTATGTTTGACACAAAGTATTTTGATGCATTTGCAGACTATATTAGATCCGATATACACCTGGGAGTCGAGGCCAACCACATATGAGTTGTGAGACCCGTTACAAAGTGTCGAGAGATGGTTGATATGTAGTCTAGGTTTACATCATGTTTGCACTATGCCCACTATTCAGGCTAACAGAGGTATGTTGACTGGTCTTTGTGAGTGATGGCATTTAGAGACCTCTTTTCACCTGCCTATTAGAGAGGCTACAGTTACTTTAGAGGATGTATATAGGATTTTGAGATTATTGATTATGGGTGAGAGAGTCTTGTATGATACCCAGAGAGGTTATAGCGAGATCACCTAGTTTTATGTATATGATGACATTAGATAGCTTGGTATCGAGCACTATGAGATTAGATGGCATGTCCTCACAGAGAGATATGAGCGGATTGGTTGTATGTTGTGTACACTGATTGCTTAGATCGTTCTTCTTGACCACTGAGGTCATGGTTTTCCTATTGGGTGGGCGGAGATGCTTGTTGGGATGTTAGAGTGACAAGTAGTATATGCATGGGGCCCATGTTTATTAGTCATGTTATATTTTCATTTACATGACATAGCTTATAGAGATGCCCAATCGATGAGTTGTTGTACTACCTTACTGATGATCTGGGTGTCAGAACACATTGTTGTGTTTCATCCCCCAGTGACATCGAATTTAGATGCTAGATCCCCATATGTTTTCCATTATGCGGGGACCATTACCCAGATCCATGTTGGTGACACAGGTTATTGGATAAATTTCATCGACACACTTGTACAGTTTATATGGAGACCTTATATGGATTTTGCTCAATGGAGAGATGAGGACAAACATTTACCATTTTGCAGACAGACACAATACCTGATTGGGAGGACTATATCTAGTGTACATATCATTGAGAGACACTTGCCAAATCAATTCCTAAGACAATTTGGAGAGGTCCAAGACAAGCCATGGAGGTGAGATGAGTTTGCTCGATCTTCTAGAGAGGTTCCAATGTGGGGGCCTATAATTCCTATTGCGACAACAAAGGCAGACATTCAGGCATTACAACCTATTCAGTGGGGTTGGAGGGGTGGTGTAGCAGATCTGGGACCATCACAATATATGATGCTTAGTGGGAAGAGCATAGGCCCATTCCCTATATAGATCCAGATCAACTGGCTCCAGTAGAGAGACGGGGCACAAGACCTAGAGGTTGACATGGTGGCAGGGCTGGTGATAGAAGTGGCAGAGGTGGAGGTGATGATGGTAGAGGTGGAGGTGGAAGAGATGATCAATGGGGTCGGCGAGGGAGGAGAGGTGGGAGAGGATGTGGACTGTCACCCATCCGTGAGGAGGGTGAGGGAGAGGATGTTTCGATGTTGGACTTTGGTGGAGGAGGGGAGGTGAAGATAGAGGTAGAGCATGCAGTTGAGGATGTCGTAGGGGAGGAGCATGCATAGGAGGAGGCCGGTGGAGAGGAGATGGAGATAAATTCCCTTGGTATGTTGGTAGACTATCATGATGGTGATGAGGAGGAGGAGGAGATGGGGGAGAAAGAGAGGGAGCTCCAAGACATGATAGTGGAAGAGTGGGATGTCGAGGTGGGGGAGAGGCCACGTCGAGAGGAGGAGGTTCCCAGGGATCAGAGTTTGGAAGAGTTACAAGTATGAGTAGATGCCTTAGAGGAGAGGGTGAGAGTAGTGACTCCAGAGCAAGATGCTATGCAGATGGAGAGAGATAGTGCATATGATAGAGACAGGGTTGAATTGAGGAAATCATTGACTCAATGCTCCGGGTCTCACCTTGATGAACCCCTTTGGTGTCACTCTCCAGCACTCAACCTCTAGGTCCTATACTATCTAGGCACCCCTGGTTCTTCTGGCCAACCCTGCTACCATTTACAATGCCTCAACCGAACAAAACTTGGTGCTCTTCCTCTCATTCACTCCCTAGCCCTTAATACTCTTAAAGACTAGCTATCCTCCAATGCTTCCTAATCTTGTTGCAGGGGCGTGACATGTCTCCCTTGGCATGGAAACCATCTCACAAGGATTCTTTGTTGACCTTCCATCAACATTTCCCCATCGCTTACCCAAGAACCCTGTTTTAGAGTTTGAGCAGGGCTACTAGCCTTGAATCCCCTTTAGGCCTCCTCACCCTAGAAAACCGATTGGAACTCCTCTCCTTCAAAAGATTATGCCAAACTCCCTTTTGACACCCTGGCTTAGTTTCCAAGCTCTACAGGATTTTTAGGGTTTGGGACCCTTTCTGCTCGTACATAGGCATAACTCAGATTTCTCCAAAAGCTAGGGTTTTCTGGACCATTTTCTTGGTCTGTTTGCTTTTCCCAACCTCCAAATGATCAGACAAGAACTCTACCTTCTTTCCAACCTTTATGAAGGATCCTACAACCACTACACACTTTGCATTATAAAAGATTCATCACCCCTGCCACGTTAGGATTGTGTATTTCACTGTCTTCCCAAGCCGGGTATCAACAAACTCGCCTAGGGAAAGACTTTGATCATGATGCTATGCCTCCTACAGAATCCTACTGCTAATGTATGTATAATTATGGAGTTTAGCCACATTCCCAATGTCCCCATACTTCTTGGTACGGTGGGAGTGCAGTCTAAAACCCCATTTTATTCAATTTACCAGTCAAGACAACAAATAAGGAAAAACACAGAATTTACAAAAATGGATGAAAGCGATGGAACAACTATCTAATGTGCCAAAACAAAACTTCTAGAGGCTTCACTACATGCTAATCAAACCTACAAAATTCCTCTTTTAATTCATTTAGCAGCTATCACACAAACAAGAACAAAAAAACTGAGTTTTCACACCAAAATCATTGTTTTCTTGTCATTCTCATGAGAACTACAAACATTCCAATTCTTCCAACCTTTCAAACAAGTCGAGAGCTCCCTTTTTAAAAAACTTGGAAACAATTAGGTTTCCTTTTTTGAGCCTAGGAACGTCCAAAAGAATAGTGTTGTAAAACACAGTGTGTTTAGCAACCTTGATCTATTGTTTAGAAAACAACCAAAGATTGGCTTCCAAAACTTATTCAACTTCACCATTTCTAACCTAAGAAACAAAGGTCCTCAACCACAAACAAGATGGTCCACAAGACCTTACATAACACAACAAAATTGGTTTCAACCAAAAACTTCAGTAAAGCCTGAACTTTGCTTGGTGCTCTTGCACCAGCATACCTGGACAAAGATCGGGTAGTGGCTAGGAGGTAGGAAACAAAGGGGAGTTTTGTTGAGTTGAGGGTCCTATGCACTGGATCGGTTGCATCATTTTCTCGAGAGTTAGTTAGAGCTGATGATAGGGAGAGATACTGCAGCGATCTATATGAGGCAGAGGTACCTCCTGAGAGACAAGCTCTCAGTTATTCACATGCGCATAATGGCAGTTCCCAGAGCAGGTCACATGACTGTTCACATAGTACAAATGATGTGGTGGGACCACCCAAGTTTGGACTATATGACTGGCCTCCTTCTGCACAACAAGCACCAGATCGTTAGTCACCCCCTCAGACTCCACATGGGAGTAGTGGGAGTACATCTCAGTGAAATGTTTATATTTGTAGACATTGTATTATGATCATAGAGCCTATGAGCTCCATTTGGATTGATACATTCTAACATTGTTCTATGACACTTATTTTTTGACGTCGGTTTCACCAATGTAACATTAAGGAAAAACAAAAGACAAGAAAGTTAAGAAATTCTAATGCAATAAACTTAAATCTAACCTACGCTAACAACAAAGAAAAATGGAAACTAAAAAGCATATATAAACAAAAATATCTCATCGAAATCTGTATAATTCCATGAATAACCTCGATTGCACTTCTCCATTTTTCCATTGTATAATAATTGCCCTTAGAATTCTCAAGTATGCCAGTATGGCCTATTGATAATGATTTAGCAAAATATCTAAGATTCTTGAATAAGCTTCCTATAAGTATAAATATTTTGGGAGGAGAAATAATGACAAAGGTCAGGTCAATTTATAGAAAACTGATTTTCAAATGATCGGCTCAGATTCAAAAGACAGATCGACGATTGAGATTAATGAATGCCATGTGATAGAGATTCAGTGTCAATAATAACGTGAGTGAAAAAGCATAACTGATGGAGATTAAATTGAATAAAATAATTTAATCTTTAGTCGAGATTGTTCAAAAATCAAAAGAATAATGATTGCATATAAAATATAAAGAAGAAATGTTGTGTTCAAACGCATGAATTAATTAATTAATTAAATAAAGTTATTTAATTAATAATAGTTTGCACGCTGCACCAACTTCTGAACTTGGAACTTTGCAATATGAGACTATTTTATTATATATAATATATGTATACAGGCTCTCATGCCTTTTGCCTAAAAAAATAATAATAATAGTTTGCACGTAGAAGAATCAAAACTTAGATAACTAACTGATTAAATGAGAAGGTCTATTCATCAGAAATAAGCATATATTAAATCAGGAGATAACTGATTGATTTAATTAAATCTCGACTTAAGTGGTAAATGATTAATTAGATAACTAAGTGATTATCTAATCACAGAGGAATATTCTAAGAATAATTATTTTTATGAATTAAATGATTATTTAATTCCACATTCAAAATTCAGAGATTAAATTAAATAAATAAATATTTATTTAATTGACTAGAGAAAAGATTATAGAATAATTAAATAATTTGTAATGAATATTTAATTATAGTCAAAAATGTGATGAGGGTAAATTAAATAATAATTTATTTAATTTTAGAAAAGGGATTAATTAATTAGCGACATAATTAAATAAATTACATTTATTTAATTAATCAAGATTAAATAAAGGTAATAACGAATTAATTAAATAATTAAAGTTATTTAATTAATAAAGGATAGGTGAATTTAGAAAATAATTAAATAATTAACATTATTTAATCATGATCATGAATATGAGAATTATGTGGAAAATGGTGTCACAGGCCTAGACCAATTTTCAATGTCTACATATATATATATATCTCAATTAACAAGTTTATAAAATACATTATTCACATATTCTCATATTTCACATATTGATGCATGCATACATATACATATATACATATGTATATATATTAATATACTAGGATGGGCATAACCTTTTCATCACCACATACATGTATGTTTGTATATATATGCATATACTTCATATACTATATATATATCACACCTTGGTATTTAAACACATATATTCACAGTCATATCGATCGACATATATACACGAAGTGTATATATATGTCACCATGTTCGATTCAATATTCCCATGCATATGGGTAATCCATCCATGAGCATACATGGATACGTCCATGGATACGTCTATCTACGTTTACTCATGCATGTGTTTACTCGTGTGTATGCATTTATCATTTGGCACATACATATATACATATATTTACATTTTATGTATATATCCCATCGATTAAATATAGACACATAAAGAAGAATTTTCACATCATAAAGAGACTCAACACATCTAATCCCCCTCAAAACAAGAATGTTCATAAATATAAACCCTAACTACTTCTTTCCATACTCAAACAAGACCAAAAGGTAACTTACTATTTCCAAAGATATTGACCTGGCACAAAAAACTAGAAGTGAGTATGTGAAAGCTCAGTTTAGGTCTTATCAAAAGGTTACTAGACCAAGTTCTTCTCCCTAAGTGATACTTCCCCTCTCTTCAAGAGGGTTGATTCCAATCCTACACCCAACTTAGTATATTGCCACAGTAGTTAGCCGAAACAAATACATCATTTTCATCATGCATTTAACATTCAGAATCATCATATAACATCAAATTAAATCAAATATTAATTCTTCATATTTTTAATTTACATAAAAAATAGATATATATTTATTTAAAACATTTTCACCCAACTAGGTAAAAGTAAATATGTAGTAACACAATGGGGTGTAACAATAAGATTAATTAGTTTGTGTATGTGTTTTCTTTTTATTTTGTTGCATTGACATTCAAAAATACTGTAAGTAGTTCATAAACATAGCAATACATATATATAGACTTCACTTATTCTAGAGTGAGTGACATAAGAAAAAGAGGAGTGACAAGCATAGAATAGGAATTCTTAGGCATTGGGAACCACACTTACATTGTATGCAAGGGAAACACAACTGATAATCCATGACTGTAATGAAGGACAAAATAAATGAAAAGGGATGAAAAATAGTAAGTAAGAGTTTAAAAAATCCCATATCTCTTAGCCATGTATACACATACTCACACATAGAAAATTGAGAACTAAACTTACATTGTAAATAAGGGAAACACACCTGATAATATATGAATCTAATGAAGGACAAAATATATGAAAAGGAATGAAAAAAAGTAAGTTAGAGTTTAACAAATCTCATATCTCTTAGGCATGTACAATATAAACATACTCATGCACAACAAACTAGGAACCACACTTACATTTTAACTATGACTGTAATGATTGCAATATAAACTAAATGGAAACACAATGGCTAACTTATGGCTGTAGTGACTACAATATAAACTATAGGGAAACACAACTATTTAACTATGACTATAATTATTGCAATACAAACTGTAGGGAAACACAACTACTAACCTATGATTGCAATGGTTATAATGAAGAACAATGTAAAGATTACAAATTTAAAACAATAAGTCAGAGATTAACAGATCTCATATCTTAAAGACATGTACAACATAAACATACTCACACACAACAAACTGGGAGCCATACTTTTATTTTATTGCAGGGAAACACAATTGTTTAACTATGACTATAATGATTGCAATATAAACCATAGGGAAACACAACTGCTAACCTATGACTATAATGGATGTAATGAAGAACAATATAAAGCTTACGAATGGAAAATAGTAAGTCAGAGCTTAAAAAATCTCATATCTTAAGGGCATGTATAACACAGACATACTCACACACAACAAACTAGGAACCACACTTACATTTGAATGCATGAAAAGATAATTGTTTAACTATGACTATAATGATTAAAATATAAACTATAGGAAAACACAAATGCTAACCTATGACTATAATGGTTGTAATGAAGATCAATATAAATCTTACGAATGGAAAAATTTAAGCCAGAGCTTAATAATCTCATATCTTAAAGGCATGTACAACATAAACATACTCATGCACAACAAATTGGGAAACACACTTACATTTTATCACAGGGAAACACAACTACTAATCTATGAATTTAATGGTTGTAATGAAGAACAATATAAAGGTTACAGATGAAAAATAGTATGAGTTTATAAAATATCACATCTTTTGTGCATGACCAACTCATTACATGCATAAATGATATAAATAATCTCAATGTAGAAGAATACCTGGAACAATATGGAAGCTACTAGTCTAGAATTTGTGTTGTTGCCTCCTCTTCTTGTTATGTCTCTCAATTTTGTGCTTGTCACTCCTCTTTTTCTTATGTTTCTCACTCCATAATAAGTCAAGTCTTCAAGTATCTCATGACTATTTGAATTGGGAATTATTGTGATTTGTTTCATGATTATTTGATATGGCGTATTAAATTTCTATCCTCTTTCAAATTTGAATTTTGAATGATATGAATTGTAGATATGATTTTTTTCAACCATTAAATTTTGAGTTGATTGGTTTGGTGGAATGTTTGCATTCTTTTCCATAATTTTTTTCATGAAGAAGGACAACCTTACAACTTATTTTTGTGGATGCAAGTGGGCACAAATGTGAAGTGACTAGTATGTGTGTGGTTCATTTGGCGAGATGGGACAAACGCCTATCGATACATGTTGTAGGTCTCATGTTTGATGAGATAGGTGGATGCTTATATGTGTTGTTTTGGTCATACTTTTGTGGGAAACTTGGCTATAATAAGTTATCATCTAAGTCAAAGATGGGACACATGGGTTTGTATAGTGTTGACATGGCAAGCCTATTTTGTTGTGTAGTGTTGTGTTGTATGTAAGGGAGTCTTGTGTTGGTGCGACAACTAGGTTTCAATATTTATGTAGGTGAGGGTCTAATTTTATGAGCACCCAAATATTGTCAGTGATATGCCAAAAAAGCTTTGAATATACTCTGACTTGTTTGGCTACTAGCCTGTACTTATTCTGCAAACAAATATATACCAAAAAATGTGCATTTAATATTTGATTATTATTTGGGATTTATGTGGTTTTTTATGCATGTTTATTTTTGTCATATCTGCAGGAGAGGAGTACTATTATGGGCCCCAACATGTTCCAATCCTATCACATGTTTGGGACCTTGCACATGTTGTGGCTCCTCTTCTCAATATATTTCTTTTTTTCATAAAATATTTGAGTAGAAAGCGCTATAATAATGTTGAGTTAATTGAGATATTTGAAAAATGGAATTATCATTTAGAATTATGGATTTGATAAATGCAATGATATATTTGAAAATGAATATCTTTCAATTTTATGATTTAAGAGAATTATTCCATAAGATTATCGATTAAAGGTTACTGGTAAGTGGGCAAGTGTAAGAATGTGTGTGCAAGAGCAGGTTGAAGGATGAGAACTTGATTGAGACAGGACCATTTAGTTGGATGACAACGATAAGCAAGAATTGAATCTAGAATCTCACACACCACAGTAGACCATGACATCTGCATTTGTTTGTAATTGATAAGTATCATTTTATATTGTGTGAAATCATAATTTGGTGAAACAAGCAATCTTGTGAAAGAAATGAGTTTAGTGCATCCTTGTCTTACCCTGTCTATCTCAAAGTTTGATATTAAATGATATTGGAAATGCATTCTATCATATACAATTATCATATAGAAAATGATTGTAGTATATTTGCTTTTTGACAAACTTGAAAATAGGCTTTTGAATAAGGAAGTGAAAACATAAAATAATAGTAATGCTTGTAAATCCCTACATAGAAATAAAGATATGTATATATATCTATATATACGTATATATGTGGGTAAAATTAAAACCACTATCTCCAAATATAGCAAAGAGATATATGTGGCCAAAGGGGGGATTGAAGAGACAATCTAGAAAACAGTAGGAGAAGATAAAGGAAAAAGCTTGACAGAGGAGGAAAATGAAGGATTGAGAAGTTGTTGCTAATTCCATCAAAGGATAAATCACCAAGAATCGCTCAAGGAGAGGTAATTTGAACCCATCTCAGATGTTTCTCTTTTGAGTCAAATGGGTATTCATTAGGCAAGTGAAAAAAGGTTGGGGGCCATATTGTGGCCAATTTTTTTTTAAAATTGAAAGGCTATAACACGAGCGTGTTATAATGTGCTCACATTATGGCTTGGTGTGACCAAGCCTAAGGCTCAATCACATTGAGCCTATAATGCACCAACGTTATAACATGAGTGAGTTATAGCTTATTAAAACAAAAAAAAGAAAACCATTTCATTTCATTTTCACTATTGTATTTTCTTGCCCGCAGCCAACAAACCTTGCTATTGTGCACTCGCATTTTGGAAGCATCAAAAATTACAATTTCTTCATCGAATCTTTACAATTTTGTTGCCAAGATTTCGCCATGTTGACGGGAAGGTCAAATAAGTAAGCATTATTTGTTTTCTTTTGTGAATTTGTTCTTAAATAGGTAAATTTAGGTTGTTTTTTATGTTCATTTCTTTCATTTGTAGGAGTTGATAATCAACCTGAAAATCCTCCTCAAAACCCTTCTCCTTCTCATGAACAAGCACATGAACAAAATCCTTAAAAACCACAACAAAAAACTGCTCCAACAATTCCTCAACATCCTCTTGGTACTCAGCAAAATTTAATGCGGGAAATTGAAAACAACAAAAAATAGATTGAGTTAATCGCGAGGTTGAACAATCCTATAAGTTCAACCGTGGAAAGAAGCACACTTGTGAATTCACTTCAATCCATGTTAACACATGTAGATGCAATCAACAAACAATTAAGTGGTTGGGTAGATAGGAGGCAGGTGTGTAGGAATTTTTATGTAGATAACTTATCATATAAAGAAGTAAAAGATGAAAAAATTATAAAATATGATTTGTGCTCACTATTCACTGACCCACACACAAATCCAACTCTTGACCTTAATACCAAGAGGATTTCCTATCTATTAGTGCCACCACCAAGGGATTAGGAACTATTTTTATGATAGGTGGTGAATGGTTTTTGACTATCCACCATGCAAAAATAACAAGGTCCCCCAATATTTTTTAAGGAAACTCTACTGCGAGTTCATCTTCAAAAAAATCCCCAACTATTTTGATATGAGGTACTTTCAGGGGAGAGGTGGAGGGTCAACACAAGATAGACTAGGTGCACGCTAGGATCCGTAGCGACAAGGGAGACAAGCACTCGCTAGGATAGCTCATGACCATGTCGTTATCCCTTTCATCATGAAGGAGAGTGCTGAGGTGGACACTTTGTAGTCTATCAGCTCTTTGACCCAGAGTATCATCTAGTGTGCCAATCCTGCAATATAGCACTATCCAAGGGAGAGTTCGAGGGGTAGGCTTCCACCCTATTTTTTCCAGGTTTGTGGGTTGGCTTGTACATATGACCCCATAGATAGTTAGGAGGTTGGTGCACAAGATATGTCTACAACTATGGAGTTGGCGATGACAAATGACATTTTGAATGAGGCTTTCAACGTCGATACTCAAGTAAATGTTAGCATGTTCAATGAATTTAATTTATTAAATTTTATTTTTTAAATGCAAGATTAACTAATTTAGTTTAATGATTGTAATTAAATTTCAGGGTCACGATGTTGATACTAGATACACCGACCCTCCACTTGTTTATTAATCCATTGCATCTACTGCTGAGGTATGCAACTAGTAAACAATTATAAATATTACATGTGAATAGCATTGTTATATGAATGGTATTCTAATTTTGATTTTGGATGTTGAATAGGCTAATATTGGAGGTTTTGTGGGAACACCTCCCAGTGCTAGTGGAGTTGTACAAACATTCAAGTAGGTAATAGAATAAAGATTTTAACTAATGAATTGTACTTAATAGATTTGTGTAGTTTGTATTCATATCATTGATTACATTGCATTGCACATCTTTCAAACTCAAATCATTACTTCAAATTTCATAATTAATAACTAGATGTTGATAGATGACAAAATTTCAATTACAATACAGTTGTTTATAAATTCAACACAAGCAGTGATCCAATTACTTCACATAGCATAAGTAATAACTAGGAGCTACTGCCAATTGCATTTTCTTCTCATGGCATTCCATGAGACCACTTTTTATTGAGGCATTTTTTCAAACAATTCACTGCCTTGTCTATGCTATGGATGCTTGGAAAAAATCTATGAAAGAATAATAGTAATCAATAACATAGACAAGGAAATGAGTTGTTTGAAAAAATGCCTCAAAGAAATGTGGTCTCATGGTGATGTCCATCACCACGATACCTAATTTATTTGAGGCATTTTTTCAAACAGATCAACACCTTTTCTATACTACCACATTTTCCATACATGTCTACCAAAGCATTTTATCAAATAGTTCACTTCCTTGTTGCTATGGATAAAATCCTAAAATTGGTGCTTTCCAAAAAACTATGGATGCTTTAAAAAAATCTATCAAAGCATAATAGTAAGCAATAGCATAGACAAGGAAGTGAGTAGTTTTAAAAATTTCCTCGAAGAAGTATGGTCTCATGGTGATGGAATGCCATTCCATCACCATGAGACCACATTTCTTTGAGGCATTTTTTCAAACTAATCACTACCTTAAGAATAGAAACCAAGCCTTTAGCTTAAATTCCCTTACAAATTCTTTTCAAGGTCCTCATCCTCATCCTTAATTTACCAATTCATGGAACCTTCCACCTGTTATTCCACTTGTTCATATCCCCACCCCTCCCTCTTCATATCGGGATTTCCCTCCATCTCATAACCAAGACCACACTATACCATCCACCCCATCCCAACATAATACCATAGAGAAGGCAATGAATTGTTTAAAAAAAATGCCTCAAAGAAATAAATTCTCATGGTGATGGAATTCCATGACACATTTTTTTTTCATGGTATTCCATCACCATGAGACCGCATTTCTTTCAGGCATTTTTTCAAATAGTTCACTGCCTTCTCTATGCTACCACATTTTTCATACATGTCTACCAAAGAATTTTATCAAATGGTTCACTGCCTTGTTGCTATGGAAAAAATCCTAAAACAGGCGCTTCTTAACAAGCTATGGATAGGGAAAATAGTAAGCATGATAGTAAGAAATATACAGTTCAATAAGTACTCAAAATTTTGTTCATTATCTCTTACATTTTAAGCCATGACATGAATCACTATTGTAGTTTTCGTGATTGAATAATTTGTTGTTTTATTTTTAGATGTTGCAAGCAGATACACCTCCAGATGTTCATAGGGCAATAAAGCTTGGTGTTTCTTCTATTATAGACTCCTCGATGCCTCTCATGGGGTTATGAGGAAAACTACTAAATTTAAATTTACATTCGTTGTTATAGCTATTAGTTAGTAAAAAATCAAATCATTATTGATTCATAGTTTAATTTATCTTTGGATGGTTTCTATAGGGCTTCAACATGCCACAACATGGGAATGTGAATATTTCCCTCAAGGAGAGTGATCATCTAGTGGCGGTAAGTGATTATTTTGTTAAATATATCATTTTTTATAATGTAATTTATATATATTACTGTCTTTACTTGTTATTGTATCAGGTAAAGCTTGATTAGGAACTAAAACTTAGGAGGAGCACTGCGAGCACTCCTCAACCTCAAAGTAAATGAGTGACAAACTTATCACCATCCGATCGACCAACAAAGGGAAAGAGTTTTTTTCAAGATCTTGGAGGGCAATGACTTTTGATTCCATGACCCTTTGTTGTATGCCTATATGTCATTTCTGGACATATTTTATATTGCATATATTTGGCATTGTATTCCTATATGGTCATTTTGTATATATTTTATACTTATATCAACATATATTGATGTATGCCTACATGGCTATTTGGTTAATACAATTTTTTTTTATTGATGGTGTCCATATTTGCATTATAAATCCACGGTTCAATAGATATGAGTTACGTGTATTCAAGTGTATACTTTACAACTTACATGTATACTTTGTGACTTACATGTATTCCAATGTATACTTTGTGACTTGCGTGTTTTCATGTGTATACCTTGTATTCATGCATATACCTTGTATATTTCATTCCGAACTAATCACGAGTATTATGTTTAATGAACAACTAAAAATCCAACAACATTCTGAGAGCTAAAGCATCCACAAGAGAGTATATGGATAAAGCATGAGTGAGAGAGTCTATGGAAGCAATTAGTGTGGATCACAAGCATGCATGAGAAATTATATGGAATTAGTGGGAAAAAAAATTCAAGAAGTGACTAAGTGGATTTCTCAATTATTCAACCGAAAATGAAAAATGAGGGTGAAAGAAAAATGATAGAATCATGCCCAAACTAATTCTCATAAATAGCTAATGTGTATACTATGTATTCATGTGTATACTTCAAGGCGTATGTGTATTTTAGTACTTGTGCTTCACTTATTCACATGTATGCTTCACTTATTCATGTGTATACTTATTAATTGGTTAGCCCTAACATTGCTCATTGTTGTCCTTCATGGTTTGTCTTGAATATTTATTGATTGATGCTAAACAACTTTATTAGTTGATGCTAAACAACTTAAATATTTCCAAAAATGATTCACCAACAATTTATCATTTACTTATGTGCTAATTCAATATGGAATCCAAAAAAAAGTTAAAAGGGATAAAGCTAGGTAGGAGAGGGAAGATAGATATTTATATAGTGTAACCTATTATACCTTCTCTATACAAACCTCTAATGGCTCTTGTATGCTTTATTATTTCATTTTATACTTTTCATATCTCATTTTCATACGTGGATCATCACTTCTCTCAATTTTTTTCCTTCTCCTATTCCAGGTCCTCACCTCAACTTGTGGTATTCTAAAATAAGCTCTAGTTTGTGGTGGGCACCTACTAAGATTCAAAGGAGTCATTAGTTTTCCCCTTAGTTGTCTTGGGTGATTTTATTATTTCTTGGCTGGTTACAATGTATTTGATAGTTAATTTTGTGGAGATGAAACCTTTCATTCTTTACAGTAAGACATTTTAGGTAGATTCATCTTCAATAAGAACTAGAGTTAATTATTTCTTTTGTTTTCTTTGAAATACTCATTGGAGTGGGGTTAGGATAATTTTAAATGAAATATATGGTTGAGTAGATGCATAGGTTGTGAATTTTTCTAGCACTAAATATACCTATTTAATTAACTACTTTATTTGGAAACTTGGAGGTTTTGATTTTTACTCCTTTTTCATCGCCAAATGTTATTATTGTTATTTCACTTACTTGGATTTGAAGCTTTTTTGGAGTGAAGGAAGAAGTAGGATTAAAATTATCCTTCTCATATATGTCATCCCATTTATTACCCAAGGAAAATTGACTTGGTTTGTCCACCATGTGTCCAACTTCTTGCCCATATTTTCACCAATTACTTATTCTATATTCACACCAACCTAGCTTCTTCAAAGAATGCATACAAATTTCTTCTAGAATGTTTGATATGATTGTGAAGGGGTAGGAATAGGGGTTTTAATATCTCATGTATCAACATATATTTATACCTCTTCTTTGGGCTATTTTTAGCTTCTACTTATGGTCAAGGCTCTAGTGTGAACTTATTAACATCATTGTCCATGATTCTCTTTAGCTAGGTCATAAGACACCATGTGGGCTCATATTTCAATTGAACTATGATTAGGTTTAGCTATAAATCTTTCAAAAAAATTATAGAATCTTGAAAAATTTCCTCTTTACAACAACCATATTATTGTAAGGGAAAGGAGGATAGTTAAAAAATGTCATTCCCTTTCTAGACTTGAGGATGATCATACAAGATTTTAAGAGTCATGTAGCCTTCTCATTTGTGATTAGAGCCATAATAGGAATAAGAAAGTTTCCTAAATATTAATATTAATAATAATCAATTCAATGTAAGTATGAGATCCACATAGTAATTGGATCATAATCCATTCAAGAACAAAAAGGTTTAGGCTTTCCTCAACTATTTTGACACCCAGATGTTTTACCTCTTTCATGAAATCATATGTTTTTGGTGTGGAAAACTCAAACTTGTCAACTGTCATTTGAATCTTTCTCTTTTCCTTTATTTTGCATGCCATCATAAGGGATCGGGCCGATTGAACGTAGCTTAGAGTGATTGTACGTGTTTGGGTACGAAAGAGGACCATGCCTAGCATAAACGTACCCATTTGAACATGTTGGAATAGTTTGTTTAGTCATACAAGTTGCAAAATGAAAGTTGCACCACTTTGCAACTTTACACTGCTTGCATTTAACAACTTTTTCTCATCTGAAAAGTCATCACCATGGGAAAACACCTCTGAGATAGAAAAAACCAAGAGAGGTTATTGTAGAAGGTTTCAACATGATCTCATAGCCTTAGACAAAGAGTTTGTAATCATCACAATTTTTGAGTAATAGCCCATGAAATATTGTAGCCATTTTGCACTTTGTACTCGTAAGAGATCGAGCCGATTGAATGTAGCTCAAAGTGATTGGGCATGTTTGTGTGCAAAAGAGGATCATTCATAACATAAAATTACCCATCTGAATGTGTTGGAACAATCCATTTGGTCGTATGAATTGTAGAATGAAAGTTGCACTACTTTGCAACTTTACACTACTTGCATTTGACAACTTTTTCTTCAACTACAAATTTGTCACCACGAGAAAACACCTATGAGATAGAAAAAACTGAGAGAGGTTATTATAGAGGGGCCCAATTCAATCTTGTGGCCTTAGATGAAGAGTTTTTAAGTGTCACGTTTTTTTATTAATATCCCGTTGGAGATTGCAACCATTTTGCACTTTGGACTCTTAAGGGATCGAGCCAATTGAACGTATCACAGAGTGATTCGGCATGTTTTAGTGTGAAAGATAACCATGCATAGTGTAAAGCTACCTATCTGGATATTTTGGAATAGTTTATTTGGTCACATGAATTGCAAAACAAAAGTTGCACAACTTTGCAACTTTACACTACTTGCATTTGACAATTTTTTTCTTCAACTGAAAAAGTCATCACCATGAGAAAATGCCTCTGAGATAGAAAAAATAAAAAGAAGTTATTTTAGATGGTCCCAACATGATCCCATGGCATCATACAAATAGTTTTTAAGTGTCATTATTTCTGAGTAATAGCCTGTCAAGGATTGCAACCATTTTGCATTTTGGACTTTTAGGGTATTGAGCCAATTAAACGTAGCTCAGAGTGATTCAGTGTGTTTGGGTGTGAAATAGGACCATTAATAGCATAAATGTACCCATATGGATGTTTTGGATTAGTTTTTTTGGTTGTACGAGTTGCAGAACAAAATTTGCACCACTTTGCAACTTTACACTGCTTGCATTTGACACTTTCCATCAAGTGAAAACTAGACACTACGAGAAAATGACTCCAAGATAACAAAAAGCAAGAGAGGTTATTGTAAAGGGGCCATATGTGATCCCAATGCTTCAGACAAATTTCCTGTAAATGACATGGTCTCTGAGTAATAGGCCATCAAAAAATTTTGCCCTTTTGCAATTTGGACTCTTAAGGGATTGTGTCGCATGAATGTAGCTCAAAATGATTCAGCATGTTTGAATATGAAAGAGTACCATGCCTAACCTAAATGTACCCATACAGATGTGTTGGAACTATTGGTTTGATCATACGAGTTGCAGAATGATAGTTGCACCTCTTTGCAACTTTACACTACATGCATGTGACACTTTTTTTGTCAAGTGAATATTACGACCAAAGGAATATGAAAATATTTTATGATTCATCTAAAATATTAGATCTATATGTGGAACAGAGGAGGGAAAAATCAAATAGTTTTAAAAATGTAGAAGTTGTCAAAACCAACTTTAGACTCCAAGATCACCTGCATGAAAATGGATACCTGTCACAAGAGAATGGATGGAGAAAAAAAACAAGGGTTTGAAGCTCTAAAAAATAGAACAAAAATAAACTGTATTAATCAGAGAGTATGTTATGAATATACAATGGATCAATCCTTATAAAAGGAGATCATGCAAACCCTAAAGAAACCCTAAAAGAAGCCCTAATAGGAAAACATTTAATAATTAATATAATTATTAAATGTCACTTTATGCAAACTAAAGTGAAATCTTAAGAAGGGAATAAAGGTAACTTAATCAACATAATTAAGTTAAAACCTTTACTCTAACACCCCCCCTTAAGATGAGTAAAAGTGCAACTACAAACATGTGCAAGAAAACAAAGGTAACTACAATGCAAAAAGGAAAACATGGGTCCCGACAACTAGGCCAGATCAGGTACCCAAATACAACCAAATCTCTGTAAAGTGGAAAAATTGAGAAAACCTCATGAGAAAAACTCTACTCCAAAAAGAGATGCAGAAAGCCAAGAAAAACATCACTGAAGTAGAAGAAGTTACAAACAACTGTCGAAAGATGACTGCTATGGTGCTGAAGAACCTCCGTTGAAGATAGGATGATCAGGATCAAGAAGACAACAATCTGCATGAGTGCCCCAAAATGACACTACTTGAATCAGATGGCAAACAAAGGCAAACACCTGGAACGAAGATACAGATGGCACAAGTACCAATAGTCTGAAAAACACTAATCAACTGAAAATGAAAGATTCCTTCCAAGGTGAAACCAAGGAAGAATTAGCACGAAAAGTATAACACCCCCCCATAATGCTGAACTGGGAGAGCCTGGCAGATCTACAGAAATGGTGTGTAACACCCTGTAGTGCATGAAGAAGAAGAAACGACATCTGAAAGTGCGCAAGAAAGCACCTACAACTGAAAAAGTGGTGTGCAAAACAAAACACACATGCATGAGGCTGGAATCATATGGATCCACTGTCGTCGTGGAGGGACACTCACTAGACAAAGGTGTGATGGCAAAACAAAGGCACTATACAACCCCCCCATGGCACTTCATAATATAGTGCGAGTACAAAATATGGCACAACCTTATGTGCAAAATCCCCAAAATACATGTACAATAGTATGACACTTTATCTCAGTGCGCTTACATAAAATATTGCTTACAAATAATGTTCAAAATGCCCACAAAGGACAAAAAATAGGAAATACATGAAGAACAGCCGAAAACAAAGCATCCCATGCAAACGAGAAGTTTCCAATAGCGAATATGTCCAAGTAATTCACTAGAGTGTGAAAACACAAAAGACTGAATAAAATATACCTGGAGGGAAATCTAATACATACAAAAAAGAAAATAGTGCATGCACTGATGAATGTTCACATCTGCCTCCATGATGGAAAATAACTTCAAATTTGTGTAGATGAAAATTTTTGAAAAAATGGCCTACACCACTATGAAGTGCTCGAAACTAGCTTTCCGTCGATATCTCATTTGCCAAAAATGGACATCGTGGCCAAAAGTTATGAATTTTTCAAAAAACTGAATTTAGCTTGCAGGAAACAAGTTTTCTAACAAAAAAAGTTTATTTCTAATTTGATTTATGGAAGATCTACTCACTATTTGTAGACAAAAATAAAAACCTAGAAATATTTTGATGCTAGAAACAAAACCCAGAAATTGTTTTTTGATCGAACAAGCAGAAGATTAAAAAATATTTTTTTTTTACCTTCAGCCAGGAGAAAAATAACATCCAACACTTTTTGGACTGCGATTTTCTCCAGATTTGTGCAAGATATGCAAAATCTAAAAGATACACAATTCAAATTTTGACGCTGGCTACAAAACCCAGAAATCGTTTTTCTTGCAAATAACTAAAAATTGGATTTTTGAAGCAAAAATGATGACGACTCCAATAAAAAACGACTTGCAACAAACCCTTGTAGCTCCAAATTCTTCAAACAAGAACACGCATGCAGTAGGAAAGCTCTGATACCATGTAGAAGTTGTCAAACCAACTTCAGACTCCAAGATCACCTGCATGCAAATGGATACCTATCACAAGGAAGAGAATGGATGGAGAAAACAAACAAGGGTTTGAAGCTCTGAAAAATAGAACAAAAAGAAATTGTATTAATTAGAGAGTATGTTATGAATATGCAATGGATCAATCCTTATAAAAGGAGATCATGCAAACCCTAATAGGAAAAACCCTAAAAGAAGCCCTAATAGGAAAACATTTAATAATTAATATAATTATTAAATGTCACTTTATGCAAACTAAAGTGAAATCTTAAGAAAGGAATAAAGGTAACTTAATCAAGATAATTAAATTAAAACCTTTACTCTAACAAAAAATGAAAATGCTAAAGCCCGAGATCATAACTAGAATAAGGGATGTTGAAGATCAGATGTCAGAACAAAGAACTAAAGATAATTGCATTTTTTTTCATCTCCTTCACTGGCTAGCTAGAATTCTTTGAAAGATTTGCATGCCTCTAATGAAGGATGATCTATACAAAGATTACAAAATGAGAGGGGTGGTTTATACAAATATTTAAAGAGACAATAGGGTATTTGTAGATGAAATATTGTAAAGTAGAGATTAGAAGGGAAATGAACTACAAACACTAGTATATGATACTCAAACTTGGAAGTGGTATTCATTTCTTTTTTATGTAATTATGCAATTCAACATTCTTTATCAATCATTATAGATATGCTAATTTCTATTCTATTTTTGTTACCAAATGCATTTCTATTACTTTTTCATCGGAACTATGTTTTTGGTTTCAAAATTTTAGTAAATATCATTATAAATGTTTGAGGGCAGCAATAAATCCTTACTAGGGATCTAGAGCCAAAACTCAATTACAATGTTTGAGGGTAGCCATAATTTTTAGTTGCAAGAGGATAAATTGTAGATCTAAAAGGTAAAGCCACAAAACATAAACAACAAGGAATATGATAGGTGGGGCAACAAGGAATATGATAGGTGGCAACAAGGAACATGATAGGTGGTAGGGAGAATATATTTATATCAAAATTCTGATACTCTAACTATAAGACAACAATAGAAGTAGATCCTAGGGTCATAAAATCTAACTATCAACTTGAATACATTAACATCAAAATAAACATTGAAAACATATAGATAGAAATAAGATAACAATTATTGTGATCGAGTCACTTAATTATTCGAAAAACTCATTCCAATGGAGTATATTTGGTATTTTGGATATTTTAAACTTCCCTTTATTTCACCAACCCTTATTAAGTGAATGTGGAAGTGAATGTGGTTGTATCTCAGACGTGTGCACATGTATGAGGTAATTTTGGTATTGTTTAAAGTATCTTAAGAGAATAATCTATGACTCCATAACAAACCTTGATGGGTGTCATAAAAGGGAGTAGCATTTGGTTGAGATTTAAACATATGGGAACCATTTTTGAAACCCTTGATCCCAATTAATCAACCATGCTAGGGTTTCTAGGTTTTCTTATTCTATACATAGCTTAATTATCTCAATTACTTTGAGGATTTAATTAGAGGCAAATATCATGAAAAATCTATAGGGAAAATATTAAAAAGTCAGTCTCTTAAAGATTGAGGATAGCCACCTTTCACCAAAGATATTACAACTATGAAACAATAACAAAGAAGAAAAATTGCATAGGCAGTGGCAGGGATAAAAGAGTCACAATCATTTCAAAAAGGGATAAATCAAACCAATATAAGGCATGATTTATGAAAATGCTCATCAATATATGATGATAGTCTATTAAAAAATGGAAATACAAAGGAAGTAGATTATGAGATTAAAGGGATAGATTAATAAATAAAAAAGAATAAACAGTCACTTGAGGACTCCCAAGAAACAAAGGTAAAATGTGAAGAGCCCACAATAAAATGGTGTTAAATTCATAGAAGAAGGGAGTGTTCCTTTGATTCTATGCCTTTCAAATGATCATGATCTTCATGGGCAATATAACAAGGAGGGACAAGAATAACCCTTTATGACCATGAAATCTTGAAGAGGGTAGCAAGAAAAAAAGGGAAAATATGGGAACATAGTTGATGGATAAGATGATAGTAAAAAGAACAACAATAGTGCCTCAAAGGAGCAACAATACAAATGGAAATGAATACATAAGAAATAAAAATGTGCTTATGTTATGAAAATGTTGATTTTCTATAGGTTTCTTTTCTCCCTCTCTATCCTTAGCCATCCATCCACCCTTATCCATATAGGTATCTCACTTATCCCTAAAACCTCAACCCTCAAAACTATGCCTTAAACCCTAATCCCTCAACCCTATACTATAAAAACCCTTGATACATCTAACCTTAAACCTAAACTCTAATCTCTCTCTCTCTCAATCCATCTATCTCTCTCCCACTCCCTCTCCCTCTCTCACCCTCTCTCTCTCTCCCACACTCTCACTCTCCCTCTCTTAGGTATCTCCCTTCCACCCCCTCTCACTCTCTCTCTCCCTCTCTCTCAAGTATATCCTTCCCACCCCATCTCTCAATCTCTCAAGTACCTCCCTCCTACCCCCTCTCCCTCTCTCAGGTATGTCTCTTTATCTCACTCACTCCCTCTATCTCTCTCCCACTCCCTGTCTCTATCACTCCCTCTATCTCTCTCCCACTCTCCCAAGTCTCTCCATCCCACCCTCTCTGTCTCTCTCTTCCTCTCTCAGGTCTCTCTCTCTCTATCTCACTCACTCCCTCTATCTCTCTCCCACTCCCTCTCTCTCTCACTCCCTCTCTCTCCCACTCTCTCCCTCCCTCTCTCTCAGGTCTCTCCCTCCCATCCCCTCTCACTCTCTCTATCTCAAGTCTCTCTCCTACCCCCTTCCTCTCCCAGGTCTCTCTCACACTCCCTTTATCTCCCACTCCCTCTCCATCCCACCCCCTCTTCCTCTCTCAAGTCTCTCTTTCACTCTCTCTATCTCTCTCCCATCCCTCTATCTCCCACTCCCTCTCTCTCGCACTCCCTCTCTCTACCTACATAACTAAATAACTCTCTGTATCTACTTCTCCCTCCATATTTTCATCCCTCTCTACCCTAATCCCTAATCCCTCAACCCCTATACCCTCAACTCTCTACCCTCAACCTTAAACCCTCAACCCTCAACCCTTAAACCCTCTATCCTCTACCCCTAACCCAATACCTTCTACACTCAACCCTATACCCTATACCCTCTATCCTTAAACCCTTAAACCTTAAAATCTCTACCCTCAACCATAAACCCTCTACCCTCAACCTTAAAACCTAAACCCTTAAACCCTCTAC
>CM021102.1:492999522-493125082 GCA_007115665.2 Sequoiadendron giganteum | reverse complement strand
CTCAACCTTAAACCCTCAACCCTCAACCCTTAAACCCTCTATCCTCTACCCCTAACCCAATACCTTCTACACTCAACCCTATACCCTATACCCTCTATCCTTAAACCCTTAAACCTTAAAATCTCTACCCTCAACCATAAACCCTCTACCCTCAACCTTAAAACCTAAACCCTTAAACCCTCTACCCTCAACCCTAATCCCTTAACCCTTAAACTCTCAACCCCTATACGCTGTACCCTATACATTAGACCCTCAAACCTAATCCCTCAACCCTACCCTCCAACCCTCTACCCTCAACCTTAAGCCTCAGCCCTCGATCAGTAAACCCTAAACCCTTAAACCCTCTACCCTTAACCCTCAGCCCTCAGCCCTCAACCCTGCCACTCTGCCGCCAAGCCCTTAAAATATCACCCTCAACCCTCAGCCTTAAAACCTAAACCTTGCCCAAACCCTAAACCCTCAACCCCTATACCCTCACACATACATTTGGACCATGAAAATCCTAAACCTATACCACTCAACCTTAGAAGCCTCAGCCCTCAGCCCTCAGCCCTCCCAACCCTCAGTCGCCAAACCCCAAACCCTTAAACCCTCTACCTCTACCCTCTACCCTCTACCCTTAACACAATACCCTCTACCCTCAACCTTATACCCTCTACCCTTAAAACCTTAAACTATCTACCCTCAACTCTAAACCATCTACCCTCAACCATCAACCCTTAAAACCTAAACCCTTAAACCCTCTACCCTCAACCCCTATACTCTCTACCCTATACATTGGACCCTCAGCCCTAATTCCTCAACCATATATCCTCAACCCTTTACCCTCAACCTTAAAACCTAAACCTTAAACCCTTAAACCATTTATCCTCTACCCTTAACCCAATACCCTCTACCCTCAACCCTCAACCCTCAACCCTTAAACCCTTAAACCATTAAACTCTCTACCCTCAACCCTAAACCCTCTACCCTCAATCCTCAACCCTCTACCTTCAACCATTAAACCCTCTACCCTCTACCCTCAACCCAATACCCTCTACCCTCAACCCTAATCCCTCAACCCTCAACCTTAAACCCTAAACCCTAAACCCTAAACCCTCAACCCCCTACACCCTCTACCCTATACATTGGACCCTCAACCCTAATCCCTCAACCATATACTTTGAACTCTCTATCCTCAACCTTAAACCCTCAACCCTCAACCCTTAAACCATCTACCCTCTACCCTTAACCCAATACCCTCTACCATCAACCCTAAAACATACATATCCCCTACCCTTAAACCCTTAAACTCTCTACCCTCAACCCTAAACCCTCTACCCTCAACCCTCAACCCTTAAAAAATAAACCCTTAAACCCTCTACCCTCTCCCTCTACCCTCTACCCTCAACCCAATACCCTCTACCCTCAACCCTAATCCCTCAACCCTATACCCTCAACCCTTAAACCCTCAACCCTATAGATCATCGACCCTATACCCTCAATTCTCAACCCTTTACCCTATACATTGGATCCTTCACTCCTCTTCTCTCCTCTCTATCTCACTTCTCCCTCCATCCCTCCCTCTCTACCCTAATCCCTCAACCCTTTACCCTAAATCCTCAATCCCTCAACTGTCAACCCTTAATCCCTCAACCCTGAACCTTGAACCCTGAACCCTTAAACCCTTAAACCCTAATCCCTCAACCCTTAAGCCCTCTACCCTCTACCCTCTACACTATACATTAAACCCTAAACCCTCAATTCTCAACCATCTACCCTATACATTGGATCCTCAACCATTTATCCTAAAACCTATATAATCAACCCTATAACCTCAACCCTCAACCCTAATCCCTCAACCCTAAACCCTTAAACCCTAAACCTCATCCCTCAACTCTTAAACCCTTAAACCCTCAAACCTTAAATGCTTAAACCTTCAACCCTCTACCCTATACGTTAAACCCTCTACCCTATACATTGGAACCTCAACCCTAATCCTCAACCCTATAGGTACTCAACCCCTATCCCTCTCTCTCTATCTATCTCACCTCTCTGTCCCTCCCTAATCCTTTAAAATCTCTATCCTAATCCCTCAACCCTATACCCTAAACTCTTTAACCCTCAACCCTCAACCCTCAACCATCTACCCAATACCCTGAACCCTCAAATCTAATCCCTCAAACCTAAGCTCTCAACCCTTAAATCCTTAAACCATCAACCCTCAATTCTAAACCCTAAACCCTAAACCCTAATCCCTCAAACCTAAGCCCTCAACCCTTAAACCCTTAAACCCTCAACTCATAATCCCTAAACCCTTACTCCCTCAACCCTAATCCCTAAACCCTTGATGGTCGATCACAAAAGGATATAAAAGTCATGGAAAATCGTAACCTGGGAATTGGACATTCCAGCAGGTGACTAACATCTTCTTATGATCGTTCATTTACATTGTCAAACCAGGGAACGTATACTTGAAATGGAGCGGCACTGTATGTGTACTAAGAACCAATTTCAGCCACAATTTACTAGAAATAAATGCTTGGAAGGAATTCTACTTATACTGCAAGAACGTAAGGTATAGCCTTCCTAACTTAAGCATAACTTAATCAAAGCATAAATCATGATAACTATTACCGAGGAACAAACTATGAACTGGTCTTATGTTGCAGGAACAAACACAAAGATGCATTCCCGATGCTGCAAGAACAATATAAGACTGAGTTTGTGCTGAAACCTTTAAGAATGAAATTCTAACTTCTAATTAACAGGAAATAAACAACTAACTACAGATACTCACTAAGTGGGCCCCCTTAGCAAGCATCAACCGGTTTATGCAAGAATTGAAATCAAAACTTCATCAAATTTTATTCATAAACTTGGAATCATATACATTGATCATTCTGCTTGTAAGAAAACTAACACAAAACTTTATTTCTCATTATAATACTAATCTTAATACACTATGTTCTGTTTCTATTATGTTCTGGTCTGGTGTTCACTCACACAGGAGGAACACTTATTTATAGAAAAACAACTAACTAACTAACTCTAACAGAGAAAGACGTGGACATAAATGCTTCTTGACGCCGAAGAGCATACTTCTCATAAATGAAAGCATATTTGTTCAACCAATTCAGAGAGAATCTAGCATTCCACTCTTCCTAGATTAATGATCATTTAGATTTCCTCCCAATGACCCAATCAAGGAGTCTTTGTTGGAACAACTTCCTCGATGTCGTGCTAGAAATGGACTTTACTGCAGAGCCGAGATCTGCTACGCTTTGATGCGTTCATGCCTCTTTCAACAACCTGCGATACACATGGCGACAGAAGCGAAAGAAAGCACGCACACAATAGCACAATACACATTCATTAATCACACATTAAATCCATTTAATTATCCAAAAACCACATGCATTATATTAGTCATTTGGGAGGTCAAACAAGGCAATAAATTCAGACACATAGAGATGTTAAGCTACAGGAATATAGGAATGTGTTGTTACAAGATACTACCCGATTCTAGATAAAAATTCTTTAATCAAAGAGTTTAAACAACCATCAACAAAAGAGTAAGGGTATTAAAAATACATCATAATATTCAAATTATGAGCATATTTCGAGCTCATCATTTTCCCCCTACTTATCCTAATGATGGTCCTCCAGCATTAAGCTTTCTAGTTGTTTCTCTGAAATCAGTAGGAGTAGCATGACCCTGCAATGAAGTCCCGAATTTGTAGTAGAAACCTCTAAAATTTTGCCATCTCTCATACTTGCGGGTTTCTGCATCCTCATTAACTTCAGTAGCCAAATAAGGGTAAAGTGGCCACATCAAAACTAGAGGTTGAAATGTTAATGGTAACCATAACTCAAACCTTTCCTGGAGACCCAGCTGCATATACTTCTCTGTCCTTTTGATGGTCGCTTTAAAGTTCAGAGGGCTATGAGGCTCAGATTTCCTCAGACCAACAGTCATTTTTTCCCATCTTGTTTTAATTTTGGAAGATGAAAGCTTCCAAAATAAATATATTTGGTCTTTGAACTCATCATACACCTGCTTCCTGATATCAAATACTTTCATTCTTGTTGTAGGATCATGGAATCCATACACAATAGTAAGCTAAGTTCTCAGAACTGTTTGGGGATCTAAGCTTTCAGGTCGCAACAGAATAGGTTCATTCCTTTCAGCTTCTCCATAAGCCTCTAATTGTTTCCCATAGTTAGTTTCATTGGCCGCCCAAGACATGAGTGACCTTAGATGAATGTCACCAATATAGAGAAGCAGATTCCATTTTGTTTCAAAGGGAATTAGCAAACCATGCAGATAAAACTCACATAAAGAATTTCTTAGCCAATTGGGTGCTACTTGATATGCATCATAAAATTCCTTAGCTATGTGAATGCCAGGGTCTAAATTTCTGGAAATTCTCATCAATTAGAACCAAAGAAATTTCTCTTTAAGGCACATAGCATATACCCTAGGTGGTGGTCTACATTCCATAATTTTACCAGTTACCTTCATCATTTCATCCATTTTCTCTTTCATTTCCTGAATTTCCTATTTTTGTCTTTCAATTTCTTTTTTCAATTTCTTCTTTTCTTCTTCCCAAAGACTTTGTTGAAGGTCAGTTATAGCTAAATGGCAGAAAATCAAATTCTGAAGTGTAACAGGCCTCCATGTAATCCTAAGATATTCCAAATATTCAATCAACAATGTCCTTTTATAAACAACCAATGCTCGACAAGTTTCAGAGGGTAATGGTGTTTCATTGGATACTTTAGGTTGTTCAAGTTGTTCTTCCTCTTGCTGCAGGATGGAATCCTATTGCTGCTCAAGAGGAGATTGTGTTTCTCCTAAAATTTTCCCAACTGCCTTAGCCAAGTCATCAAGACTTGGCATCCTCCTTTCATTACCACTACCATGTTGTGCTTCCTCAACTTCCATTGTCTCAGTTTGTAGTTCCCTAGGAATAATAGATGAATTTTGTGAAACATTTTCAGATACACTCTGAGAAACATCATGACTGAATTCTTTAGATTCCTCAGGTTTGACTATAATTTCATGTTGAACGGGGGTTGAGGTAGCTTTACGTTGTTTCCTTGATGACACTCTTTTTGGAAATATAATAGTTGCAGGGAACTCTTTCGTGGCTTTCCTCTTTCTAACTTGCTTAGAGGATTCAAACTTAGCAGGGGAAGATGATAGTGAAACTGCGGTGGCAACAGGCGTTGCCATAGGAGAAACTACAACATGGGAAGATGCTGCAGGAGAGAGCGGAGTAGAACGTTTTCACTTTTGAACATGAGGGCTTGATTCTGGGGTTTGTTCTACCCTAGTTGATTCTCCTACCTTTGTTTTCCCTTTTTCTTTTCTACTACTAGACCTGGTTTGTATTTGGGTAGAGGACTCTGGTGTGGAGGCTACAGGACTAGGTGCTGTAGGAACAGATGATTCTTGCTCTGCTTCCCTACTTGTAGATTCTACTCTCTTTTTCTTTTTCTTGCACTGTGCAAGGAGTGCTCTAGGAGGTTCTGGAGGTTGCAGACCCTTCCGGGCAACAAATTCTTGCCAAGAAAGGGGTGATACATCCCTCAGGGAACGCTCAATCAAGAATTTAATGAGCGAATGATGGGTGATAGAGTTGTCCTTACCCCTCTGGGTTTCATGGGCACTACGTTTCAAAAGGTTTAACAAAAAGTTTGGAACATTGACAGCTAAATTATGCCTCATATGACTCAATAGTTTGAAATGATAAGAATGCAAATAGGAAAAACGTCCCTCACAAGTCAAATACCTGATTATGAAGGAGGCATATTCTGAGTATGGAGGAGGCAGTGACATCCATTTGCTTCCTTGTTTGGAAACCCCTAAGGGTCCATCTGTTGGTATTGTGAATTCTGCGCTAGAAGAGACAACACTCTTTCCTGAAGGAAAGTTCTCTCCTACTGCCGGAAGCCTAGTTACTTCAGCAATCCGCTCTTCTATAACGACTACTGTCAAACCCCACACTGTAGCTTCTCCCTCTGAAAGAGTTCTCAAAAACTCACCTACAACTTCCTCATTAAAGGAATCTATCCCCAGAAAATAATTCAGCCATCCGCAATTGTTGAATGCTTGAACCACTTGAGGATTTTGCATCAAGGCTTCATGAGCTACAGGCTCATGTCTCACTAACTGGCCACCCATATTCACAAATTATCCATACTAATATTTTTGAAACTCAAACTTCTTCTGAAAATTCAAAAAAAACTTTTTTCCGCCCCGCTTCTTTCTTTTCTACTGTCACTTTTCTTTACTTTTCCAAGAATGATAGAAAGGATAATTGCATGAAATGACTATTAAAAGCTACTCAAATCAAGCAGTTAACTTGTTGATTAGGATAAAAGCACACAGTCATACTTGGTAAGTACAAGAAAATAAAACTATCTTGACAGACGTGACAATGGCACAAGAAAAAGTTTTGAAATGGATTATCCCCGCCCCCTACTTAAAATTTGGCATGTGTCCACACCCTACTTAAAATTTGGCATGTGTCCACACATGTGCAAAAAGATAGGTGAAAAACAGGAAATAATGATTGATAGATACATAGCAATTAATGAATAAATGAAATAAACAAACAATGTGACAATAAAAGATATCACGTACCTTTAATAAGTGCTCAGAGATGTTGGGAAAGATCACAACTCAGTTTGAATTGACGACTGAAACGAAAACCATAAATGAAGGTGGTATGGCAGGATGGATGACGTGGATGGGTGACATGGAAGAAGATGGAACGAATGATGGTGATGGATGAAAAATGGAGAAAGTGGCTTCCTTAAAAAGGAAACCTTTATTATGGTCATGCAACATAGTATTTTAAAGAGATGTTGCAGGAGAAAGGCCGAAGCCTTTTGCTGCAGGAAGATCAGTGGCTGCATCTGAAAGAAATTGCTTCATAAATTCTTCTTTGGATGTTGGCTTATGATATAACCTAAGATGGTGTCCATTAACCAGTAGCTTGAATCAGACATGATCTATTGTAGCCAACTGAACTGAACCATTATCAAACACATTTTCTATTTCATAAGGACCAAGCCATCTTGTGGTGAGTTTACCTTGATTTTCCTTGTACCTGGAGTCATAGAGCAACACCCAATCACCGACAGAGAACTACCTAGTTCTGATATGGTGGTCATGCCATTTCTTTCTTTGTTGCTGGATAGCTTCAGTATGTTGTAGGGCAGCTTTCCTTATCTCATCCAATGCATTCAACTGCAGGAGGTGTTCCTTTTGGGCTTCTGAAAGATCAATTTTGAGCTGAAGAGCAATTCTTAAGGTCTTATGCTCAAATTCTATTGGCAACATGGTAGTTTTTCCATAGAGTAACTCAAAAGGGGTAAACCATGTAGTTGTTTTCCATGTTGTCCTATAGGCCTAGACTGCTTCTGGAAGGTGACTGCTCCAATCTTTCTTGTGTAACTATACTGTTTTAGTAAGGATCGCCTCTAATTCTCTATTGATAACCTCTGCTTGACCATTGGCTTGAGGGTGATAGGGGCTAGACTTTTTTTGCCTGATCTTGTAATCATTCATCATTGCAGTGATTAATTTTGATGTAAAATAAGCTCCTTGATTAGTAACAAGTTCCCTTGGTACTCCAAACCTAGTAAAAATCTATTCATACAGGAACTCGATAACTTTATTGTCACGGGCATGTGTCATTGCTTTCATTTCCACCCACTTGGTTACATAATCAGTGCAAACCAAAATGTATGATTTCCCATTGGATGGAGGATCAATAGGCCCAACAAAATCCATGCCCCACTTGTCAAAGGGAGTGACTACCACTTGAGGATATAGGGGCATTTCATCAGACCTTATTGGTCTCCCCATGCGTTGACATCTGTCACATTTTCTGCTGTAGGCTACAACATCCTTGTGTAGTGTGGGCCAATAGTACCATGTAGCAAGCACTTTCATAGATGTTCTCTTGGATGAAAAGTGCCCACCACATGGCTCATCATGACAAGAATGCAAAATGTCATAGGTCTCATCTTCCCTAGCACACCTTCTCATGACTTGGTCAGGTCCTATGTAAAATAAATAGTCTGCAATCCATGAAAAGTTAAAACTTTTCTCTATTAACAATTTCTTTTCCTTTGGTGAGAAGTGAGCTGGGATCTTGTTGGCTGCTAAATAATTTGCAATATCTGCATACCATGGAGTTTGAGCAGCAATAGAAAACAAATGTTCATCAGGAAAGCTATCATCAATTACCACAGGGGTGGCAGGTGTAGTTCTTTGAAGTCTTGACAAGAAATCAACCACCACATTAGCCCGACCTAGCTTATCAATAACTGTGATATCAAATTCCTGCAACAATAGGAGCCATCTTGCTAATCTGCGAGATATGGTAGGCATATTCATAAGGTACCTTATTGCTACATGATATGTATGAACAAATATTTGGTAACTAGTGACATAATGTCGAAACTTGTTCAGGGCATACACAACTGCTAGCAATTCTTTCTCTGTGATAGTATAGTTTAATTCAAGGCCTTGAAGGTTTTTGCTAATAAAATATATGACATGCTCTATGGAATTCTCTTTCTATCCTAAAACTGCCCCTATGGCATAATTAGAAGCATCTATGTGTATATGAAAGGGCAGACTCCACTTTGGTCCTTGAAGAATAGGTGTTTGAGTAAGTAATTTCTTAAGCTACGGGAAAGATTTGTCACAGGCCTCAGTCCAGTTAAATTCAGAATCCTTAGTCAATAAGGCATATAATTGACTTGCTATTTTGCTGAAATCTTTGATAAATCTTCTATAATATCCAGCATGTCCTAGGAAGCTTCTAATTCATAGGTGCTTGAAAAGTTAGAATGACTTCAATTTTTGTAGGATCAACTTGAATTCCTACTTGAGAGATATGATGGCCTAAAACAATTCCTTCTTGCATCATCATAAAACACTTCTCACTATTCAAAGACAAATTATGATCCTTACATCTTTTCAACACTTTCTACAAATTTGCTAATACTTCTTCATAAGTAACTCCATAAGTGGTGAAGTCATCCATGTAGATCTCCATAGAATCATTAGAAATGTCAGCAAAAATACTAATGACTGCCCTTTGAAATGTTGCAGGTGCATTACATAGGCCAAAAGGTAAGACAGAGTAGGCAAAAGTTCTCCATGGACAGGTAAAAGTTGTTTTGTCTTGATCCCCAAGGGCAATTCTAATTTGATTATACCCGCTATATCCATCCAAAAAAGAGAAATATTTTTTACCAGACAATGAGTCTAGCACTTGGTCAACAAATGGCAGTGGAAAGTGATCCTTTTTAGTTGTTGTGTTCAGCTCCCTATAGTCTACACAAACTCTCCATTTTCCACCTTTTTTAGGAACGATCACCAATGGAGATACCCATTGACTGTTTGAAATGGGGTAGATAAAACCAACATCAAGTAATTTTTGGAGCTCATTTTTAACTATTTCCCTGAGTGTTGGGTTTATCCTTCTTTGAGGTTGCCTAACAGGTGAGCAATCTTCCTTAATGTAGATCCTATGAGTACAGATTTGAGGATCTATTCCTTTCATATCCCCATAGTCCCATGCAAAATCTTTGTGTTGATCTTGCAACATTGTGACTAGGGCAGTTTTTTGAGATTGAGGCGACTTATTATTGATATTCAGACAACAGCCTGAAGACAGTTCTATTTTCTTGGTAAGATCATTCATGGAGGCTACTGATAAAGGTGGTGTCTGTATTTCACGTGGAAGAAAATGTTGATAAACTGCAAAAATTTTAAATGGCAGACTCTCAGGATTAAGTTGCTGCAGGAAGTACTGCTGAGGATAGCTATCTGGAATAGATGGGCTACTCATATCAGAGTTGGACTGCAAAATGTGTAAAAGCAGGCCATCCTCATTCTGAAGTTGGGAAAATGGATTAGTTTGCAACATCATTACCTGAGCCAATGAATTGACTTCATCAGTTTCCTCTCCCAAATCTGGCCAAATTGGTTGAGACAAGTCTAGCTGAGGCTTGACAAGTGGGTATAAAGCCAATTTGTTGACTGACCATCAAAAATTGTCATGTCTCCTGAATGACATCCTATAAAAGCATCAGCTGTGGCTAACCATGGTCTACCTAGGATGATAGGATATCCTCCCAAAGTTGCCTTAGTGGACAATATGTTGAAATCTGTTGGGTATTCCCAAGACTCAAGGTTGACAATTATATCTTCTACCATGCCATCAGGTGTTACTATGGAACTATCAGTAAGCTACAAGATGGTAGGTGTAGACCTAATGGTTAAGATATTCACATACTCCATAGTATGCTTGGTCATTACATTGATGGCTACACCAAGGCCAATCAAAACATTCTTTACTATCTGGCCATTAATATTTATTTGTACCACAAGACTCCCAGGCTCAACATATTTTGGCATGACTACCTTTCCTAACATAATATCTGCCAACTGTCCTAGAACATGGATAGTTTGGGGATCATTTTTCTTTCTTCTAGGTTTCTTCAAACAAGCCTCCTTAATGGATTTCCCATAAATTGGGACATCTTTAATTGCTTGAAAGAGGGGAATTTGAATGTGTACATTCTTTAGCTGATCCAAAATATCAAAGATAGGCTCTTCCATAGACTTGGGTGTAGTAACTTGCAACCTCTGAGGAAAAGGCGGTTTGGCGTGATGCTGTAGGATAGGCTCCTTAGAGACAGTATCTGACATAGGTATATGTGTTGCAGGATCAGTAGGTTGTTCAGAGGCAGAGTCTGGAATCTCAATAATTACTGGCAGCTGTGGAGCAGGAAGAGTGGTTCCAGACCTGAGATGGATATCATTAATATTCAAGGCATAAGCTGGATACTGATTGGCTTCTACAAAATACATAGGCTAATGTTGTTGTTGCTACTGCTTATTATTAGGATTTGGCAATGGTTGAGCAAGCATAGACATTTGTTTTGGAGGGCCAGTATTTGCTACAGGTGGTGTAGGAGGTGGCATGAGGGCCGAAGGTTGTGGCTGTTGAAGCTGTAGGAATCCAAGGGATTGGTTCTACCATTGCTGAGAACTTCTCCATTGAGGATTCTATTGCCAGTTACCTTGGGGTAGAGTCCATTGTCCTTGTGGCTGTTGCCAACCTCCTTGAGGAGATTGCCATTGAGGACTCAGATAGTTAGGCTAGTGCGGTTGAGAGGTATTCCAAGGTGGTGATGGGCCATATGTAGGTTACCATTGGTTATTGTAATTAGAATAAGGATTACCAAAAGTCAAAGGGTCTTGAGGCATACCTTGTCTTTGAGTCCATGGGCGCCTTTGTGCAACGAAGAATACTTGGTCATCATCACCCTCTACTGCCTTAAAATCAATAGGTAATTGCTTAGCCTCCAGATTAGCCACCATCTTACATCTGTAGTCACATTTATTCTATCTGCAATGTGGAAAGAACTCAACCAAGATTGCTTCAGCTTCCTCATGTTTCTTTCAAGCTTGCATAGTATCCAACTGTGTAGCCATGTTGTTTATGATATCCTATTTGAAATCATATAGAAAATTTGTGATCTCCATCCATGAAACTCAATTAATAGAAGACTTTCCCACTGTGGCTTGATGACCTCTACTCTTCTTAACATTTTCTTGAGAGTAGTTGCGACATATGGTCTTAATATCTTCCCAAGGAACTTGGGTTATGTCTCCTCCTCCCATCAGATCCAAGGCATCAATATAGGCATCACCGATTCCCCTCAGAAAAAATAGTTTCTGAGATTCTTCATTGAGAGTATGGTCTGAATTCTTTCCCAAGGAAAACAAGAACCTTGAGATATAGTCTTCCAGGGTTTCTTCCTCCTTTTGCTAAATTCAAAATATATCATCGCCCTTACTACCACTCTTACAATATTCCTTGTATTTCTCAAGAAATTTTGTTTGGATGACTGCCCAACTATCGACAACATCCCTTCCCAAACTCATAAACCATCTAAGAGCTCCCTCCTTCATAGTAGCAGGAAACAACTTCAGCCTATGAGCATCTGAAGTGTAATCATAGTTGTGGCAAAGGATGTCAAACTCAAACAAGAAAGTGTCTGGGTCTTCTGTAACTAGTCCAGAGAACTTGGGAAGTAATGAAGAAGGAATATATTTAAGGTTATCATTATCTTGCTGATCAATGATGGGGAATTCAAAAGCAAGAGGTCGATTGGGTGGATTAGGTTGTGCCATATTTGCTTGATAGAGTATCAAAGCAAATGGATTGATATCTTGGTCTCCTCCTTCTTCAAATAGATTATAAACTGGTTCAAAATTGTTATCAGTGAATGGACGGTTAGGGAGGAATCTTCCTAGAGCGCCTCTTCTTCTATGCATGTAACAAACTTAACTAAAAATTGAAGGAACTTGAAAATGCTTGAATAATCACACTAAACTACTACTAACAATGACTATGATAGGTTCTTAGCTTGACACTATCTCCGACAATGGTGCCAAAAATGATGGTTGATCACAAATGGATATAAAAGTCATGACAAATCCTAACCTGGGAATTGGAAATTCTAGCAGGTGACTAACATCTTCTTATGGTCATTCATTTACATTGTCAAACCAGGGAACGTATACTTGAAATGGAGTGACACTGTATGTGCACTAAGAACCAGTTTCAACCATAATTTACTAGAAATAAATGCTTGGAAGGAATTCTACTTATAATGTAGGAACGTAAGGTAAAGCCTTCTTAACTTAAGCATAACTTAATCAAAGCAGAAATCATGACAACTATTACCAAGGAACAAACTATGAACTAGTCTTATGTTGCAGGAACAAACATAGAGATGGATTTCCAATGTTGTAGGAACAATATAAGACTGAGTTTGCATTGAAACCTTTAAGAATGAAATTCTAACTTATAATCAACTAGAAATAAACAACTAACTATAGATACTCACTAAGTGGGCCCCCTTAGCAAGCATCAACCAGTTGATGCAAGAATTGAACTCAAAACTTCATCAGCTTTTATTCATAAACTTGGAATCATATACATTGATCATTCTTCTTGTAAGAAAACTAATACAGAACTCTATTTATCATTATAATACTAATCTTAATACACTCTGTTATGTTTCTATTCTGTTCTGGTCTGGTGTTCACTCACACAGGAAGAACACTTATTTATAGAAAAGCAACTAACTACCTAGTTCTAACAGAGAAAGATGTGGACATAAATGCTTCCTGACATCGAGGAATAAACTTCTCATAAATGAAAGCATATCTGTTCAATCGATTCAGAGAGAATCTAGCATTCCACTCTTCTTAGATTAATGATCATTTAGATTTCCTTCCAACGACCCGATCAAAGTCTTTACTGGAACAACTTCCTCGATGTTGTGCTGGAAATGGACTTTACTGCAGGGCCGAGATCTGCTGCGCTTTGACTCGTTCATGCCTCTTTCAACAACCTGCGATACACATGGCGACATAAGCGAAATAAAGCACGCACACAATAGCACGATACACGTTCATTAATCACACATTAAATCCATTTCATTATCCAACAACCACATGCATTATATCAGTCATCTGGGAGGTCAAACATGGCAATAAATTCAGACACACAAAGATGTTAAGCTGCAGGAATATAGGAATGTGTCGTTATAGGATACTACCCGATTCTAGATAAAAAGTATTTAATCAAAGAGTTTAAACAACCATCAGCAAAAGAGTAAGGGTATTAAAAATACATCATATTATTAAAATTATGAGCATATTTCGATATCATCAACCCTCAACCCTTAAACCCTAAACCATCAACTCTTAATCCCTCAACCCTTAACCCTTAAACCCTAATCCTCAACCCCTATACCCTCTACCCTATACATTCACCCCTCAACCCTAATCCATCAACCCTATACACTCAACCTTAAACCCTCAACCCTTAAACCCTCAACCCTCTACCCTCAACCCTTTAATCCTTAAACTCTGTACCCTAATACCTCAACCCTCAACCCTTAATCCCTTAACCCTAATACCTCAACCCTTAAACCCTCTAATCTCTATCATCTACCCTTTACCCTCTACCCTCTACATTAAACCCTCAACCCTCAATTCTCAACCCTCAACCCTTAATCAGTTAACCCTCTACCATTAAACGTTAAACCCTCAACCCCTACACCCTCTGCCATATACATTGGACCCTCAAACCTAATCCCTCAACCATATACCCTCAAACCTATACCCTAAACCCTCAACCCTCAACCCTAAACCCTAAACCCTTAAACCCTCCACCCTCTACTCTCAACCTAATACCCTCTACCCTCAACCCTAATCTCTCAACCCTATACCCTTAAACCCTAAAACCCCAACCCTATACCATCAATTCTCAACCCTCTACCCTATACATTGGATCCTCAACCCTCATCTCTCTCTATCCTTCCCTCCTCTTATCTCTATCTCACTTCTCTCTCCATCTCTCTCCATCAATCCCTCCCTCTCAACTCTAATCCCTCAACCCTTAAACCCTTAAACACTCAACCCTAAACACTAAACATGTAAACCCTCTACCCTCTACCCTCTACCCTCAACCCAATACCCTAAACCCAATACCCTCAACCCTTAATCCCTCAACCCTAATCCATAAAACCTTAAACCCTAAACCCTCAACCTTCAATCCCTAAAGCCTCAACTATCAACCCTTAATCCCTCAACCCTCAACCCTTAAACCCTAATCCCTCAACCCTCAACCCTTAAACCCTAACCCCTCAACCTTAAAACCCTGAAAACCTCAAACCTCTACCCCTATAATATACATTAAACCCTAAACCCTCAATTCTCAACCATCTACTTTATACATTGGATCCTCAAGCATAATCCCTCAACCATATACCCTAAAACTTATATACGCAACCCTATACCCTCAAACCTCAACCCTAAAACCTTAAACCCTAATTCTCATCCCTCAACTCTTAAACCCTTAAACCCTCAACCCTTAACCCCTCAACCCATAAAAACTTAAAACCTCTACCTTATACATTGGAACCTCAACCCTAATACCTCAACCCTATACCCTCAACCCCTATCCCCTCTCTTTATCTATCCATCTCACCTCTCTCTCCCTCCCTCTATCCTACCCTTTCTAATTATCTCTATTTGCTCTCTCCCTCTTTCTACGTACCTCTCACTCAATCAATCCCTACCAATATCTCTCACTCCCTCTATATCTCTCTTTATCTCCATCCCACTCCCTCTCCATCACTCCCTCTCTCTCCCACTCCCTCTCTCTCTCGCACTCCCTCTCTCTCCCTATCTCTTAGGTCTCTCCCTCCAAACCCCCCTCTATATTAGGTATCACCCTCTAACACCCTACCTAGGTAACTCTCTCTTTCTCTCCCCCCTCTCTCTCTATCCCTCCCACCCTACCTAGATAAGCCCCTACCACTCCAACCTCCCTCTCTCACACTCCCTCTCTCTCTCTCTCTCACTCCCTCTCTCTCCCTATCTCTCAAGTCTCTCCCTCTCTCTCCCTATCTCTCAAGTCTCTCCCTCCCTCTCTCTCTCCCCTCTCTCAGGTCTCTCTCTCCCTCTCTCCCTCTCTCCCTCCCACCCTACCTAGCTAAGTCCCTCTCACTCCAACCCCTTCTTTCCTACTCCATCTCTCTTAAGTCTCTCCCTTCCACCCCCTCTCCCTCTCTCAAGTCTCTCTCTCACTACCTCACTACCTCTCTCTCTCTCTCTCAGGTCTGTACTCCCTCCCACCCTACCTAGACAACTCTCTCTCTTAAATTTTTCCCTCCCTCTAAAGACATACACACATACATATAAGCAGACATACATACATAGAGACATACATACAAATAGGCATACATACACACTGATTTATACATACATACATACATACATGCGTACATACATACACACAAGCATGCATACATACATACATACATATCATACAAGCATACATACATACAAATATATATACATACATTCAATAGACTAGCATTTAACACAAAGCAAGAAATACCACAAGCACATTATAACATGCCCGCATTATGTCTTGCTAGACATATCTTGGGCACAAACACAAAAACATGTCAAAACTAAGAAATAATGCGAACACATTATAACATGCTTGCGTTATAACACGCTCACATTATTTATTGCTTTGGGAATCACCAAGATTTGGGCTTGGTATTTTCTTTGGAATACCAACCCAAAGGCTTGGAGTGCCTTCCCAATGTCCAAAGATATGTTTTTTTCACTTTCTACAATATTTCACATAATCACATTTATGTTAAGCATCAAATTTGCACGTGTTTCAAGGTGAAACAAATCGAACACCTGGGTAATGTTAGGCTATCTCTTAGCTATCTAACGATGTAATTTTTTTCACATTTTAACAATGTTAAGTCTTTGATCTATAATTTCTTTTGTTTGTGTCTGTTTTTTAGCAAAAACCAGTGTTCGGTTTTTTTTTATAAATTAACCGTTCAACAATATTTCAAATTAATTACATTTTTAGAAACTAGACTCCATTCTACACATATTAAAAAAAAATCAATTAGTTTTCAAAGTTTATAGGGGTAGAACGACCAAAATTCTATTTTTCAAGAAGTGTCTGCTTTGAAAATTAGTAAAAAAGCAAATATTCATTAAAAAATTATCAAAAAAATGAGGCATAAACTACATATTGTTAGCTAATTTCTCACTGAAGCGATTTAAAAAATATGAAAAAAAAGTTAACCTTTTGAGGGAGCCACAAAAGTTGCTATGTTATGTTTTTTTGAAAAAACAAATCCAATTTTTGTGGCCGCCTCTTTTGAACCCCTTAATCTCTACCATTTTAAAAAAAATTAGTAGTTTAGAAAGTAGACTCAGAGCACTACGATCCTTGTTTTTGTTGCATCTCAAAATCTTGAGTGTAACTATCCTCAATTTAACGTCCAAGGTTAGTATTTCTTGATTTAAAAAAAAAAGTGGCCACTTAAGCCCCCTTTTTGGCCCCCCATCTTTTTGCACTTACCCCATTCTTAAGTGTTATTTTTGAAATATCATGTAATTCTTGTGCCTATATCATGTATTTTCATGGCTTTGTAATCATGTATCTACCTCTGTTAGTTGACCCATGTCGATCTGTGTTAGCTCTATTTGGGGTCGAGCCACCATGATGAGGTTGTTATTTGATATACCCAACATGCACAGGTATTAGGTTAGACACCCATGATGGGTTCTCACCCACATGCTTTATTTTCCTTACAGTTGTGGCCATTCAGCCCAACCAATGTTATTATGTTTCATTTATCAGGAAAACTCTATCTTTTTTATACATTGTGAGCGACACCGTTTGGTGTTCACCTTATATTGTTTTAACAATGCTCTATGGGCATCTAGCTGAGTGATTTATATTGCTTTCATACTTTATCTAACAATGAACGACATGCATTTTTCATCTTGTATTATGTATGTTGCACCCACCATTTCGGTGTGGTAAAATGTGGTAACTTGAACCCTGTTAAATGCATGGGTTGAACGATGTTCTCATTGTTTCTTTTAATTTATAAAATTCACCATACTTGGTAAGAGAAAATTGATTAAGAACAATGCTATTGTTTGATGGAAACCCTCAGCCAAACGTTGCTAACATTCGATGCATGATAGTAATGTTGATGTTATTTTGTGTTACTAGTGCTTCAACATATCAAGTCGCAGTTATATGAATCATTTGAATCATCATACGAGTGCCTATATGCATGTATATATATACAAATATATATATATATATATATATATATATATATGTGTGTGTGTGTGTGTGTGTGTGTGTGTGTAAATATGCAGAAACAACAAATAAGTTAAACAACACACCAATGAAACATTATATCAAAGAATCTAATTTAAAACTAAACAAACTTCAAACCCAACAAATTCTTCAAAACCAACCCATTGTCCTCTATCTCCAAGGATTCATTTTAAGCTACTTGCTCTCAAATTGTATAAGCAGAAGCTTAATAGAATGACAACCTAGAGAATGAGATGATATGCAAAATGAATTCTTATGCTAAATAATGTGAGATAAAGTTATGCTAAGATATGATGCTAAGATAATGAAACTATGATAATGAAACTAAAAATAGATTATGCAAGCTATTCTACCATGATTATTTATGCTAAGATGATAAAAAATAAGATGCTATGTTATGATGCTTGAATGCTAGAATGTTGTGCTATAGTTTTCATGTTATGCAAATAGTTCCAAAATTTTCAAAGAGCCAAGAGGTCTTATTTATAGATTTTTGGAGGCAAAAGCTTAGTTGGCAAAGATCAACGGTTGAGATTTAGTCTTGTAAGATGAACGATGAGAGATGGAGAAGTTGGAGAGAAAGATGGAGGCTAGAGAAAAAGAAGGAAGATGTTTCCTTCCCACAAAAAATATTTTACTCAAAAATAGAGACAACTTGCCATTTGTCATCTTTAGTTATGAGTTAGTTTTGGTGGTTGAAGATAATTCATCAATTAAATAATAAAATTATTTAATTTCATGTGACATGTGGTTTCTCGAAACTTCTAATTAAATATTAAAAATATTTAATTATGTGTGAAATGTTGATAAGAAGATTCTAATTAAATATTAAAATATTTAATTAATGGCTTTTAAAAGATTTGGAGTGATTTTATGATTTTTGGAAAAGAAGAATATTTACTTTATTCAAAATAAAGGAATGTGGATTTTATGATTTTGGAAAAAGAAGAATATTTACTTTATTCAAAATAAAACAGTGTGGATTTTATGATTTTGGAAAAGGAAGAATATCTACTTTATTCAAAAAAGCAATGTGGATAATTAAATTAAATAAACTATAAAACTTATTTAATTAATTAAGAAGAAATGGAAAAGTGATTAAATTAAATAGGTAACTAAACTTATTTAATAGAAGAATATAGAAAATGAGCAATATAAATAAATTATTTAAATTAATTTATATGTAGATTGAATTAGAAATTTAATTAAATAACTTGTATTTAATTAATTACCAGACTTATTATAATGTGACCATTTTTAGGTGTATACATTTTGCCCCTCTTTGAAGTGATGTGTTTTATGCATTGCTTCAAAGATTTAAAAAGATTTCCCCATATGTGAATTTTGGAAAACTAACGCTTGCATGCCCCCTCGGGTGATGAATCAGATAAAATTTTGAATTTTTTAGATTTTTGTGATTTTTTGGAATTTTTGATGATTTTTGAATTTTTTTAATGATTTGTTTTCCGATTCATTGACCGATAAAGATGATTTGATGGAATCCACTATTGAAAGATTGATATGAAGATGAAGAAATTTGATTTTGCCCCATGGATAAAACAATGTCATAAAATTTCCCTCCATTCACCCTTAAATAGGTAAAAAGTAACTTTTGAAATCATTTGTGCATTGTTACCTTAGTGAATTTTGAAAAATTTGAGCTCTAGAGTGAGAAAAATTGCACTTCCCATCCACTAGTACAGATTTGAGTGGATTCAATGACACCAACTCCCAACACATTATGGACCTTTGGTACGTATTGCATAAACCTCCTTGTGATTTGATTCGTTAAGATTTGAAATGATTTCGGCACATTTTTCTTTGTTTTTCACACGTTTTGCGCAGAGTAGCGCATTTGATAAATTTCATAGTGCATATGATGTATTCCCTATCGCATTTGATCATGTAGCGCATATGATGATTCTTGTAGCGCATATGATAAATTGTATAACACATTTGAATTAGCAGCGCATACAATAAATTTTGTAGCACATTTGTCTGAATTTAAGTAATTTCATCTGATTTTCTCCTTGATTGATGATGTTTTTCGATTGATGCAGTATGTGATAGTGAATTTTTTATGTTTGACTGATGATAGCTGATAGGAATGATAGGATGATTGATAAAGTGACCTCATGATGAATGAGCCTCACTGATAGGATAACTGATAAATTTGTCCTCGTGATAAATGAGAAAATAAATAGTAAGATTGATAAATTTGTCCTCATGATTGAGAAACAAATAGTAAGATTGATAAATTTGTCCTCATGATTGAGAAACAAATAGTAAGATGGAGAAATTTTCTTTCATGATTGAGAAACAAATGGTAAGATGGATAAATTTTATTTCACAATTGATGAAAAAAAAATAGTAAGATAATTAATAAATGTGTCCTCATGATTAATGAGAAAATAAATAGTAAGAATGAAAAATGTGTTTCATTTGATTGGATTAATTGATTCGAGTGATTTGATTGATTTGATTGATTGCCTTGATTTGATTGATTTAATGGATTGCTTTGATTTGATCACAAACGTTGATTTGATATGTTTCAAATGGATAGGAGAGATTAGGGATTCTTCAAGTGCAGGAGTGATTCCCAAAGACCTAGAGCTTGATTCCACTTCTTGTTCAGGTAGATAGAGATGTCATTGATGTGTGTGGGTTGAATTCATTGATTGAGATGCCAGAGATGCATCTCAAAAGGGGTTTGTTGATTGCACTTGCTAAGAGGTGGCACAATGATACAAACACCTTCCACTTAGCCACATGGGAGATGACAATTACTCTTGAGGATGTCTACCGGATTATGCGGATTCCAGTGATGGGAGAGATCATGACATATGATACCAGAGTGCAGGGGGCATTGATGCCTTGAGGAGAGTTTTTGCAAATGACCATATTGTCGGATACGAGATTCTATGGGTTGAGATGGCTGAGATGTATGTGCCATTTCCTTACGTACTAGAAGGATTCATAGGTGGTTTCTGATGTCCTGACCGTAGGTTGAAGGGACTGGCAGTTGAATGGGGTCGAGTGCTTGAGAGCATGCTTATGTAGGGTACATGATATGCTTGGGGTTCATGCATGATCACCCATTTATACCATGAGCTACATCAGATAGTGTACTGTGAACTAAGGAGCATGGCTATTGGATGTTCTCTGCTTTAGGTCTGGGCATGGGAACATATAACAGTTACATGGCCTATGGGGGATAGACAACATCTAGTCAAATGTCCATTATTTTTGCATATGCAGGTATCATTGTCCAGGCGAGGCTGGGAAAATTAGATTATTGGCAAAGAGTACTGGATGATCTGGATATAGTTACATGGTGTGCATATTTAGCTTATGAGTAGTGGTCGGAGGATGCCTAAGAGATGCCATATGTTTTTGTTTCTTGATACTTGATCGGTCACACCCCATATATCATTGAGACATTTCTACTGATTCGGGTACTTAGACAGTATGGTCGAATACAAGGGATGTCCTAGGGTTCATCCATTTACGCTAATCGCCAGTAAGAGATTTCAATGTGGGGACCCCAAATTTCATTTGATGCAACTACTACAGAGTTTATTGATTTAGGGGCATAGATGTGGGACTATAGAGAAGATATTCTTGATATGGGTATGACTATAGATTATGCTTAGTATGCTACAACACATCCAACACCATGGCTTACTAGTCTCGAGGAGCCTGTTGTACCATTGGATGGGGGCAGAGCACAGAGACCCAGGTAGAGGTAGAGGAGAGAGGAGATGGAGGAGAGTGGGAGTGAGGAGGAGATTGATGATGATGATGATGATGATGGCAAAGATGGAGATAGAGGTGGGGATGATAGGGATGCCTTGATAGTGATATAGATACCACATAGGAGGTGCTCCATTGTAGGCAGTGGGACCAACATAGGAGGTCCATCAGATCAAGGACAAATAACCACCCTACAGTCCATAAAACATAGCCTATAGGGTCAGCTGGCATATGCTCAGGCTTTGATAGCGCAGTTACAGGTTACCCAGGCTACTACCGAGAGAGATACCACTAGGTAGTGATCTCAACAGGTGGAGGCTATTGCAAAGAGGGCGTTGAGTGCTGTAGAGGGTACATCCATGCGAGATATGTTGGCCGAGACACTGGAGCTAGCTCGAGAGGCTGAGTAATATAGGCTGAGATATGAGGAGGCGGTACCTCTGAAGCAATGGGTTCCTTTTTTTGCCGGCAGGTCATGGAGCCACTCCAGGAGTCATTCTTAGAGTATGAGAAGAGGTGTTACGTAGCCACCTCCAAGAGGGCCACTAGGCAGAGCCCTAGGGGTAGGTACATCTGGTATAGGAGGAGCAGGTGGTGTGAGACTAGCAGCGTCAGGGGGTAGTACCAACTAGATATTATTGATGTGTGGTGCCTTGATGATGTACCATTTTTTATGATGCCGATGTATACACTTTTATGATATTTCATGCCGCATTATGATGTTGTATCTCTCCTTGTTTTGATATCCTTCTACATTTTACGTTGATTTTTGACATTATGAGATGCAACAAATATTATCGATCTATGCATTATCTACATGTTTCTCTATGATGGATGCATTTACGATGGATGTATGTATGATTGTTGTTTATATGATGGATGCCTATGATGTATGCATTTACTTTCTACCGCGATGTGTTATGTAATGATTATGATGTGTTTATGTCATGTGAATGATATTTTAATGATATATGAGATGGATGCAAATGATATGCAATGCGATGTGTATTTTTGCATTTTTCTAATGCTCACATATATAATCTAATGCATGGATGTATGATGATTATATGATGTGATAATGCTTTCTAAATGCTTTGTAAATGGATGTATGACAAATGCAATCTAAATGTATGGATGATATGAAAATACAATCTAAATAAATGACATGATATGAAAAATGATAACACACTTTAAATGATATGGTATGAAAATGGGAATGCAACTGCAATTGAAATGAATGAATGATATGAAAATGATAATGCAACTTAAGTGAATGAATGATATTTTTGGTAATGTCAAATGTACTCAATCTTTTGTTAGAGAGATATGTTGTCTTTAATGTTTTTCCAACGTTGGAAATCTATAATGCAGATGCATAACTAACATGAATGCAATCTATATTAACCATGCAAAATTGTCATTCTGAGAGCTATTTTATGCTTGTTTATCATCATTGAACTTTTTGAAATGTTGGAAGTTAGTACAAGCATCAAAAGGGATATTTACACCAATGATGACTTGAGTACAACTTTCATGATTTTTTGATATAGCAAGGTAATACAAGCATCGAAGTATAATTGAACCGAGATGACTTGAGTATTGCTTGCATAAACAGACAAAAGTTAACCCTTTTCCTATGCAAATTCTGAAATATCATCAATGATACGTTGTAGAGCAAGTCCCACAAATTTTTTTCACATTAATAATGATCAACTCACAGATAGTAGACAAAGAAAAATCATACTCCTTCCTTTCTTCTCTAGTCTTGGACATCATCGAGTTGCTCCAGAGGTATGATAACAAAAAACCATAAAACAACAATTCCACCTTTGCTTAAAGTATTTCAATCATTATTCATATTAGATCATCCATTTTGATTTGAAAACCTAATGTTATGCTGTCTGATAAGCGTTTTGATCATGTATGATTGATTGTCAAATGTTGTCTTGTCATTGTGTTTTTGTTTTGTTTGACGCATTTGATGTACTTCCATTTGTTTGTTGTGATAGCTCAAAAGTCAGTTGCCCCCGTTGAGTCTATAGTTTTCTCCCATTTAGACACAACCGATTATTATGGATATGTACGATGTTCACCAAACCATGATGAAAGATGATTGCCTCCATGATGTGAAAATGATGGATGGATATCATGTTGATAGGATGGTGATGTTGACATGATGAAGGACATAAACTAATAGATGGAAGAGCCAACTTGTTCACAAATAGTGCCTGATTGCCAGATTTTCACCATTTGTTTTTATTGCACTTTTTTAGATTTTATGATTTTTTTGTTTTGTTACCAAGACGCTTGTTGCCAAGTTTTCATCAAGGCAACATTTTTTTGATTTTTCACCTTTTTTTTTGTATTTTTTTTAAAATTTTTGCTATTTTTCTTTTTATTTTATTTTTTGCTTTTCTCTTTTTTTTTTCTTTTTGTTGTCACCAACACGCCTGTTTGCCAGGTTTTCATCAGGGCGACCATTTTTCCAGGACATTTTCTGATTTTTATGGATTTATTCAGGAATTTTTGTATTTGTTCAAGACTTTTTATGCTGTTTTTGTATTTTTTTCAAGACTTTTTTTGATTTTTATAGATTTTTTCAAGACTTTTGATGCTATTTTTGAATTGTTTGTTGGATAGTTCAAACATAGAACTTCTTAAGATGAGTGCTATTGATTGGATCTTCAAACAGGTCCCCTTCAGGCGTGGACAGTTGATAAGCTCCAGAACCATATATTGCAATGATGACAAATGGACCAAGCCAATTTGGTTGAAACTTTACTTTCTTCTCCCTATCTTGTTGATTGCCGGGGTTTTCTTTCAGGACCAAGTCACCTACTTGAAATGTTCATGGTTTGACTCTATGATTGTATCGATGGGCCATGATTTGTTGATAACCCTTCAAGTGATCAACTGTACGTTGTCATCTCTCATCTAACAGTTCCAGTTCTTGCAGTCGGGAAACTCTGTATTCTTCATTAATTATGAGTCCCTTCAGTGAGACTCTGAGGGAGGGTATTTCAAATTCTAATGGAAAGATAGATTCAACTCCATACACTAAGGCATATGGGGTGGCTCTTTTTGGTGTGCAAATGCTAGTTCTATAGGTCCACAAAGCTAGATTCAATTGAACATGCCAATCACGGCCATCATTTACTATTTTCTATAGGATCTTTAGGATTGTTTTATTTGAAGCCTCTGCTTGGCCATTTCCCTATGGATAATAAGGTGTAGAGAACCTGTGTTGAATATTGAATCTTTCACAAAGTTCATTGACATCTTGATTCTTAAAAGGTCTCCCATTCTCAGTGATAGTGGAGCTGGGAATGCCATACCGACATATGATGTAATTCAAGATGAAGGATGAAATTTTCTTTCTGGTTACTGTTGTCAAAGGGAAAAATTCAATCCACTTGGTAAAATATTCCGTAGCCATGATTATAAACTTGTGTCCATTGGATGAAGAAGGATTGATTTTGCCAACAAGATCAAGTCCCCACTGAGAAAATGGCCATGTTGTAGTGAAAGGATGCAACTCTTATGCAGGTGCATGTATAAGGTTCCCATGGATCTGATACTTTGGAAATTTCTTTACAAAGGTAAAATATTCCCTTTCCATAGTTGGCCAATAATAACCCATTCTGACAAGTTCCTTAGATAAGGTCAATCCACTTGAATGTGTTCCACAAATACCACCATGAACTTCTTGTAAGGATTTTTAAGATTCATCATGTTCAAGACATCTAAGAAGTGTACCATCGAGACCACATCGATAAAGGGTGTCAACAATTAAGGAATATCAAGAAGATTGGCGTATAAATTTTCTCTTTTGATTCCAGGACAAATCTGGGGTTAAGATATTATCTTTCAAGTTGGTATAGATCTTACCATATAAAGGGGAATCAGAACCAATTAGATGAAAAATGATTTGGATCTCGATATTAGCATATGCGGGGGTAAACAATTGTTCCACCAGGAATTCATATCGAGTGTGATTTTGTGATAGTTGTAGTAGCGAAGCAATTGTAGCCATGGCATCTACAACTTTCTTGTCAATTCTCAGAATCTATGTGAACTTGATTTCAACAAAATATTTCTTAAAATCATCAACCATGTTCTTATAAGGTATCATCTTGTCATCCTTGGTCTAATAATCATCATTGATTTGGTTAATGACAAGTTGTGAATCTCCATAGACTTGTAGCTCTGTGATCCTCCATTCCAATGCTACTCTCATTCCAGTAAGCAGTCCTTCATATTCAACTATGTTATTGGTGCAAGGAAACATTAACTGATAGGATTTTGGAATAGTATGTCCCTGAGGTGTGAAAAATAGAATTCCTACCCCCGAGCCATGTTGTGTATAAGATCCATCAAAATACAGTGTCCATGACTTCTTTGTTGTTGTTGTGAAAACATCTGCATCAAGAAATTCAATGTGCATCAGATGATCTGTGTGTAAGGGTGGTTTAGCCAACTGATCTGCTATGAATTTTCCTTTGATGACTTTTTGATCTACATAGTGGATATCAAACTCACTTAAGCTCATTACCCATTTGGCTAGCCTACCCGTTATGGTAGCTTTGTTCAAAAGGTACTTTAATGGATCAATTTTGGTGACAAGTTTAACTGTGTGGGCTAACATATAGTGCCACAAATTTTGGGAAGAAAAATCTACTGCTAAACAAGTCTTTTCAATAAAAGTGTAGTTGAGCTCATGAATTTTCAAGGTCATGCTAATGTAGTATACAACTTGTTATTTTCTTGTTTTATCCTCTTGTGCCAACAATGCCCCCAAGGATACTTCTGTGGCTGAAATATAAAGTATGATCGGCTCCTCTGGTACTGGTGGAACAAAGACTGGTGGACTCATCATATATTGCTTGATTTGATTGAATGTTGCTTCACACTTTTCTTCCCATTTGAAAGGAACATTTTTATGCAAGAGATGCATGAAAGGAAAAATCTTGTCTGCTAGTTGTGCGATGAACCTTTCGATAGATTGTAGTCATCCCTACAATGATCGAAGTTGACTAATATTTCTTGGTGGTGAAATCTCCATGATGGATTTGAATTTTACTGGATCTACCTCTATTCCCTTTTTTGAAACAATATATCCTAAGAGCTTTCTAGATATGACCCCAAAGACACACTTCTTTGGATTAAGTCTAACCTTGAATTTCTCCATTCTGACAAAGATTTTAGATAGGATTTCCAAATGTTCCTCTCTTGTGTATGATTTTTCTAAAAAATCATCCACATAATCTTCCATGAAAGTGTGCATCATGCCATGAAAAATAGTGGTCATAGCTCATTGATAAGTTGCACCTACATTTTTGAGTCTAAATGGCATCACATTCCAACAATAAGGACCTTAGGGACATGTGAAAGCAGTCCCGTCTTGATCCTCAGGTGTGATCTTGATCTAATTATATCCTGGGAATCCATCCATAAGTGAATACATGGTGTGTCCAGCTGTTAGGTCCACAATTGTGTCAATGTTAGGTAGAGGAAAATTATCTTTCACACATTCTTTATTCAAATCCTAAAAATCTGTATAAATTCTGATACAACCATTTGGTTTTGATACTGGTACAATGTTAGAGATCCATTCTGTATAGTCAATGGACCGAATGAACCCTACATCCAATAGTTTCTTCAATTCTTCTTTGACCAATAATGCAACTTGCAAATGCATCTTTCTAAGTTTTTGCTTTACTGGTTTTGCCCCCGACATTATAGACAAATGATGCATGATGAGATTAGGATCCAGTCCAAGAATATCCGCATATGTCCAAGAAAATTTGATTTGATTGGCTTTCAAGAATTTTGTGACCTTTGGTTTTTCTGCAATGTCTATGTTGATTGCTTCCATTGGCTCAATCAAAATAGAAGATCTCTCTTGGTAATGTTTTGGGAGAGTGTCAAGTTTCTCATCCTTCAGTGCCTTTGAAAGGTTTTCACCATCAGATACACTCTTTCTTTTTCCTTTTTCATGATCTAACACTGCCGTTTTTCAATTTTCACTGTTAGATCGATCTTTTATATTTTTTATTTTGCAGCTAAGAAACTTGGCACTCTCCCGATTGAAAAATTGATCATGAGATTCCCTGGTGGAACCTGTTTCGAGATTGGAAGAGCAAAGGAAATTTACAATGGCTTCATCATCACGAAATATAGAGATATCAATAGGTTTAGTTTGATCCCAATCAATAATCTTACGATGGATTAAAGGTAAAGGATCATTAGGTTGAGTGAGGTCAAGGGTTGTTAAGGTCATGATATAGACACAATTATCATTCTCGCTATAGGGAAGGTCTATGATGGTATCCTCCGGTCGATTATCAATCTCATTTTGAACCGAATCATCCTCACATGAGTCATGGTAAGATTGAAGTACATAGTCAAGCAGTTGAGTCCGTGAACTTTCTCCTTGTGGAAGTATGGGTGTATATTTTTGTATGACATCAACCTTTTTATCTCTCCAAAATTCATCGTCATAAATTTTATCCCATTCATATTCATTTGAATCAGTGTTGGACTTATCCTGTAATCTGAGAATTGTTAAGGCTATTTCTTCATGGGATTTCTTTAAAGCTGCTTCTTCCTGGGTTTTCTTTAAAGCTAATTCTTTTGTATCTTCACCATACCCAAGTCCTGTTTTATCCTTTGGATGTGTTATTGTAGGCTAAATGGGCTCTATAATTCCTTCCTTTCTTCTACCTATGGGACCAGTTCCTTCATAGCCAATCCTTTGCATTATAGCATAGCCTTTACCATATTGTTTTGTAGGCAATTTGATATGTAAAGCAACTTCATCTTCATCCTTATATAGCCACTTGAGAATGTATCCATCTTTGGCTTCATTTTCTTGAGTATTAGCTTCGATAAATCTTTCGTCAAACATTGTGATGGGTATTGAAGATTGTGCTCCTAATGTGGAGGTTGCTGCAACTTGTTGTTTGGATACTGTGGGCTGGCCATATGATCTTGGAGATATAGGTAAGTTAGAGAGACATAATGAATATTCTCCCACCCCTTTGTCCTTCAATTGTAATTTTATACCAAATTTCTTTATCAACTACTTCGATTGGTCATTATGATTTGAAGTAGAAATAGCAGGAGCCTCTCTATTATGTGATATAAAGGTGTCCTGGATTGCTATGAGATTAGAACAAATTTGGCTGCTATTGTGATTTGCTGGTATAGTTATCTCCTGTCCGTCATAGGTAAATTTGAGACATTGATGGTATGTTGACATTACTACTTGCATCTCATGGATCCAAAGACGACCCAAAAGTATGTTGTAAGAAAGGTCTCGATCCAAAACGACAAAAAGTATTTTTCAAAATAGGTCCCACTCTATTAGGCAACATGATAAGGCCCTTGGAAGCTTGCTCTTCATCATCATATGCTTTAATTGTTATCTTCCTTCTTGGATCAATAGAATCTTTAGAAAATCCCAAGGCATGGACCAACTTTAAAGTAAAAATATTCAAGCCGGCTCCCCCATCTATTAAGACATGCCTAACTTGGGTTTTATGGATCATGAATTCTAGATAAAGTGAGGAGTTGGGTGGATGAGACATGGAGATACCATCTTTTTCAAAAAATGATAGGCAAGTGGGTGAGGAAAAGTGTCCCACCATGGCTTGAAACTTGTTAATATCCAAATCGGTGGATATAGTTGTGTCGATGAGAGCCTTCTCTAAAATGTTCTTATGTGTTGGGGATATCTTGAGAAGCTCCAAGATAGAGATTTGGGCCGATGTTTTCTACAATTGATCGACTAAATTATATTGACTTGGGGGAGGGACAGTTGTTTTGGATGAGCTCCCTTTTAAGATAAATTTAGCTTGTCCCCTCGTTTTTGCATTGACTTGTTGATATTCTTGCTTTTCCTTGACCTTGATAACATTAACCCACTAGTCGTCTATGTAAATGTGGTTGATTATGGTATCCTGGACATGGTTTACACTTTTTCCCTTGTCATTTGAAGATTCTCCTTTTTGATAATTTGGAAGAGGGTCCTTAAATGCTTAATGATCTTCATTGACATGATGTCCCTTGATTGTTATTGTGTCATTTTCTATCAAATCTTGGAGTAAATTTTTCAATCGTTGACAATTATTTGTCCTATGTCCCATGTATCTATGTTAGTAACAATAATACGACTCATTCCACAATGGTGGTTTGACTCGTGGCTCATAATCTCTTTGAAGTGGTAAAGTGATGTCATTTTTATCCATAAGCTCCTTGAAATTTGACTCAAGAGATTGGCCCCAAGGAGTGAAACTTCGTTGATTTGAAAAAAATGTGACTTGGGCGGATTTGCATTTTGAGTGTTGCCAAGATTATTGTTGAAGTTACCATGATTATTATTATTGTTCTGATTGGTCAAATTTCCTTGATTGGTGTTATTACATGGGGTACTTGATAGATTGAAGATGGATGGTTTTGTTGTCACATTGTTTGCATCTACCACACCATCATTGACAACATTCTTGTTTCTTGTCCAAAATCTAGATTTGTCATTGTTGTTGTTATGATTGGACGAGTTTGGACTATATTTGTCAAGTTTTATCACTCCTCTCTTGACTAAGGCTCCTTCAATAGTGATTGCATTATCAATCAACTTCTCAAAATTTGGAGGACAATGAAGGTTGAGCCTATAACTCATTTCTTGATTAAGACTGTCAATAAAGATATCCATATTTTCCTTTTCAGGAAGTGGATGAGAATATCGTGCAAATAATCTTCTCCATCTTTGTAGGAATGTGATGAAGGGTTCTCTAGTATTTTTCTTTGCTCTGCATAGATCAAGCATAGTTATTTGATGTTGAATGTTGTAGGAGTATTGAGATATAATTTTTTTGATCAAATCCTCAAATGTCTTGATGGGTGGAGTGATTTTAGAAAGCCATTCCATGGATTGCCCACCCAAAATTCATGGGAACAATCTCATAAAGTATGTGTCCTCGTGTACAAATTCAAGGCTCATGTTTCTAAATTCTCCCATGTGGTCGATAGAATTTGTTTTCCCATTGTATCTATCGAATTTAAGAAATTCACAATGTTTTGGAAATGGGATCATGTTGAGGTGTCTATCAAAAGCATATAGACAAATATCCTCCAAAGCATACTTCTTTGTTGTGCCCCCTTGTATTTCCTTGATTTTCCCTTGTAGTGCTCTTATTTGTTGTGTAAGAGCACTAAGATCGTTTAAGGAAGTTTCATTATTTTTAGGATCTTCTTTGATGTTCTCTATATCATAGTGAGAGGGCAATTTGTCACCTTGGTTTTCCAATAAAGAAAGTATCTTTCTTTATTTCGCTCTAAGATCTTGTCCATAACTATGTAAAAATGTGGATCTTGTTCATCTTCTTTAAGCATTTCATCAGTTATTTCATCATTTGAATTATTTCCATTTATACAAAGCCTATGAAAAGGATTTTCTTCCATATCACCCATGTTGCAAAGTGGGTTCTCTTTTTCATCTTCTTCTCTTTGTTTTCGGGACCTTGTAAAAGTAGGCTATGCTTGTATCAAATTTTTACTAAACTTGGATCACAAATGGGAGTGCAAGTTGTTGGATAATTGATGCCTTAGCAAAATAGGATGATGGATCCTATTGATATGACTAAGGAATTTCTATTTTTTCAGATTTGTTTCCTTGGATGAAGGATGATAGATCCTATTATGGAAGTTAAATTGAAAATCAAAAATTGATTTGAAATTGATGCACTTTAAGATGTTTTGATCTTAGTTTTAAAAAAATGATGATTTTTGCAAAAATCCTAATGTTTCCAAGTTTTGTTCTATTGTAGCAACTGATTTGGATGGTTGGAGTATTGTATTGCTGGTTGTGGAATGTAAGAATGACGAATGGGTTGACTATGATTATGCATTTGTGAAAGATCTCTTGATTGACAATAAGCTTTTGAATATAAAGGCTCTAAAGAAAAATCATCAGTAAAGCCTCTATCAAAGTCATGATATCTATGGATGACAGTTCGATAGTCAAGAAAGACCTTCCTACTTTGGTACAAGAATCGTCTCCTTTTCAAAAGTTTCTTGTAACTAAGTTGCTTCTTTGGTTTCTTGATTCTAAGGGATTTCTTGAAAAATGTTGTTGATTTCCAATCCCTTAACATAAGAGGATCAATTTGATTTGTCAAAATTTTGTGTTTTCTAGATGATCTTATCTGAATTAATGTTTTGAAAACACAACAAGCAGTTGTAAAATAGTTGTTTTTAAGTCCTAGAATCTACAACATTGAGTGTATGTTCAAGAATCGAGAATGATCCTTTTTTATTTTCACTGGTATTTGAACAAGAAGACACTTCAAGCAGACTCACTCTTAAAGTCAAAAGGTCATCGTTAACACCACAACCCACATCTTAGAACTACGTTGACTCACACAACCTTTTGACCCCCTAGAGGGCGCCCATTTTTTTGTCTTTTCCAGGTCTTAACCAAAGTGGAATGCAATGGCCAAGGATCCTTTGTAGTTATATGGTGAGTATCTTGGGGGCAGATTCTTCCCTCCCCTTGCACTGTGAATGTTAGGATGTTTGGAAACTGACAAGTTGGCAACTATGCTTATGGTGTTTAGTAAGGGTTTCCATTTGGTGCGGAAATGATAAAATCCCTCGAGAGGTCTCCCTACCTTTAGAACAAAGGATTTTGAGATGACTATCATATACACACTACTATTGAGTGGATTTTCATCAACAACTCAGTTTTGATTATAGTGGGTTGGAAAACTTGGCTTTAGTTTTTCCCACTTAGGTCATTCCTGTAGGGTGAGTACTTTTTCCCACTACGACAAGCCTTCTAAAAAGGATTTAATAAAACAAGAAACTGCATGAAATGAAAAGATGAGTTTGTCATTTTGATCACCTAGTAAAGGGGAGAGCATAGGCCTATCACTGTCCAATCACATAAAACAATGTTAAATTTTAAAGCCCAAATGATGATTTTCTATTCTACGTGAAGATATTGCTTCACAAAAGACATGATGTTCATTTTAACCAAGATAGAAATGCATGATGACTACCCTAGGATTGGTTCATTTTAATCTAAAACAACAATAAAACTACTAGCCGTGGTCATGTTGGATCCAGACAATAGATTATACAAATTGCAAATGCACTACAACAAAGATCATATGAACTGCAAAAATAGTCAAATGCGCTACAAAATCAATCATATGCACTGGGGAATAAGTCATATGCACTGTAGAATCATTCATATGCACTGGAGAATCAATCATATGTGTTGGAGTAGTCTTCAAATACGCTATAAGAACTATCAGATGCATCAAATAGTCTTCAAATGTGCTAGAACAGGTGTTGTATGCGCTAATCTATGTCTCTAGTCATGACCTGCCAGAAAACCTATAATAAAATATTAAAAACAGGGCAAAGCCCCACGGTAGGCACCAAAAATGTGTGTAAATATGTGGAAACACAAAATAATTTAAACAACACACCAATGAAACATTATATCAAAGAATCTAATTTAAACCTAAACAAACTTCAAACCCAACAAATTCTTCAAAACCATCCCATTTTCCTCTATCTCCAAGGATTAGTTTTAAGTTGCTTGTTCTCAGATTGTATAAGTAGAAGCTTAACAGAATGAAAACCTAGAGAATGAGATGATATGCAAAATGCATTCTTATGCTAAATGATGTGAGATAAATTTATGCTAAGATATGATGCTAAGATGATATGCTAAGATAATGAAACTAAGAACAAATTATGTAAGTTATTCTACCATGATTATTTATGCTAAGATGATAAAAACTAAGATGTTATGCTTTGATGCTTGAATGCTAGAATGTTATGCTATAGTTCTCACATTATGCAAATAGTTCCAAGATTTTCAAAGAGCCAAGAGGTCTTATTTATAGATTTTGGAGGCAAAAGCTTAGTTGGCAAAGATCAACAGTTGAGATTTAGTCTGGTAAGATGAACGATGAGAGATGAAGAAGTTGGAGAGAAAGATGGAGGCTAGAGAAAAAGAAGGAAGATGTTTCCTTCCCACAAAAACATTTTACTCAAAAATAGAGACAACTTGCCATTTGTCATCTTTAGTTATGAGTTAGTTTTGGTGGTTGAAGACAATTCATCAATTGAATCATAAAATTATTTGATTTCATGTGACATGTGGTTTTGGAAACTTCTAATTAAATATTAAAAATATTTAATTATGTGTGAAATGTGGATAAGAAGATTCTAATTAAATATTAAAATATTTAATTAATGGCTTTTAGAAGATTTGGAGTGATTTTATGATTTTTGGAAAAGAAGAATATTTACTTTATTCAAAATAAAGCAATGTGGATAATTAAATTAAATAAATTGTAAAATTTATTTAATTAATTAAGAAGAAATGGAAAAGTGATTAAATTAAATAAGTAACTAAACTTAATAGAAGAATTTAACAAATGAACAATATAAATAATTTTTTTAAATTCATTTATATGTAGATTGAATTAGAAATTTACTTAAATAACTTGTGTTTAATTTATTACCAGAATTATTATAATGTGACCATTTTTAGGTGTATACAATATATATACATGATCAGTGTCGATTATTCTAGTTTTTAAAATCAAAGTCAAAGAATGACTATACTTTGTTTCTTTTATATATGTATTTAAGGGTGCTTTCATTGTATTGTGGGGCAAACCATGGCACAATAGATATCAGGTTAAATGTATCTTTAAGATAACCGATATCATGTTGTCATTTTTATGATAACATGCTTCTCGACACCCTTATGTGGATTATCATTATTGATGGAACAAAGCATCCATTTTTACAGTGTTATGATTTTCTTTTAAAATAAATATTACGGCGATGAATCTAAACTGAACAAGAAATGGACATATTGGCCAAAAATAGAATGAATATAGAACCTAAATTATATCAAACTGAAGGGTACACTTATTTTGTTTAATATGTTATTTCTATGGTATTGATTACTATGGATATTGTAAAATCAACCATGTTTCATTTTGAGTTGTTCTTAGTCCTTATGAAAGACAAGTGACTGTGGAATGAATGTTTCATTTGTATCTTAACTGAGACTTGTTATTGAAAGATTAAATGGAGCACCTAAATGAAGTTGATGTTTTCTTTTCTGAATATGGAAACTTGTATGTAAGGAATATTTTCTTTTATTATTCAAAATATATACACATATTCCAACAATGATAATTTCCAGGCATATATGTGTACATGCATAAATGTTTCATTTATACACGTGCACATACATGTGGTATACCTTTTGACTCATCTTGAATTACTTATTGATTTAGATTGTTAAAATTTATTTTCAAAGGAAAGAATTGTAGAAATGGAACAATGTTGAATTGCAATACAAGTCTTAATAGAAAGATAGATGTATGATGAATAGATGAATGATTATACCATATTTCAATGGAATATTTGTTGATAATATTTAAATGGAATGATACAATAATTTAATGGTAGACTAGAGCACACTAGAATATGATACTAATAGATGGTCTAAAAGGGAGGGGTACCCCTTAGATATGATGAGATTTTCTTTCGGGAATGGGTGCTAGAGAGTGTAGATTTTCTTTTCCAAATCTAACCAGAGTTGCATTTTATAGACCAAGCTTTGCAGTCATTTTATTTATGGAACAAACTGCTAATATTTATCCTCTCTATTGTATTTTTATTTACTTAACAAGGAACTTGCATATTCTAACAATAGATATAAATGCATGTAGTTATGCACACACAAATTCCACCTTACAAACTGTATATCTTGCTAAGTGTTCCGTGCAGGGTTAGGTATTCGATTGATTGAAGAATTCTGGGGAAGCATTGCTTTGTGGTTGGGTGGAAAAGCACCTCAACCATGTTCTCATCCACCAGTGGAGACGAGCTGTCAAAAAGGAACCATATCAAAATTTTATTTATGTATTTTTATCATTGATGTAATTGATGACATTATTGTAATGAATGTAATTGATGTATTGACTTTAAGGCATTTGAGTGTCAAGTCAAACTTGCAAATTGACTATTGAAATTTGGAAATGAATACATATTCAGATTTATTTTTATTTATTTATGGACATGATGCAAATAAAATATACACAATTAAATCTAGAAATACAACACTCTAATAGCTATGGGATTTATGTCATAAATTTTATATTCATATGGTCAATTCTTAATTAATTGAGGAAAATCTAGCTGGCCATGTTAAAGTTTGGCTGCTAGCTTGTACTTATTTTGCAAATAAATATATACCAAAAAATGTGCATTTAATATTTGATTATTGTTTGGGATTTATTTGGTTTTTATGCATGTTTATTTTTGTCATATATGGAGGATAGGTGTACCACTGTGGGCCTTAATGTGTGCCAAACCCATCATATGTTTAGGAACTTGCACATGTTCTGGATCCTCTTCTCAATATATTTCTTTTTTTCATAAAAAATTTGAGTAGAAAGAGATATAAGTGGTGGACCATGATCATTTTGCTTCAAGCTACATCTAACATTTGGTTAATCCTCCCTATTTTGAATGGGTTCCCAACCTGCATTCATATTGTTTATTTAATCTCACTTCTTTTATTTCACAAGTTGCTTAACATCCTCTAGAGAGCTAAAATAGTCAAAGTAAGGTGAGGATATTTATCTTGTCCATACAATTAACAACCATGTCATTGAGAAGACATGGATGGTCAAGTCAGACAAAGGACATCATTCTACATGACTATGAAGTGCTAGTAAAAGTAGTTATGGTCTCATCTTTAGCCCCTAGATGGGGAATATAGGGTCAAATAGGATGGTGAAGTAGGTGAAACTATTATTTGTAATATTTTCATATGAAATCATGGTTTTGTTGTTTTATTCAAATGTTTAATTTTTAGTTTTCATTTTTAAAAATACATTTTCATGTCACAAATTAAGAGGAAATAAAATGATTCATCAATTTATATATTTTAGGTCTAATACTAATTAATAATAAATTATATTAGACCTGGAAAATAAGAATCAAAATTTAAGTATTCAATAGTTGAGAGAGAATAACACAATTATCTAATTTTGACATGATCTCATTGATTTAGAAAAAGAACAACAACAAATGATAAACTAGTATTCTATGGTCAATCGCTACTATTCATGCATAAGACAATCTACTCCATTGTCTTTAAAGAGGGTGAAAGTATAAGAAGATGAAAGAGAACAAGGAAAATATATAAGAAAGAAAGAGAATATGATGAATATCATAGAACTAGTAGGAAAGAAGATAGGATAAGTACATTCCTTGCATTCAACATAAAACTTTCTAATGACACCTAAATAGGTAAAATGATACACTTGGATAAATATATAATTAATGATATTAATTATTTAGTAATTTGATAATAGTTTTACCTTCTATTAACGAGCCAATTTTATTTTGTGGGTTATCCTCTCTGATTCATCTAGTTCAAATAATTGATTTATCCTTTAGGAGATTAAATTTTCTTAAATTTCATCAATTTATTGGAGCAGTTAGTAATTAAGAATATGCAAGTTTATAGGATACAACTCTTGCCTCATTTTTTAAATTAAATAGGATTTTACCTATATTCATTTCATGAGTGACTACGTCATCCCATACTACATGCTTCAAATTACCATCCTATCTCTTTTTAATTTGAGCCAAATTATTTGGTGATCTTCATTAGGTTTTTGTTGCTAGACTTAGCTTATTTATTACCCTGAGGATGGCATGGAGAAGAAAAAGTAATATAATCCCATAATTTCTATATGATTATGTAAATTCATGTGCCATAAACACATGCCATTACTTTTAATAATATTTTGTGGTGCCCTAAATCTAGTAAAAATGTAAGTTAATAATATTTTCATTATAAATTTAGTAATATTCTTCTTTGTGGGGATAACTCTACCCATTTGGTGAAGTATTTTATGGCCATTATTATCCATTTGAAGTTATTTATAAATGCCTCACTAATTTCTCCAATAAAACTGTAATGCCCCGCCAAGTAACCCTAAAGGAAGTTGTAATTAACGACTTAAGCGAACATTTTTTTTTTTTTTTAAAAGTGTAATAACATACACATTCACTTACTAATTAACAACAACCTCTAAGGCTACAAGGTTGGGATTACCTAAACCCACACATACATCTTACATATAAACATAGCATTAAATAACTTTAAACAATAAGCATCATACAACATAAGATACCACATATCATAATGAGATATACATCCAAGATACAATTTCATAATCATTAACTTAAACAAATAGTTACATCTCTCATTCCTAGAATGAGGCAATAGTACAAATAAGTTACAATTACAGAACTCCACCTCGCATATATAAGAGGGGTAAAATAATTATACAAATTGAAATATAACAATACTTAAAATAAAGTAAGAACCGCAAGCTGTCCAATTGGATGCCTCACCACCACGTACTGAAGATCAAGGGGGACCCAATGGTGTATGGTGCATGTTCCACCCAACCAAGTGGTACCCAAAGGCCCACCCCCCATGCTAGGAGATAGTAACAAAGTAACATGGACAAATATCTACAACCACTAACCAAAGGCAGACTCATACTGACATAACCAAACAAATGAACTAAACAAGTACAACTCAAGTACAACTCAACATCACTGACATAGGTCACATTGCTTCCAGACATAAAATAGATCAAGTATGTTAAGAGAACCATACACATAACATAAATACCAACTAATAGTTGTCTTAGACAAAGTGTCATCACACAACTCATAATAAGTTACCCTCAGCAAATCTTCATAGGCTCCGGTGATCCTGGTGGCCTCTATCGACCCTTGGCCCTCATACTTGCTAATGCAGAATCAAATACCTCTCGTATAGACAAGATAGATGACTATGCCATTTCAGGCCTTCCCACTCATTCCAAGCCTTAACTAGCACTTGACTATGAGTGAAGCTAGAACTTATCTTTTTAGTGTGTAGTACTCCCCAAATTTATAATTTTAGTTATCACTTGATTAAACTACTTCCATAGGTTACCCAAATCTTACCTCTTCCGGGCCAAACATCTATTCGACAACACACAAACAAACTAATCACCAAGGGAATCACAAGTGCATACTACCTAGGTATCAAAACCACTCCATCTCTAGGAGGACAAATAATAGAATTCACTCCAAACATCTTGGAGACAAAAAAACACATAGTCCACTCCTTTCACAGGAGGTACAAAACATCCCCATTCGTGGAAACCGGGTGAATACTGAAAAGACACCATGCACTACCCAAGGGAAAACAACTGGTTGACATAAAGAATCGACAACCCTCATCCTCTAAGATTCTCTGGAAGACTTACAATATTGGACTAAGACTTAATCCCATATCCCAAAATACAACTTGACGACATAGCTACAAAAGCATTCAAGTCATTAATCAAATCTAATATTTGGATTTCCTAAATCCATACTCATTCAATAGGCATGTTGACAAAGTCAAAGGCACATTAACAAGGTTAACTCAAAGTCTCATATTTCCTTTTCCCATTTTCATAATAGGGAATCTTAAACAATTAAAACTCACAACCCTTGCGAAATAAGAGGAAAATAAATCTAAAAGGCAATCACGAGGATCTTACTATTTTTGGATATACTAAATCCATATCTCTTTCATACTCCAATCACAATGGTTTAATTGCCCTAATAGAAATTAATAAATAAAATAATTAATTGCCTCGTCAATATAATCAATTCCTAAATAAATCTTTTCAATTTCCCTAACTAAATTCTATATTTCTTTCAATTTTCCATTATAAACCTTGCAATTTCTTCAATGTATAAAAATATATTTTTTTGGCTTATCTATTTAACCATGCATTCCAATCTTATCTTTTAAAATCTCCATGCAAAACTAATTTACATGCACCTAATAAAACAAATTAAATAATGAATAAACTTCCAATAAAAACTACTCATGTAATATATTCATTAAATATATATTCATATATTTACTGTATATATACATTCTTTATTATATTCACTAACTTTTGCATAATAACCCTTTAATGATTTCAAAGTGATAAAATCTCTATTATAATTATTCCATAAAATATATATACAAACATACATATATACATTATATATTTTACATCTTATATTTATAAATGTATATATATATATATATATTGAATATTGCTTATATTTAATACTAAATCCGAAATTATACACAAGCCTAAAGCATGCATTTGAAATACCCAACAAAAATTACATAAAAAGCGAATTCATTAATTTGTTGGTTCGCTGTTTATCCAGGGCCCCAATGTTTGGGGGGCGGCTGTGCTATGCACAACCGAACCCCAAACCTTGGGCGGCCGCATGAAGTGAGGGGCGGCGCTGCCAAGGGCAGCGCTCCCTCCACACTGTGTGGAGGGCACTGCCAAGGGCAGCGACGCCTCCCATACTAAACCTAAAACCCCCACAATACACCAACACAAACAACGAATGCATCATTCGCTTCAAGCTGAAATTTCCAGTCTTTCCTCACAAAAAGAACTCGTCGGTCGTATGGCGACGAATAATTATTTAATAGTCAATATTTCAATAACATTAAACTGTATATATAAATATATATATATATTTACACAGAATAACATTTCTGGTAAAATTGAGAAAATAATTAAAAATAATAATCAGGTACAAGAAAATTAATACAGAATGATTTTCTAAATTTCACATATATTTAAAAACTGATTTTATCAAGATCACACCTTTAAATTCTTAATAATTCAAAAATAAGAAAACTAAAAGGGATCTAATTTTCTCCATTACAAGTTTCCTACAGAGGGTTTGTTTTCAAAACCAGATCTGATTGTTTTCTAAAGGGGTAAAATTTTCTTACAACATCTAAATGTTTGATGCACCATCTAAGGTTTAAATTTAACAATGATTCTACAATTTCCCCATTTACTGAATCAAATCCTACAGTAAATCTATACAATCTTCCCCAGATTTTAGAATAATTTAAATCCAGTTTCTATTAACAAATCCTAATTCCCAATGAATTCAACAAACAGATTTCTCAAACAATATATATTTGTTTTGAACAAACAAGAACAATATATATCTTTGGAGGAGGCTTGCATCAAAAAATCATCTTTTCCTATAGGAAAAGATGATTTTCTAATGCAAGCCTCCTCCAAAGATCTCCTGAATTTTCTTCAATCGTGCAATGAATCCAATCCAAAACTCAACCAATGCAAACAAACTTCCTTCAAATCAATTCAACAATCAAAACTTCCTTCAAACCCTTCTCTGTGTAAATTTCCAAAGAATTCTTCTCTGCTTTCCAGAAAAACTTCTCTTCCCAAAAACCTCTTTTTGAATGAAAATCAATCCCTTTCCAATTAATTCTTCTTCTTCATTAAAACATGCACTTCAGTCCACAATAAAAAATATCTAAAAAACAACCAAATCTAATTTGCATGCAATTTATTAATTCCAATTAATAAATTAATTTCCAAAATTGAAACTAATTTCCATTTAATTTCCCAATATAATTTAGTAACTTCTAATTCAGATTTAATTCCCATATAAACATTTAATTACAATTTCTAATTTAATTTCCCACAAATTGAAATTAAATTCCAAAATTAATTTTAATTCTTTCCTTTCCTTTAATTTTCTAACATCACATTTAATTAATTAATTTAATTATTTAATAACTAATTTTATCCCCATGGATTAAATAAATTAAATTTAATCAATTAATTTAAATAATAATTTCTATCCACTTTGCATAATTTAAATAAATAACCATCAACATGATTTAATGCAATTATTCTAAGTATTTATTTCCAAAACAACAATCCTTTCAAAATTAAATAAGATTAAAGCAAGGCAATCAACGACTTGACACACACGACTGATGACACACTAAGGCTAGGGTGTAGACTTGACACAAGTTACCTAGCTACTATCTCCCTTTCAACTTAACCATTGGATCGACAGGCTCAGACTTGTGAAACCAGGTGGAGTTGGTGTCATGTACCTGCAAACCTGAAAACATAATAACCAACATCATATAATATAACAACATATAATACACACCGTGAAGAGGAAATCACAGAATCGTAGGGCACTCACAAGCGAGTGATGTGAACCCATCCCCTTCACTAATACACTCATCCAGACTGACACTTCCATCATAATCCAATAATCTCATAAGCAATTACATGTTATAACCACTGACATCATTACACCAATTAAAGCATGTAAAACAAATCATCAAATAAACCACATCACACAATGATAGTTCGTCGCTCTATAAATAGCGATGAAATACACACACAAAATATAGTATCTGAATATCCAGAAACAAAGCAAAACAAGGACACATTGTCCAATCCAGAAAGCAAAACGGAGGGGTGTTACAAAAACTAACACTCCACTACTAGAATATTGTCTCCACTAATATTTTTATAAGAGGTAAACCTCTTGTGATTTTCAATTTTGTCAAGAACCTTTGGAATGAATCATAGTGTTATGACATAAAATTGAACCTATATGGAATTTCCCATAACACCACCCTTACTTTAGCCTTATAAGTCGATAATGCTAAATCCTATCGTCCTAAGTTTGCATTCCTGTGTGTACCTTGTCATTTTCTGTCGGTGGGGGAATTTTGACTAAGATGCTTCTGCGCAACACCGATGTCTATGCATTACATGAATGTCCCTAATAGATTCTTGGGTTAGTGGATTTTGGGACATTATACTTCCTATCACTCACAAAGTGTAATTCCCCTTGCGACTGCATACCCACCCGAAAATGACTCTTTCACCTCCAATATTCCATTTTGAACCTACACTCTCATTCCAATTCAACTCTAATCACATTCTACTCACTTCACTCTCATTCTTCCACTTCAATCTTGCTCACTTTTCTCTCCTTGGCACTTCCATTATCTCTACACCATTGTTCTTGCAAATTTCAATCTCTACATCACTCTTGCACGATCGTTTTGCATCCTTAAATATCTCACTCTTCCTCTCGACTTCTCCAAGCTTGTAGTAGGGAGGGTAATCTTTATCTTATTGCATTATCAATATTATAGTTAGCATATTGTTGTATTTTCATTTCTATATATCTTGTTTACTATTTTTTTATCATTATTTCTATATTATGGTCTATCTGGTTGTTTGTGGAGGTGGAAACAACAAAGTGGGTGTTTGACTGAGGTAGCCTTGAAAATCAACCCCAACATTTTCTTGTTTTTGTGTATGTAGGTTTTGTTTGTGAGGATCTTGCAAGAGGCTAGACCTACCGTAAGTTTCATATTTCTTCCTTCTACTCATCATTTTGTTCATAGTTAGTTTATTTTTCATTTAAAGTATTTTTTTTTTGTACTTCCTTTATATTTTACGCATTTCTAGCATTCTCTTATTTTTGTTAAAACTGTCAAATTCCAACATTTGGGTTGCTAGTAGGTCCCAAGTGTTTTTAGTTATAGATTCTACTCTCATTCTGTATGAGACACCAATGCATCCTTGAGACGACAATGTTTCATGCTGACGTCCTCTAGCCAAGAGTTTTTTAGTCTATTTCTTGAGACCTTTGTGGTCTGTTCACTTGATTCTTGAAGTCCTCCATCTTGAAAGCCCAAAAAGATAGTCTAGCTTTTTCCTTCATTTTCCACCCCATCTTTTGAGCTTCATCATTAAGGTGATCGAGGGCCATTTACTCCCTTTAGACCCTATTTGTCTTGGGACTTGGGAGTAGCGAATCCCCTCCACATTTTGGTGAACCCAACATGAATCATCCTTTTCTCTTCATCCTAATTTCAAAAAAAATCTTCTCTTGTGCTAGGATGTATAGCTGCTAGTGTGTTGTTACGCTCTTTATGAGCTTCATGACCTAGTCAACTACCTCTGACCATGTTTTTAGAAGAAGCTATCAAAATTTAGACATTGGATCTAAGAGGTTTAGTCCCACCCAATTTGGCCCAAGTTTTGAGTTCTCTATAGGACTCTCCACCAAATATACCCCTTTTGTAAATGAAGCTACAATTCGTGTTCCTTCCCTCTTGCCTCACCCTTGATCTTTGACTCTTCCTTGGAATATGAAGCTACCCTCAAGGTTCCTGCAGAGCATATTTACTCCTTATAGCCGAGACTTGAAGAGTTTACAAGGTTCTTGGCAAGGGATGATGCTTTTTCCCAAGTGGATCTTGTTGTTAAAAAAATGAGAAGTTTGTTAAATAAGGATTGAAGAGGCTTAGAGCTTCTTCATGGTATTGTAAACATAGTAGAGACTTGTTGAGGGTGATTTTGGTCACACACAATGTTCTAGGCAATAAGGATTTATTGCCTCTCTTTAAAAGTAGTGAGAACTATTCAAATGTTTTTGATTAATTAAGTAGGGAAAGGGGCTTCATCCCATGGTTACATAGCCAAAAAAAAAAAAGGAGAAACAAGCTAAGAAAAATGGCACTAGCCACCACCAGAAAACAATAGAAAAAAACTAGAAACCAAGATGGATCACAGGCTGAGTATTCAAAATTGTAACCACAGAACCATAATAAGCTTAATAAAAAATAGGATACCCATACTAATCCAACTAATAATACAAAAAACATTAATAAGGTTAGCCAAAGTCCAGTAGGTATTTAACCATAACAAATCTATAATATAATAGCAGTTTGGGATAATAAAACTAAGAATCAAAAATTTAAGAGCAACCATAAGAACAATAGAGAAACAATTCCATTACTTGGCATTGACAATAAAGTACCAGTATTTTCCAATTTTGGAAACGAACTCACTCCAATCAGGTCCCATTATTCACTAATTTGGGAAAAAAACTCTCTCCAATTAGGACCCTCCATATTCCTGGTCGTTTTCTTCGCTCTTCCCCATCTTCTTGAGCATTTTCCTTATCTTGGTTTGTCTAGAGACCACACCCACCATGGCCCAACGCATGAGACCATTGGTAACCTTCATCAAGGTGATGATAGCCTTCTCCATGTTGTCCATCTATACCTACATAAACATCATCCCACTTTTAATAAAATCAATGTTAGAATCCTCAAGAGAATTAGTGGCAATTGCTTTGTTCTCTGTTTCAGTGGCTTTTATCATAGTAGCCCTATGATCCTCTTCCCTTCCAATATCTTCCTCCTCCTTATCCTCTTTATCCTCCCCCAAGTCTTTCTATCCCATATCATAAGCACTCTCTTTGAAATCCATGTCCTGACTATCATCATCCACTTGAGGCTCAAACTCTTCAACCACCATTTGTTCCTCCTCATCTTAGACGGTGGCTTTCTGTTTGCCCTTTTTATCTAGAGATGCAACCTTAGCTAAATGCACCAATCTTTAGCCTCCACTAAACAATCCTGACTGCCCTTCCTCCATTTCTTCCCATTGATTCCCCTCGTGGTCTTCATTTATGGTAATGACCATGCTTTGTTTTTTAGGTCCATTTTCAGATTCTTGGCCCTTGATGGCTCAAGGAGCAATGACAAATGTTTCTGCTTCTCTAGGGTGGCCTTAACCAAGTTAACCTCAAAGGTTTTTTTATAGAATCCTTCTTACCCATAGGGGTAGATGGTTTGGAACTATTAGCGGCCAAGGGGGTGGCATTCACTGGGGAATTCTCCATTAGGGTAATAATCTAAGGCAAAGGCCTAGGGTGAGGCTCTGGATTGGGGTTATCAACAGCTAGGGACTCTTCAACCTCTTTGAAATTTTGATTAGGGATGTCCTGCCTAATAACCAAAGGGTTTCCGTTGGGGTTTTAGCTAGGGCATACTTGTAGAGAGCAAGCATGAGACCTTGGTGCAATGGGGGAGTTGCACCATTCTCAATATTTTGTTGCAAGGAGGATAGTAGGTAAAAGGGTAGGTTAATACATTCATTATGGTGAATGTAGTTGAGAAAGGGAAAGTGATAAGCATGGAGGGTCATGTATCTTCCCTCTAATGTAAAATATCTCATAATGAACATACTAACCAGAGAAAAAGGTGGTGAAAGTTCAAGTCGTGCATACCTGTTTTGAAACTGCGTGAGTTTCTCACCGTCATGAAGAAATTTTTCCACAAACACCTAGTAATCAGGTCTAATTTTCTTGAAAACCGTTCTACTCACATTCTCCAAACTCTTCACCTCCATAATGAGCTAAGTAATGACATCAAACTTCATCACACCTATTGTCACCTACCCTTTTCTTCAAGAGTTAGTGAGTTTCACCAAGGATTTTATTATACCCTTTCATAGCCTCAAAGAATGAGACCATTCCTACCCTACGAAACAACCTCCAGAGGTCGGCATTTTGCTTGAGAGCCAAGCAATTTGGAGGTTTGATTCATTTTCTAGGCCCTCCCATTTTGGAACTTTGTAAACTTTTAGAGTTATTCTTCTGCAACCCTTTCTTCATACCACCACCACACCCAAACACCCAACTAACCTTGCAGAGCACACAACATAATTTATTTTGATGGTGAACTCTATTTGAAATAAATATCGAGAACCGACTGAAAGAAGAGACCTTTAACATGGTTCCTAGGATAGAATTAGCATGATTTCCTTTTTATTGATAATAAATGAGTTTAGATTTTTCATAATAAGATGATAATGGATTAGGAGGTGGTAAATGTAATTTTGCACATTGAAACATTGTGATTTAACACAAGCCTTTACAATGAAATAAACCATGTGATTTTGGGTGTTCTTAGGAATGATATAGAAATTAAATATCACACATGGGGATATATTCATTAATATATGAGCCCCTTTCATCATCAAATCTTAATGTCCCTCTATACCAATCCCTTATCTCAACCTTATAAGATAAACATTATCATATTTGTCTTTAAGTACTTTATCTTTCATTGCCAAAGGCAACTAGCTAAAATCCCAATGGGTCCATGTATTGCACATGAGGGCCGCATTGGAAACATTATTAGAAGAAAGATTACCTTCCCTGAATATGTGTTGGATATGATAATGAGTGAATAATTTCATAAGTCCTTACAATTGTCAATTATGTCCTTTAGTTCCCAAGGTACTGCAACACCACCTTTTAGTATGTCAACTATTAATTTTGAGTCTCCTTCCAAGCTGACCTTCTAAAAACCAAAGTCTCTTAGAGTCTTAATTTCTCCCCACACTACCATTGCCTCAACTTTTTGTTGGTGTAGAAACCAAAATTTTTCCCATATCCCCTCTAAGGTGATTTCTCAACAAACCCCTACCCCAACAATGCCAGGATTTCCTTTTGAACACCCATCAAAGTTGTATTTAATCTACTCCCTCTTAGGAGGAGTCCAAACTATTGTCTTTCTTGCTAAAAGATAAGACCAATTGATATTGATAAGATCCTTCTTTATACCCCATATCTTCTTGATTCTTAATTCTTTATATGTGGGCTAGACTTTTGAATAGCCATACCCACCAACTTCCACATTTTCTTGCATGCGAGACTTTATAGACATACATAGATTATGGTTGTTTCTCTTAGTTTCCCTAAAAATCCTATTGTTCATTTCCTTCCATATTCCCCAAGTTATGAAAGGAGGGGCTTGGTTCTAGAGGTCAAATATTATCTTATGTGAGTAAGTACTATAAGACCAGCTTTCAACAAATGACTTCATGGTAGGGGGGAAAACCTAATCTGTGAGCAACAATGGGAGGAAAAAGGACCAAACTTCTCTAGAGTATAGATAGTGAAAGATAGATACATAACTGACTCTTCTTCATGCTTACATAGGACACATCTGTTAACTAACTAGAACCCCCTTCTTACAAGATTATCAATAGTTAAGTTTTTTCCATGGGAGGCTCCCCACCAGAAATTGTTAACTTTTGGAGTTAAGTTTTTTATCCACACCTTGTCCCAATGAAGATCTTTGCAATTAGTTAGAGGATTCTCCAAGTCCTTATAAGAATTTTTGACTGAGAAGCATCCCAAGGGGTTCTTAATCCACAACCATTCATCTTTCCTATCTTTGGAGAACCAAGTCACCTCTCCAATGCTGTTGTTTAGCCTTTGCATCATAAGCGCCAAGCTATGCTATGTTTGACCTCTCAAATTGGCACTCCTAAGTAGGTTGTTAAAATCAATCCATTTTGGATCATCAACCTCCCAATTAATGTAATCTGCCACCTTTTTGCCACAAATTCTAGACAAACTATTTTAGGGGGGTTGAGGCCATCCAAAGAAGAGAGAGGGGGCTCAACACTTGAAGGGTCCTTCCAGGAATCAGTATCCTTCCCATTTCCAATACACTTTCTCAAACCCAATTTTAGCACACTTTTGGTTTTGATAAGGTGGTTCCAAAAGACAGATCAGAGGATGTGAGGAAACAACCAGGTTCTATTCCTGAGATATTTAGCTTGGAAGATCTTAACCCAATCCTTAGTCCCTTCCAAAAGGATCCACCCCATCTTGGTCGTGAGAGCTTTGTTGAAGAGTTTGATTCTCCTTATCCCTGAACCACCAACATTTTTTGGGGTACACACTTTCTTCCAACATACCAACACCAATCTATTTTTTTCTTCCATGTCAGACCACATGAATCTTCTCTAAATTTGTTCAATTTCTTCCACAATAAAGGCCAAGATTTTAAATAGAGACAAATAGTAGATCAAGATATTTTGGAGAGAAGCTTTTAGCAATTGTGTCTTCCTAGCTTGGCTTAGGAGTTTAAATTTCCATCCAACCATGAAGTGGTTCCAATAATTATTTTCTAGTTTTCTTGAAGTCAGAGGAAGACCAAGGTAAGCAACAGGAAAAACAACTTCTTCCAAGATCCGCACCACTATCTCTTTCACAATTTGATCAACATGGAAGAAGTATAACTTACTCTTATTATAATTGATATACTCACCCGAGGCGGAAGCAAAGTCATTTAAAATAGATTTCTATTGACTAGCTATAACTAGTCCAATGTTCCTTGTTGTCAGGTCATAACTATGTGGGTAGCACAATTGTAAGATCAATGTAGTTTCACAAGGGAATTTAGAATCTAGATAACTAAAAAATTATATGTAATCACAAAAGATAATCTTAATAATTCAAAACAATAGATTGCATTTCAAAATATAGTAAATTGGAAATCAGTTTATTGCTCTTTTCCCATTATAACATTTCTCAATTTTTACTCTTTTGAATAAAAATTAAATAAGTATACATAAACATTTATTTAAAATATTACTAGATAGATTTTTGTACTTGTTTGTTGAACAAGTAATTTTATTGGACATAATTAATTATTTGAATGCTAATTATAGTCTTATTATGTTTATTTTACAATGTTAGTAAGATATTTATGGCAAGTTATGTTGTGAAACAAGCACAAGTACTAGGGAAAGGTGAATAGTCTTGGACATTTATATATTTCATCTATAATATAATTTGTGGAATATATTAAATAATTAATATTGATAATTAATTTATGAGTGCATACAATTGCTTTAGTTTAATTATTTATTTTGTTTATTAAGATCTTTAAATAAAAATTAATTAGATACAATCTTATTTGTTTTAATTTATTTAAATATTGAATATGAAAGTTGCATGATGGGAAATTAGGAAAATAAATGATTATTTATCCTGTTTGGGAATTCAAGTAACTTCCTAAAATTAGTCTATGAGTGAGTTTTATTTTTTAGATAATTAGAAAAGTTAATATTTTAGTATCTTATAGTTTTCTAGGAAGATGTACATGAAGGTAAGAAATAATATTTTACTATATCTCTTATAGTAAAAGATAAAATGTTGCAATCATGACTAGGGGGTCATATCGGGCAACTTGATCATGCAACCTAAACACACTTCTACACAAAAATTTGATAATCATGCTTTATTATCTTATTATAATTTCATTACAATAGGGTTTTTTAGAGCTTACAAAACACATATCACTATTAACAAGTTATAGATTGGAAAATCGCTTCTCCTTCCCAAAGGCCTCCTCTTAGCATATATCAATTTTCCTTTTATCCTTTTATGTCTAGGAAGTTAGATCTAACTAGATCTTGGCCATTATAACAACTAAATCATTATAGAAATCAAAAGTACTAGCAGACCGGAAGTTCACAAATATAGTAGCAACTTGAAAGTACATAGATGTAGTAGCAAGCTAAAGATCCACAAGTAGTCAATTCAAACATGAAATTTTAGAAGTTTTCATTCATTATTGGGTTCTCATAGATTTTTGGAGCACTTGAAAAACCACACACTCCATACCTATTGATGTCATGAATACATCATATTGTCCTTCATGTATAAGTTTTTTATTAAGGAAAAAATAGGTTTTGAAGGGGCCCCAAAACCCTTTAACAACAAAGAAGAGTCAAATATAGCATGAACAAGTACAGATCAGAGAACAATAAGCTACCAGAAAAGAAGGTAAAAAAAAAACCAGCCCATGGGCAGCACCACAAAAAACCAACAAAAACCCAACAAAAGTCCAACCACCAGGCCAAATTCCTCAAGATGTCTGCCACCTCCTGCTCCAGATTTTTCATATTTAACGTTGCTTTCTTTATCTCCTAAATATTGACAAGGGCCTTGTCAACCTTTCTCTTCAGATTTTCTCTAGTTCTTTTTCTCAGACCGACACCCTTCACCTAGCTTTGTTCTTTTTCAGCGTCTAGATCCACAACAATCTTCTCCTGATAAAAATTCTCTAGATTATCAACCATCATATTCATTGTATTCATATTAGATTTTAAAATCTTGTGGCTCATTTCCAACACCATCTAGATAGACTCTTTTATATTCTTAAGCTTTTCCTCCATAGCAAAAAGCTTATCATCATGATTACTCTTAAATTGTTGAAGATCTTCAACTGTTTTCTTGAGGTAGTCCACCATGTATTTCTTTTCTTCCTTAGTCCATAAATCACTAGCCCTATCTTTGTCTCTTGTTGTGTGGTCAATCAGATTAGGCCCTTCCAACTTGCTGCTTATAGCCCTCTGTTTCAGCTTAATTTCCTTAATTTCAAAAAACACCCATCTCATCAGTCTAAAATAATCCACAAACCCATTACGAGCAATGGCAAGGATGTCAATAGGAAACTCATGTTCAAATTTGAAGTAATGGTCATCTGCCTTGAGATCACTAGGAAAATGAGGCCTATCCTCTTTGTTAATGGCAGGGTAGCTAGAATATTCCGACAAGGGGGTCAACTGAGAATCATCCTGATTAGTATCATAGGAGGGATCCTCCAAATCCTTTCTTTTAACATTCTCCTGGGGGGAGATAATAGATTTTCCTTTCGCCTTAGATTTAGCATATTCAGAACCCGGGAAAAGAACCTTAACTCTACCTTTAGAGGTCATAGAACTAGGTTTAGAGGGGGCACTAGCTTTCGTCTTTCCTTTGCTGCTACCCTTCCCCAAAACCATCGAGGGCCGACCAACCTCATCCTCCAAATTAGTTTCCCATTCTTCCTTTTCTATGTAACTAGTGCCCAATTCATCCTTAGCAGAAACAAAGTGGGGAGAAGGGGACAATTGGGATAGAGCCGACATAGCTTTAAAATGCTCAAAACTTAAGACAAGAAATCCCTCACGAAGGATAGGGTATCTTATAGGGTTCATGCTATGGTCATTAAGGTTGGCTTTCAAAGATGTGGATAGATAGAAAGGGAAAGAAACCCTTACCTGATGTCGGAAATGGTAGCCAAAGAACCTAGTGTATCTCCCATCTAAGGTGATGTATTCCATAATCACCTTCAACACCTCTTGCCAGAGTAATTTAATATTCTTCGAGTAGTAACTACTTTTGGAAACCCTGCATAGGTCCTCTTTTTCCTTCTCTGTCTTCAAAAACTTTTTCATAGCTTGGTCTGAGAGTTTCTTGTCCCTGTAAAATTTGAGGCCCTCCATGGAAAACCCTATCACCTCAGCAATTAGCTTCTCGTTGATGGAAACCTTTCTCCCAAAAAAATTAACTTTACCATTCTTCCATTCCTTAGCAAAATACCTAGTGACCTTCTGGTCGCAGCCATGGATTTTTTCAATATAAGAGGTGAGCCCACCCTTCAATAATGGCCACACCTCAACATTATTCCTCAGCTCCTCATAGTCCATCAGTTCCACAAGACGACGCTCACCACCCATATTGGTAGAGTTACAAGCCTGCTTAGAAGACTCTTGAAAGCCACATAAACTGATAGTCAAAATACCCAAAAAGTGTGCAAGGCAAAAAATATTAGAGTGGCTATTAATTCTTTGGTACTCCAGCCTTCAATATGAAATTATTGAACAACAGTTCCAAGACTACATGAACTGACAATCATTTCCCATAATCATTAATTAATAGATAATTTTGAAGCCTTCCCGTGAATTCTATCATACCTCAATAAGGCTATGATATCAGCCTCCAACTTGTCACCCCTTTGCCACATGATTTTTTCATTGGCTTGAACACCCTTGTTGGCAAAGAAGTCCACCACCATGTTAATTTCCCGGTAAGCATGGGAAATGAAGCAATTTTAAAAAGAGCTTATAATCCCCTTGGATAGATTAATCCAACTCTCTATGGTCCATGAAGGCTTTTGAAGGCCCTTAATACATTGTATGATATTGTTCGAGTCCTCTCCTAGCTACACATTTTTGAAGTTCAATTGACGAGCAAGATTTAAAACTTGGAAAGCCCCTATGGCTTCAACAAGGTTGTTGGTCTGGGTACCCAAGGGGAGCGCCACCGCTGAAATAAAAATGCCATTCTCATCCCTTATCACTCCCCCACACCTAGTAGGCCCAGGATTACCCTTAGCCGCGCCATCAAAGTTAATTTTAACCCAACCAGGAGGAGAAAAGTTCCAATAGATACCATCTTTGGGTTCCTTTATTGGTCTAAGAGGATAAGATATGTACACATTAATCTTCCAAGCATCAACAAATCTGAGCTCATAATCTTGACATCTGACCTTTCCTTTTGCTTTAGTTTTGCAGTTCATCTAGTTTAAGTTCTCTCTCACAACTCTAATTGTAAAGTGCGAAACTCTTAAATTACAAGAATCGAAAATAATTTAAATAAATTCATTTATATTCAAAAATAAGTTGAAACTTCATTCAATAGACTTCATATAGTCCAAATGATTTCAAAACGATGACTTAAAGTCGACAAATAGATTCATAGTACATCCAATTACATTTATAAACATGTGTCATCTTACACGACATTGATAATAATACAAAAGTATTTGTAACATAAATTACAATTCGAGACTTAGGCATTCTGTCACCTTAGATCTACAATACATAATTCGAGAAATAGATAATACATAAATTATGAAGAAACATCCTTTGATCTTCAATCCATAGCTTATCTTCAATAATGAAGACGAGAACAAGGATCAGGCACTTTTTCCACCCAACCTTGAAGCTTACGCTTCCTCGGAATTCCTTAGTCATTCAAGGAATACCCGACCCTGCACGAATCGCTTAGCAAAAATTAGTCAACAAGAAAGATGGAATCTGGTGCGTGCCTAGTATAACTAGTAATACCACAAGCATTTTCATTTTTCTAATTCATTTAAGAAAAAAGCAAGTTCGATACTAGGATATGGTAGAGAGTTATAAATATTCCTATTTCAATGGTCCTTAAGTTACTTGGCCAAGTAAAATGTCATGCACGACAAATAAAAGCAGTTTTGGAAAAGAAAAACTACACTCTGTATAAGCCCATATTCAACACCCGTCCCAGAAGGTAACTTTCCAAACACACGTCATGCACATTCATTTATTAAGCATGCATGGGTCCATTCAAATAAACATAATCTTTCACAAACATCTTTAACTGCAATCTTGTTTCAAGCAAAATAGTTTAAATCCAGTATTTTCATCGTTTTAAAACATAAACAACATTAAATTAATATTTAAATCAAATTATTAAATAACATAAAGAAGGTGTATCTCAAGTATGTAATCTAAGTACATATTTAATCAGGAATACATGAGCACACATTCTTTCGGTTCAATTACTCATGAGATTCATCTACTCTTTAATATAATCTTTGTCTAATTCGTTTCCTTTCAAAATAAGTATATCCTTTACTTTAATTCCTTTTTTTGGTTTTCATATTTCCATTGAAAATATTATCTTTCAAGAACATAAACACTTCTCATTTACACTTCGATTTCGTAACAATTTAATATCAATCTTAAAATTGTCAAATTTCACTCAAGTTTTTCAAGCAAATTTAAAAACGCAAAGATATTTAATATTTTCATTCAAAATCTTATTTAATCCATAATATTTCAACTGTATAATTCTGCAATTATTTCCCTATCTTTTAGTTCTTTTAGTTTTGGAAATTTATCTCTTTCTGACAGTTTTGATTTTTGGAGCGTTTCCAAATCTAGTTTAAATATACGTTTTTTTGTGTGAATCTTTTCCTAAATCTGAATCTTCCTAAAATAATAAATCAAATATTTTTGATTATTTTCTATTCAATTTATTCTACAACGTTTTGTTTCAAAAGTTCAATGGTTTTTTGGTAAAATCTCAGTTTGATGCTGATCTTTTTCCTAAAATTTGATAGAAATAATGCTCATCTTTCTTGATTTTCAATAGATCTAAATACCAGAAATAAAGAGAATGATTCCAATTAATCTTACTATAATCATGAATTTGGAAAATAATATTTATTGATTCTACCTGGTAATTCTTGATTCAGGAAATAATTCTTTGTATTTTTGTTCTCTCCTCTTTTCTTTTTGATGTTCCCTATGGTCTTTTATTTCTCCCATGTTGCTTGTGTGGCATGAAGGAAGGCAAATTTATGTTCTGTATTTAACTCTCCCCTGGCCACCCCTTCATCGTTCCTCATGGGTGCACTATATATCTTACGACACCGTGCCTTCTATATTTTCTTCTCTCCACACCTTCTATTCTTTCTCTCCTATGCTATTCACCCTTCCACCTTATCTCCCTGCGCATTATTTGATGTTGCATTTGCTTCAAGACTAGCCACCCCTTTACCAATCGCTTGGGGTGTACAAATTTTACTAAGGCTACATGAGAAGGAAGGTTCCCTCACTGCCCGCGCCTCTTCTTCCTCTCTGCCTTCGGCGTGTCTTCCAACCTCTCTTCTTAGCACGCCTCTCCCTTATCTTATTTCACACCCTGTCCATGCTATTTTCATGTGCCTCCTTTACCAGTCCTTGCGTGGGTGAGAAGGAGTCCCGTGACTGCGTGGGAAATAGAACTCTCCCTTTCCTAGCCGCGTCCCCTCTAGTCTTCTCCTACTTGTTGCGTATGGTGAGTAGGGTGAAGGTTACCACCATGGAAAAACAAAAAAATAACTTTCTTAAAAATTTCTTGGCCATGCCTTCTCCCAAGATCTCCAATTCGAATCAACCAAGGAAATCAATTCAATCTCCTCTGGTGCTTAGAAGAATGAGACTGACCCTCCCTTATCATGCAAAATGGTGCCATAAACAAGAAAAATCAATCCACAATATGTGCCAGATTTCCAACAGTGATGGCCATTACTTCGAGTTCCATCCCTTCGTTTGCATGTGAATTTTTTTTAAAGGTAATTGCTTTCGAACTGATAACTGAAGTTCTCTCTTAAATTTCCATTTTCAAATTTGAAACATAATGTGTTTTCTAATTCTCATGAAATATCTGAATCAATATATTTCTTATTTAAACATTTATTTTAATAAATGGATATTCTAATAATTTAAAATAAATAAATAAAAACATTATTATTTTTGCAAAAAACAATTAAATAAACAACACAAATTTACATTTAAATATTTAAATAACCATTTCCTTTTAAAACAATAACATAATCAAGTTGTCATTTTAAAACAATCATATTCACTTTCACTTAATTGAGCAATCGAATAAGCTTATTTAAAATCTCCAAATAATAATCATCACGAAAACACATTAATAAATACTAAGTGGTGTGTGAGATTCCATCATTCTCATAACCGTCTAATGGCTAAAACGACTCTACCTGATCGATGTTCTCTCCTTCACTCACGTTCACCTGTTCCTGCGTTCACTTGCACTCGAGTTTCCATTAGCAATGACAAACTCCAAATTAAATATAATGCATTTCAAATCATGGTAATTGCATTTCAATTTCATTTGAATTTAACTTTCATTAGAATAATCATTTAACTTCAATTTAAATAGCGACATCATGATTACTACTTGCATTTAATTAAGCGATAAAATCTATACGTGACACTAATAATTTTACCAAAAACAATTTTCTCTGAAAGAGTAGAATCCCTAAAGATTCTATTGTTATGCTCTTTCCATATACCCCATGAAAGGTGTGGAAAGATATATCGCCTCCTTCATGTATTATTTGTGTTGCTAGCATTTTCCTAAAAAATGTACAATACTAATACCAAATAAATATCTTTATATCCAATTCAATTGCATTCATTTGTAACTATACAATGTTGATATCATAATCAAAATTGTTCATTTGAATCGTTTGAATTAATAATATTTAGTTCACTTGGGCTTACTTAAAAGTCTAATTTGCAGCAAAATTCCCACAAATATAGGAAAGTTCATCTAAACTAGTTACAATAAATGAAACTTATTTGGTTCAACACCAAAGTCTCACAAATATAATAACAATTTATAAGTCTACAAATTGATAGAGAACTAGAAACCTACAAAGCTCTAACAACCAATTTTTGCTCAATATTCACAAAATTTTATCTATAGATACCCATTAGGCTCCTCTACAAGGTAATGTCATTAATTTGGCCAAATTGTCTCTAAAAATCCTCTTAAAGAAACAATCCAAAAACCAATAAAAATAAAACAACATTTTACTAAAACTTAAATTTTTTTGGGTCATACAAGATTTCCCTTACATCTAGGATGCTCCTACATTACAAACCCAAGGTAAGAAAATTTTATGATCTTGGGCTCAAAAAATAGAGTTGGAGGATATAATCACCCTTCCAGGTTGTAAATAACCTTCAATGAACTCCATCACTACAATAGGAGCATCTAAATATTTCTTACTTCTCTTCCAACATTTGGCTAGAACAACTCCAGTCTTCCTCTACCAAATCTAATCCTCACTCCTCCTTTCTCTCATGGACCTATGTCCACCATTGACTAGCCTCCTCTAGCAATTGTATTTTCCTCTCTTTCCCTTTCTTGTGGGATCCAACCCACCATAATCTAGCCTCCACACCACCTAAATGCAAATATACACTAACAAGATTATGGAAATTAAATAGTTTCATATTTTACTCTTCACACATCTCATTTTATTCTTTACATTCTTATGCATCCTCATCTTCTTCTATTCTCGCTATCTCATCTACATAAAACTTGGCATCATCATCATAAAAATGAAAAATATTAACTATTACCTCTACTTTCACTTTTTCCTTCTCTATTATTGTAACATTTTCTTCACCACCATCTTCTGCAACATCTCTATCTTTATTCTCAGTTGCACCTTTGTCTTCCAACACTTTCATGTCCTTTACAGGACACACAACCACTCTTGCATCATCATTCTCATACTCATCTTCTACCTTTGTTGAAAACTCTTTTACTAGGTTCTCTATACCTTCCAAAAGTCATGCTACTACAAATCCACCATATTATTTATCCTTATGGGTTTATTCTTCAATGCCATCAGCATGACACTCTACTCTTCCTCCCTCACCTTTCTCTGTACATAAAATTTCACTCGCAAACATATCATCATCAAAAAAATGATGGGGCTCCATCTTACCCATATTCTCCTCTTCTTTCCTCATTTCTATCAGCATCCTGGTCTCCTTCAAACCATTTAAAATTCTCTTCATATTATTAATCATAGCCTTGTATATTATCCTCTCCTTACAAGAAATGAAATACCTTAACATATTTCCCAAGACTAACATCATGCTTTTATTCTTTTCCATATTTACACACATATAATCTACAACAAAATCTCAAGACAAAATTATCCTCTACCCAACAAAAACCCTAGAATATGTATCTCTTAGTGCTTCCTCTATCCAATTCTACCATAGAGGATGCTTGTGTACCTTCTACTTAGATTCAATCTATTTTGGAGGACAATTAACACAAACTCCTCACTTCAGACTCACACTCACAACCATAACAGTTTCCTATGGATTTAATGTCCCCCTCAACCCTCACAATTGCAAGACTCCTCTTCACACCTACAATAAACCTCTCAAGCCCTTGAGACATCCCTCACCACTTCAAACCCTCACACATATTTTATAACTCAATATACCTTCCCCATCGATCTAACCTTTCTCTAATACCATTTGATGCACTTGTGACTAGGGGACCTTACTAAGAAACCAATCGCACAACCTAGACACACTTCTACACAAAACATTGACATCATGTTTTATTATCTTATTATAATTTCATTACACCAAGGTTTTTTGAAGCTTACAAAAAAAACATCACCATTAACAAGTTATTTATTCACCTTATTATTTGGCCTTATTATTCTACAAAATATCTTCTCCTTCCCAAATACCCCCTTCTGATATGAATCAATCTCTCTTTTGTCCTTAAGTGGCTAATAATTTAGGTTGAATCATTACAAAAATGATAATGCAGTAGCGAGCTAAAAGTCTGCAAATTAAGTGCCAAGCTAAAAGTTTATATATGTAGCAACAAGTTAAAGATTTACAAAAAAAAATTCAAATAGGAAATCTTTGAGCTTTAAATTCACTATTAGGTTCTCACAAATAGTTGGTTCACTTGGAAAACCTCACACTTCATACCTATTGATGTCATGAATACATCACAATCCCTCGTTCAAAAATTTGTTGCCTATAAAAATAAACCATTTGATCATGTTGTATTTCAGTAGTATTTTCTCATAAATCATACAATGTGGGCATCAAATTTACATCTTCATGTTTAGTTCAGTTATGTTCATTTGCAACTATACAATGTTGATGTCATCATCAAAATTGTTCATTTGAACCAGTGGACTTAATAATGTCCAATTCACTTGGGTTTACCTACAAGTTTTGTTGGCCACCAAATTATTACAATATATAAATTTTCATCTAAATGGGTCACAATAAATGAAACTTATTTGGTTCAAAACTAAAGTCCCACAAATTCAATAACAATTCATAAGTTTGCAAATTGATAGTAGACCAAAAACCCACAAGGCCATAACTTAGCTAATTTTTTCCCAATCTTCACCAAATTTGATCTGCAAATTCCCATTAGGCTCCTCTACAAGATGATGTCATTAATTTAGATAAATTGTCTCTAAAAAAAATCCCAGAGTAAGAACCCAAAAAACCAATAGAAATAAAATAAAACTTAATTGAAATATAAAATAATTCGTTGATTCAAGATTGCCCTTGCATCCAAGATCCTCTTGCATCATAAGAAAATAATTTATTTATAAAATTAGGATTACAATAAGAAAATGAATATATTTATATCAAATAAGGAACAAATTATCTGATGAGATTATAGTATTGTATTAAGAAACTATAAATATTTTGAAGAATGAAGAAATGCAAGTGCTTTTATTGAAGTTCAAGGATTTTGATTGAGAGCTTGGTTCTTCAAGAATTTATTTTTAAATTGGTAAGGGAATTCATACAATATATTTACATGGAATTTATTTAACAAATATTTTAATTGGGCTATATTAAATACTATAGGGTCTTGAATGTGAAAAAGATGTTTGTTTTGATTGTATGAGTATTTCTTATTCAATAAGAAGTCAATGGAAAACTTCTTCGAGTTATTGACATCGAGAATTGTGATTTAAATTTGGAAAATATCTTGATAGTGAATATTGATAGAATGATTTGGAAAATCTATTGAAACTAGATTGTCAAAAATCTAGATAAAGTGGAAGAATAAATCTTAAGTTTCTTCTGTAGGAAGAAACACAGGAAAATTTAGAGAGGAGAAAAAAGACCAGGTAAATTTAGATTTGAAAATTCACTAAAATAATTTATGATTAAATTTTTAAATGAAGAAGAATATAAAATTATGCTTCCATTGGGAATCTAATAGTGTTTGAAACTCTATGCTGTGTTAGAAATAACTCAGGAAGAAGGTTTTTTAGTAAAATAAGTTTTTGATCTTATTGGGTATTGTGTGAATGAATCTACAAAATTATGATGACTATATGTAATTTTTTATTAACTTGGAGATGTATGTTTTAGAATTTACATGAATTTTAGTGAATTTTGGATGGGATAAATTAGAAAGAAAAGTTAAAAACTACATAGATTTTGTTTTATAAACTAGGTTCATATACTTTTTTATAGATTGTAAATATTTAAGATAGTTGAATTCTATGAAATAATAAAAATACCCAATTTATTGATTTTATTGTATGTTCAAATTATTGTTTGTCTATATGTGTTGATATTTTAATAAAAGTGTTTTATTATTATTGTTTACTAACACCAACAAACTAGAACAAAGAGAAAACATGACAAATTTAATTGAAGACTATGAAACAATGGTTTGGACACTAAATTTCATGTTCTCTATGTTTCTAAATCTCATAGCTAACATGTAGGTTTATTATATGATATATAATGTGTTTTTACTATATGAGTCATCAAAAGTCAATAGATATTACTCAACATGCTTTCTTTGAATAGATTATTTAAGATGAGATTATCCTAATATTTACATGTGATTCCAGTTTTTTGGTAATATAATGTATCCTTAGTGAGTTGCATCTAGATTGGCTATAAGGTGGACTAGTGAGTAATCATATGATGAGTATATTATCCAATGCTTACCAAGTACTATTTATCATATCATGACACATTTTTTTATATTAAGTTAATAATATAGATTAGAGAGAGAAATTGTGAACCATCATCTAGGATAGAAAAATATTGACATTGTTTTCTCTGTTTGATGTCCAACATATTTAAATATCACCATATCCTTAAGATTTAAAATTATTCAAGGGGTAAACGCTTTTGACCAGAGCTATGAACCGGAATACAACCATTCAACAATACCACCCCAATGGGGTTTGAACCTTGGTGGCAAGAACAACAATGCCATCTATAAACCATCACACCATGCCAATACCAGCATCATATCCTTAAGATTGGATTACAGTTGAATTTGAGATTTCTTTCGTCATTAGACTTATACCACATAATCTCTAGTACTCTCACTAGTAGAGGGTCTAGGATGTGTTATATATTTATAATTACCCTCCATCACTAAGGTTATGAGATTCTCCATTTGTATCCTTGTGGCCTTACTTGTTGATGGTGTACACCTATTCTACCTAGTGAGGTGACATGCTTTATGCTTGCTATGGTTATCTTTATTTATTATATGAGGTAGTTGATATAGTGGTACACTATGCATACGAGAGTTGGCATCTTGGTGTGGTATGGAAAAATTAGGAGTATGTGGTATGTTGTGTTTTTATTATGATTTTATTATATGTGATGAGAGCCATTTATGTCCCATTTTATGCCACATTTTATCCTTTTTCATATGCCTTCAATCCCATTCCCATATTCCATTTACATATCTTATCATAACATTTTACCATTCTATGTTGCACATGATTAAATATATATGAGTGATATTTAATATGGTTTTGGGATAAAAATATGAAAAATATTTATTGATTATCTTTAATAATAAGTGTTGTCATTTTAAGCCTTGTAAAATATATCTCACAACATGCAGATTTCTTGTCATCTTCATACAGACTTCATGTCACCTTCACATGAATATGGATCATGTTTATTGTTGTAGTTTCCTTTTCTATGTGGTTGACTTTAGTTTCACTGGTTTATTTCTCCAGCCACGTGCCATATTTTGAGACAAATCAATCGGCAACAATACAACCCTAGAATTCCTCTCTACATTACTAAATCTGATTACCGTGGTTATTTTCTATTATATTGTTTTGATGATAGTAGAGCATGATTATAATATTGTTAGGAAATCAATTAGTAACAACGCCATTAGCATATTGTTAATAAATTAGTTCAGTTTGTTAAAGAAGGACTAGCCACGAGGCCATAAAAATCTTTCCTAACTAGTTGATTAATCTCAGCCACTAAATTGTAAACAAAAAAGGTGTTTTTGTTAATGCATCAAAACTATATAAACACTTTCATGTAATATCAGCATGGGTAGGCAAAAGAAAATACATTTGATACTTATTGAAATAAATGTTTTGAAGTTCCTTTCAAAAATTCTGTGAGTTCTATATTCATCGATTGACTGGGAAGAAGAATGCTCACTCTTCAGCCATCGATGAAGTGTAAATATATATTTATTTTTTGCAAAGTATATTTTTGTGTGTTATGATTTCAGTTGCTTATATTTCTATGTTTGATTTGTGTTAATAAATTCCATTTACTAATTATCCGAGTTTTATTTCCATGCTGCAAAATTAATTGCTATGGTTTTTGTATTTGATATTTGTTGATTAATTTTCCATTTCAAAATTTATTGTCATAATTTCTGCATAGTTCTTGTCACAATTTATGTTATTCTTGTCACAAAAATACTGCAAAACTAGTGACAATTTCTGTAGCAGTTCTTGTCACATAAAAACCGGAAAAATTAATCTACTTTTCAACTTAGGTAATTGATTGAGTTAAAAAATGAATTCTCATCCCCACTCACCTCATGACTTGCAACCCTTGTGCAGATAGCCACGTGACCTTTCATAAGCTTACGATCCCTAGATTGACATTTAGACCGAGCTGGTTTATTCTTTACCCCAGTTTTGGCCTATCAATATGTGTATACTATTATTATTGTAATTATGTCTTGTCTTGTGTGAATTCACATTCCTTCATATGTTGGGTGTTGAAATTCTATGTTATAATGTCTTCATTAGTTTGGTATGTATTTGATTTTGTAAACATGTTTTATGAATTTAGATGGACTTGGTTTAATTTTTTGATCTATGATTTTGAATGAATGTCTATGTATTTGTTAAGATAAATGAATTACTAAGATAATGCGATTCCATAGAACATGATGATGTATTATCACTACCTATTTCTTTAGATATGAATCTATTTTTGGATTTGATGTGTACAATTAAGTGTGTAGGTCTTATAGGTACAACCGTTGATGAGATGACATGTGAAGAAGTGACTCATGTATTTATTTAATAAGTGCCTCACTTCATCTAAGGAAGAAACATGACCATCCTTATGTATCAACACATTCACCTAGTCACTATGGGTATGGAAGACCCAATGACACTTGTAATTACTCATGTGTGTTATCACTTCTTTTTTTGTTGTTATATCCCACTTCTAGATATGTTAAATTTTGGGTCATTAAAAGGATTTCATCCTCTTTAAGGATCATTTATTTAACTTGTTATTTTAACATTTCAATTATATATTCTTGTTAAATTTATTTAATTTAACTATCTTGTCAATTTCTTCATAATGTGGAAGCATAAAAATTATAAACTCGTGTAGTTATTTTACTTCATCTAGATCAATTTTACAGTCCTTTTGGAGTGTGATTTTAAAATCTTTGGCATGGTATTTAAAATTATTTTATTAGGATTGATTTATTAAACCTTTGAGGATTTTGAATTAGATTGTAGTTTCTATTTTATATAGCCTTTCTTACTTATAAAATAAAATATAAAAAAATGCTAAAGAAAAGAGTTTGGCTATCATAATTTCCACATGCATACTTTGGGAGGCTTTTGGGCATCAATAGGTGCCAAAAGGAAGGGATCTCTCATGGATTTCAATATAATTTTTAATCTTTGCCTTCTTACTCTCCTTGGGAAATTTATGGCTACATATGTTTGATGTTTCTTACTACAAATGACCTCCCAAAACACCATTATTATTAATTTTCATTTCTTCCACATTTAGCATGTTGGTTGTGACTTATCTATTTTTGGATCCACCATTATTAGCTATTATGTACCCTTCTATTAGGCACTAAAATAGGCTAACAATTATTTTTTACATTGAAATATATTTAGCACACTGAACTTGAATGACATTATTACTAAAATGTATCATATTTTATAAATGTTATGTATATATATTTATTCTATGGAGATTACCCAATTTTTTTAAAAAACATTACTTTATTTGATGCTAAAACTATTGCTATTACACACCATATTATACTCTAAAAGTGAATTATTTTCCACAAACTTGGATGTCATATGTAATAGTTTCTTTCTAATGAAAACTCTTTCATTCCAACACCCAAATTTGCTAATTTCACATTCAATCATGGGTGCTTGAATTTATTTCTCTTGACACTAAATTAACTGATTTATTTTATAACTAGATTTTAAAATGTGTGAGTTATATATGATAACCCAAAGACTTATTTTTCCATTCATGTTAGAACATGCTCAATGAGCATGCAAAATCATATCATACTCTTTTTATCACACTTTATACGTAAATTTAAAATTTAATCTAAATGATTTTTGATAAACTATCACCACCTCACTACTCTCTATTTCATTGTGTTAAAAGGAGTCACTTATGTGTTGATAATCTCATGTTTTTGAGTTAACTTGTTGAATTTTTCATACAATTTACGAATTAGGAATAATTTGAATGCCTTGTATGATAGTCTTCTTAACTTGATTTAATTTAGGAATTGGATTTTTGGGATTCTTATATCTTTCTAAAAAGGAAGCTTTTATATTTATTGACATAGGTTTATTTTAGTTGTTGGAATCTACCTTTATTAAATTAGGGTTTTTATTGGTTTTGAATCCTTTATTTTGACTATTTTTGTAAACGTGATCAATTCTTGAATGAGTAAAATGTTGTAGAAATTCTTATGTGCAAACAAGAGAGACTTACATAATAAATTTAATTTGAAATCCTTTGTGTGAGGATCGAAGACCTAAATGGAATCTTGAATACAATATCAAACCTATTTGCATTATTGAGTAGAGAATTTGTTTGATTGTGGGTTCTTTACTATTTTCCATGCTAGAGGGATGTCTACAGTAGCATGGCGCTCCCACATCTGCTCAATAATGGTATTATGGTTTGGTGGTGGCTATATTGCCTACTTTAGTGATGGATGGTTTTGGTAATCCTCATTCTAGGTGTAAGAGTTAGTGATAGATATGTACAACTTTGGAGATACATCATGGAGGTTGAATATAACTATTATAGATTTTTGGTTTATTGTAGCTTCTTATTATTACAGTGTGATGAGAAGTTATTCATGGTGATCTTTATGATCTATGATTATTCATTATAATTATATATTAATTTAATGTTGTTGATATTATTAATCCATCCATGTATTGGGATGAAACTCTTAATTTTAACCTAGATATGTGTGTTTTTTAATTGATTATATGATGTGTTTCAAGTATCAATGTTTATCATACAAATTAGTGTAGGTCATCTAGATGTTTAGGCCCTAATTTTGGTCAATTATAAAAATGGAAGTTGTATGTCATATATGGGATATCATAGATGATTGAATTTATTTAAATCAATATTTCTTTCCTAGATGTTAAGTGGATAGAGTTATGCTCTTAAACATGTTCCCCTTTGGTATTATGGGAAGTCGTTGTCATGTGTAAATAGTGATTTTGGCCTAAAATTGAAAATGTATTCTTAAGATATTTAATTATTAATTTTTCTTATTTATAATTATTATATTTTAATGGTGTATAACATATTTACCTAGCTCTAAAGGTACACAATTTATGCTTCAATTTACAATGGATTTGCATTAGCTTACACATGTATGGGAATTTACCCCTTTTTATATTTTTGAATGCTTTTAAGGCTTAAAATATGAAGATTGGGTTTGAATAGTATGTTAAAGATATAAGCCCCGTTGACCTTATTTGGGTGACATTTGATGTGAAATAGATAAGTGTTTATTCACTTTTGTACTCTTTCCATGAGAAATATGTTGTTTTGACTAGGGGGCAATAATGTCTTGGTGATAGTTTCTAAATGATCATTTGGGTTGGTCCAAAATTTTCAGATATATTCTTATTCAATAAAGATTAATAATCCTCTTAGAATCCTAGTTATACAATTTTTTTATTTAGTATCCCTGTGACTAAAACTAGTAGACTATTTTACTACAACCTTGTGAAATTAGTCATGGAGTCCCTTAAACATTAACGAGTCCATATCTATTATGATTTTTGGACAACCACATAAAATGTATTTGTAGGATTTTTTTTATAGATAAAAGGTAGTAAACTACCTATACTTTTATCAATTTTAAAAATCAAGTTACAATGAAAGAGCCAGGAACAAGAGACTAGCAACAAAAAAGCTAAGGTGCCAATAAATTACAAACATTTAGATTTCCCCTCTCCCTCCTATAAAGAGGCATATGTGAATGAAGAAGCATTTGATGTGGGATTGAATTAATATTTTTTGAAGCTCTCTTTCATTTATGAACAAGAATCCATGAGTTATTTTCATTTATTACTATATCTAAAGGGATCTCAATAAGATTCTTTCTATTTTAATTCTCATTATTTTTGAGGAAACCAACCTTAACAAGATAAGCCTTTAGAGGAGCTAAAGAACGTATATATATATAGTTTTTGTTGGATTTTTTTTTTAGACTGCAGGAATCGGTCGGGTATCCGTCCCCCTATAAACTGCAGTGCGCCTGGTAAACTTTTTTCACGTGACCAGTGGCGCTGGCGCGACACTTCCTCCGGTACCACGGGTTTGGGGGAAGACTAGACCTCGTGACCTCTTGCCTACAACAGGATGCTTTAGCCAATCGAGCTAGGACCCCCGCCCAGTTTTTGTTGGATTAATTAGAATAATCACTTGATAATTAATTATTAGGTTCCTTATTACTTTAATTACTTAAGCTAAAAATAGAAGTGATTTTTTATTATTAGATTGGGCTATTTATAGGTCAATTTGTCTCATTGCATAAGATTATGAAACTTTTTGTGCATCTAATCAAATCCTCGTCTAGGGCTTGAACTTCTGATTTATAAGAATTCTCATTTTAGTGTGTAATTATCCATTCAATACAAAAGATATATCAAATGCTTGTGTGAATAAATTATCTTCTCAAGGTTGCATGAGCATAATCATTGCTTTGATCTCCCGTATGTGATAGGTATTTTGGTTGCAGGTGATTTCTAGGAGTTGTGGGGTTCACTATAAACTCCAACATGGTATTAGAGCATTTTATTCATATTCCAACTCTTCATATCGAGACTCCATCTTCATCTTCTATTGTTCTTGATTATCTTGAAATTGCCACATCCTTGGCCCTTATTGGTTTAGTGCATCAAGGCATTCATCATCTTCTAGTCATAGCTACTTGGGATTTGTATCTTGCAGACATATCATCCTTGTTTATGGAGTACTATATTATAAATTTGGAGGATTAATTTATAATAATTCACTCAATACAAAGGGCATATCAGATGCTTGTGTGAATCAATTCTCTTCTCAAGGTTTCATGAGCATAATAATTGCTTTGATCTCTTATATGCGATAGGAATCTTGGTTGTAGGTGATTTTTGGGTGTTGTGGAGTTCACTATCAACTCCAAAATGGTATTAGAGCACCAAATTTATTACTTCCTATTCAAATTCTAAGAGATATATGCTTGAGGGAAAAATTGACTCAACTTGGAGTGAAATGGGCATCACTATTGAGTACACAATGGCCAAGAACCCTAAGATTGCCTATCGTTTTGTCAAATTTGGGAAAGTTGAAAAAAAAAATAGCAGCTTGAAATCTATGCATAGGAATCCATACAGTTGTGGACATGAATCCAAGCTACCCTACTTCCCTGACATAGATACAATTTTTTTAAATTTTAATTCCGGTTCTATTTTTTTTTTCCAAAAAAGTTAAAGAAGGGGTTTCAATAAAATAAAACAAATTTTATTTAAAAAAAAATCAAATTATACACAAGGTGCCCGTAGGTACTTTCCATCACATGCCTTGTGGGATCATAGGGCAAAGGGTCCACTTCGTTGGTGGTGAATTTTCTAAAAGCTATTCGGTGGGACCTCTGCTCACTGATGCTCCAAAATCTTACCAACTTGCATACACAATATTGTCGATAGTTGACTTTCAACACCAAAATAAATTGGTATTGAATTTTGTAGATTCCAACATATTCTTCACTTGACCCATCTAAGAATATTATACTTAGATCTAACAATATTTTGTTCATCAATTTTTTTGTTGGGGGCTGAATTGTTTTAGGTAAGGGAATATTCAAATTATACACAAGGTGCCCGTAGGTACTTTCCATCGCATGCCTTGTGGGATCATAGGGAAAAGGGTCCACTTCGTTGGTGGTGACTTTTCTAAAAGCTATTTCGTGGGACCTCTGCTCACTGATGCTCCAAAAGCTTACCGACTTGCATACACAATCTTGTCGATAGTTGACTTTCAACACCAAAATAAATTGGTAGTGAATTTTGTAGATTGTAGCATATTCTTCACTTGATCCATCCAAGAAAATTCTGCTTAGATCTAACAATATTTTGTTCATGAATTTTTTTGTTGGGGGCTGAATTGTTTTAGGTAAGGGAATATTCAAATTATACACAAGGTGCCCGTAGGTACTTTCCATCGCATGCCTTGTGGGCTTATAGGGAAAAGGGTCCACTTCGTTGGTGGTGACTTTTCTAAAAGCTATTTGGTGGGACCTCTGCTCACTGATGCTCCAAAAGCTTACCAACTTGCATACACAATCTTGTCGATAGTTGACTTTCAACACCAAAATAAATTGGTAGTGAATTTTGTAGATTGTAGCATATTCTTCACTTGACCCATCCAAGAAAATTCTGCTTAGATCTAACAATGTTTTGTTCATCAATTTTTTTGTTGGGGGCTGAATTGTTTTAGGTGAGGGAATATTATTAGTATATGCTGCTAACATCATTATGATGTCACAATGACATTAGAAATATAGATAAACGTATGACCTTCCAGCCCCCTCCTAGCCCCCATTTGGCCTAAAGGAGAATTTTTTGTTTCATCATAACTTAGGCATACAGTGTTGAAATTAGGAAAATGAGATATTGCCGGAAAGATGGTTCCATGTACTTTCTAGTGGTTTCGGTCTCATAATTATATTTTTTGTTGGTTCATTTTATTCTCAATCAAAGTTAGATAATCATTTATTTCTTTCAAGGTCATAAATTTTTTCTTGTATCTTTGATTTTTGTCATTATTGTGACATTTGAAATGCATTTAAAAGCTATTTAGGTCCATACACGCACTTTCCAAAATCTACCCTAGGTACATTTTATTGTTTTTTGTAATTTCAAATTTATTTTAATTTCTTAAACATTGTGGCACCTGGAGAGGATCTATTTTCATGAGATGACTTCATTTGATCCGCTTTACATGCACTAAGGTTTTCAACCTCTAATATTTCATTTGAGGAAGTATCATGGATTTTTTGTTCATCCTTTTGTAGTCATCTTGGAAAAGGATAATTAAGAGTCTTAGAAAAATGGCATCCTAACACATCTCAGATGGCTTGATATTTTATTTTATCTGTATGGATTCATACCTACACTAGACACGCCAAGGAGTAGATTAGCATGGGGTATTATTAATGATCATGATGTAGGAGTGATTTATTCTAGTGTTGATCATGACACTATGTATGTTGTTCAGATATTGATTGTCCCCACACACTTTAAAATTGACTTTGGGAGATCCATGAAGACCCTCATACCTCTCTATTCCTAGAGAATCTTGCTAAAAATTGTTTCATTTCTCTTGAAAATATAGATTATATACCCTTTGATGATGGTACTTTAGAGGATATTGAGTATATCATGGTTCTTGCATGTTCTGATGGTTCAAAGACTTGTCTTCATCTTCCCACTTTTCATATCAAGACTCCATCTTTGATTTTTGTTGTTCTTGATCAACTTGGTATCAATAGTCTTGAGGAAGAATCACTTTTAATTTAGTGGTTTCAGCTAAGGGAGAAGAATCCTTCACTTGAAAAGGAAATTTTTTATTTTCATGATTTTGTGGTAGAAGAGAATATGAGTGCTTGATTTCAACTTGGAATGATAGTTGATCTAAATGAGAATATTTCCATCGTGTTAATTGACCTACTAATTTAGTTTTATTTTTTATGAAATTTGCTATATAATATGGCCTGTAGCAAAACATTTTTGACAATGGAAAGGAATTCCTTCATAATCTAGAGGTTGTGACTAGGATTGGCCAAAAAATTTCAAAGTGATATTTTTAGGAAGATCCTTGGATATGTCTACTTCAACAAGAATTGTAGCAAAGGTTATAAGGAAAAAGTTTGAGGTATCCTCATCTACATCCAAAAACACCTAGGGAGTTACTTATAACTTTGAAACAAGAATTGATCCAAATTTGTAAAGGAAGATTTGGGAGATGAACCCAAATTGGAAATAAATCAAAATATTCAATTGAAGGATTGAAAGGAACATGCCAAATTTTTAACATCAAGTATTTTTTCCCCCAAACCCAAATATAATCATATATAAAATTTGGATCTTTGATTGAGTCAAATATTGCAATGAAAAAATGCTTAGCACAGGGGTATATTTCCATACCATATTTTAGATGTGATTGTTAGTTATCTATAATCTAATTATTGAGGCTAGGGAGGCTTGGCTAGAAGTGGTTGAAATGACCAATCAAACCATGAGTAGAATTTTTTTTTCTACTTCCACAACTTCATCCCCAAATTCTAGAGTAGGATATTTGACTGGGCATTTCAAGGGTTTGATCCTTTTCAAGACCTTAGAATCCTTCAAACAGTATAGACCATCAACTTGTCCATTTTTTTCAATTTTTGTATTATCGAGCACCAAAAGGGCTGACTTAGAGGCGTGAACGAGATTCTTGTTATCTAGAGAGGCTACATTGGTTGAATTAGAGCTAATAAGAGCCATGACGAGTAATAGAGTATACCCAACATCACTTTTATCAATTAATAGAATAAAAACATCCACATCATTGGGAGATATAGATCTAATGGGTCCATTTAACAACATTGGAAGGGAAATGGAGATGTTGGAGTTGAATCAAGGAGGTTTTGGCCAGTGAAATCTATAGAGGACCCTTTTTGGGCTTCATGGAGGTTAATGGGAATGTAGAACGACTGCCATATGTGGTAGTAGGGCACTGAGCTATCTAGGAGGGTTGCGCTGGGTTGTAGGGAGTCAATAGAGAGAGCTATTGCATAGGAGCCATCATAGAAAATTAATTTTTTTTTTGGTAGGATTTTTATTATTCTTCATTTTTAATATTAGAAGTTAGAAAATGTTATATTTTGGGCAAGTTATGGTTGTTTTATCCTAGGATAAAATGATGTGAGTACCACCTTATTTTACATGATGTGAATACATTATTCATTTAATTAGAAAGTTTTGTTCATTCTCTAACACTATTTTCAGTGTTTGGAATGTTTTACAAATATTTTCATGGTATTTAGGACAAATGCCCATTTTGAAAATTATTTTCTTATGAGAATTGCTTAGATATATTGTACTTCCTCCTTTCTTTTTTATAAAATGAGACTACGTTTAGATAGTAAGGAATGAGGTAAAAATATTGTACTTATATTTCATTATTGTATTTTCTTATGATCTAAAAAAATAATTCTTTCAATGCAACATAATTTTGAATTCTTATATCACCTTAAATTTTCACTCCCTCTCTTTTAGAATGTCATATATATGTGCAATGAATGTATGAATAGGCCTCATGGAAATATGGTGTTTAATCTCTTCCTTTTTGTTTTATGAAACATAATGTGTGTGAATGAATCTATGGAATTTTATACTTGGATAATAAAGAAACGAGCTCCAATCCTCCATAATTTTTCCTTTTTTATTTTGAATTACGAAATTGGTAGATACATATGCTTTATGTATAACTCATAAATATTAGAAGTGCATGGGTCATGAGAAATAGTCCTCATTAATATTAGTGCAGGTATTTTTTTTATGTTAGAAGATATTTATGTTATCTACATATTATTAATCATGTTGAGGGTAATTATATATGATTATTATGAGAGAAAATGGTATAATTTATTGAGTACATGTGTCACTCTTAGCCAATGTTTGGTAGTTGAGTACCACACTCTCTTTTAGATAGTTGGAGTTATTATTCCTCATAAATATAAATGCCTTTATTTTATTATATATACAACACTAATCTCTCACATCTCCTAGTCGAAAAGATTAATGTGAATATTGCCTAAATTCTCTTGCATTTTGTCTCTTCAATTATCTCTTTTTATGGTATTCTCTATATTTTTCTATTTTTCTCTTCAATAATCTATTGAATAGAGTGCACGTAATCTATAAATACTAATAGATCCTAGTTTAAGTTATCGTTTCTTGTATAATCTAGCATGGTATCAACGTTATTTTATGTAGTATAGTTCATTTAATTTTCCTATTATTTGATAGATTTGAGGTTATTTTTTTCTAGTATTTTTCTTAAAAATCTAGTATGTTCTTCTCTTACATCCTTTAATCATTTAGAGAATAAGAATAGTCTAAAATAAAAATAATTATAAGATAATAATCTACTTTGTATAAATATTCCTATAAAAAACAAAGTGATTGTAGTTTTTTGATGATCCTAGTGACATTTTAAGTTGTGTCGTAGCATTCAAAAGTCTTGATAAAGTTAAGATCTATTTTTGTTACATGAAAATTGGAGATCAATCAACCAAGTTGTAGAAAGGGGTTTGAATCATCATTATAATACCTATTATCTTAAAGCATTTTCAACCTAAATGGACCCTACCATCATACTCAAAGGCCTAAAAATATAAAGATTCATTGTTAAATCATCAAAATTAAGCCAAGAGCATCTTATACAATCTTTTGTCGCTCAAGTCATACAACATCCTTATTGTATATATTTCCCAAAAAAATTACCACATGTAGGCATTGGTGTGGCATTCCACTAATGCCCATCACCCGTGGCATATTTTTAGAGTGTAAGCACCACATAGCCCAACATTGGATGTTAGCATTAGGCGTGGACATCCTTCATCACCATCTCCCTTAGCCACGACATTCCAACTCTACTACCATCTCAAATTACCCTCAATGCCACCAACCATAGTCTACCAAAGTTAGCCAATTATTTGTCTATTTGCTAAATTGGATTTTATTTAACCCTTTGCCATTTTTTGTGATAAATAAATTTAGCTAACTATAACTAAAATTAGTGGTTCTACAAAATTTGAAATATAATGGTAATATGAGTCTCACACCAGTGGGGTTTGTTTGAATATTCTTCCCCATCACCATTGTAATTTTTAATTTTACAATCAAACTTTAATGGTTAATATCTTAAGAATATCAAATCCTAAAAGAATCTTCGATAGAAGAGATAAGGGATGGAGGACCGCTCATTTTAGAGCTCGCATTTTTTCGGTAATGATAATTTTTTGAATTATTCTATTCGTTATGTAAGGTCCAAGGGTTTCCATGGGGTTTGTAGGGCTCCGTCGTTTAGTTTTTCTAATGCTAAAGGTGTAGATCTCAATAGAACAACTTGGGGTTTATATGTAAATTTGTCTTCTTCGGGTAAAAACAAAATTTCCAGTAGATTTAATGGATGTAAAGGTTCCCCTGGTTGTGTTTTTAATAACGGGGTGTGGATTCCTGACCAACAAGCTAGCAAGCCTTCATCTACGATTTATCATTGTAAAGTGTGTGCCAAGAAATCTCTGGTTAGGGATAAGCAAGTTCCCTTTGATATTTGTGATCCTGAATCAGAATCCCTAGTAGATTCATCAGGATCTTCTCGCACGTGGGCTGATGTGGCTTTCGGTCAACCATGCAGCCATAAGGTTATTCATGCTTCCCATTCTATGGTTTTTGGGGCTCCCTTCATTCCAAATTCAGATTCTTCTTGTTCGACAACTTTTCCAAACGAAATTCTTGTTGTTTTCCCTAAATCTTCTGCTCTATTGAGACCTCCTCTTACTTTCGCTAATAACATTGTCATCAAAACTAAGGTTTTTTTGGGCCCTAATGTTAATGGCCTTGATGAGGCTGGGCGGAGAAAGACCCATATGTAGGGGAAGGATAAAGATCTGGGTTTTAAAGGAAAGAAATGGATTCCGAAAAAAAAAACCAATTTGGCGAGCAATCAAGTCAATGTTACGCTTCCTCATTCCATGCTTCAGCCATAGATTGATGACCTTAAGGATGTGGCCCTCATTGGTAAGTTTTGGAATTTCAATCCTGATACTGATTTTTTGAAATATTGGGTATTTCAAACTTGGGATGGATCTAATCAAGTCTTCTTTTTAGATAAAGGGGAATGTTTTTATGTTGTGGTTTTTCCTGATAAAAATTCTAGGAATGCGGTTTTCAGGAAAAAAAAACTTGGATTTGTGAGGGTAATGGTTTATTTACAACCCTTTGGACTCTAAATTTTTTCCCTAATCAGACTAGGGTTAAGTTCATTCCCTTTTGGGTTCAGTTGAAAGGTTTACCCTTGGAATACAGAGAGCCGTGCATTATTGAGATTTTAGGCAATCAATTAGGCATTTATTTGAATCAAGATTTACAATTTTTCTCTAATCCATCATTGCTAGTTAGGCTTTGTGTTCTTATTGATGTTTCAAAGACTATACCAATAGTAGTCAATATTAAGTCAATCCACAGCTTGTGGAAACATAAGGTGGTTTTTGAGGATCCAAAGAAAAATTGTTTTCTCTGCCATTTTCCTATTCATCCTTTCAAAAAGTGTGTGGAGTCTGTGGATTTGAACAAGGACATTAGTAGGAATTCACAAAAAAGTTCTAAAAATTCTTTGAATGATAAATTGATTGTGGCTTTTTCTACTCCTACCATGAATGGGATTAGAGTGATTGATTTTATTTTCTTTTCCAAGGTTGTTGATGTCTATTTTAAGTGGTACCAATTCATCATTGATCTAAAATCGCATTTTAACCTTCAAGTTTCTTATAGTGTAGGGTTTAAAAAAAAATTTGAGTTCAAATATGATGGGGGTCTCTGTTATAGTCATTCCTTATTGGGGGAAGCTGAGGGTGATCAAGCAGTCTGTGTTGATGAGGTAGAATTTGTTCTTGATAGTTCACCTCCTCTATTGGAAAAAATCCATCAGTTGGTTACAATATTGTAGGGGCAGTAAGAAAGTTTTCTAGTTCTCATTTAAGGCCCATTATTGTTTCTTTTGTGCCCAGTTGGGAGAAGCTATTGTTGTCTCCCATGAATATCTTTCTACATTCTCTCAAGCTCTTAGTTCCTCAGATAAAATTTGTCAGTTTTCAACAATTGAACCAATGTGCTTCAATGCTAGCAATTGGCTTGTCAAATCAATGTGATGAAAGGTTAAAGTTATTTGATGGTCAAGTTGATGTGGATAATTTGTAGTCTCACCGAGATTTTTTTGGTTTTAATGTTCAAACCTCTGATTTTCCTTCTGAGGAGGAACTTGAGAAATTTGTTGATCAAGCATTAGTATCAGTAGGTGAACAATTGATAGATGATATTGATTTTGAGGTTTTTGGGGAAGGGGAGATTTCAAATGACTTGGGTTCAATATATCAATCCTTGTTATCTCCACCTTCAAGTAAAAATTTGCCTGCCAAAATGGGTAGAAAGTCTTTAGCTACCAAGTTACAAGAGGAAATATCAGCAGGCTTACAGTCGACATTAGATGTCAATATGGGTTTAGGCTTCAAACAAAAAAGACCAAGGAGAGCTTGTTGCTCTCCAAAGTCACAATGAGGATAATATCATGGAATGTCAAAGGCATAAATGCCCCTGACAAATGGTCCCAAGTCAAGCATCAATTGGATGCTTCTGGGGTAGATATAGTTGTTCTTCAAGAGACTAATTTTTTTGATGAGTCTTTCCAAGTAATAAGCAAGAAGTGGCACAAATGGGAATCAACTCATTCACCATCTCAAGGAGCCTCAGGGGGATTTATTAATTTTGGAATGCTAAAACAATTGACATTAGTAATGTTTCTTTTGATCATAATTGGTAGCTAATGAAGATTAATCATTTTGATTTATCTTTTTGGTTGCTGAATTTTCATGGGCCTAATAGTACATTAGGTAAGAAGTTGTTGTGGGATAATTTGAAACTGAAATTAGATGGGTTGGGGCAAGAAAAAGTTATTCTTGTAGGAGATTTCAATGCAGTTACAAGTTTATTAGAGAAAAAAAGTGGAATATGCCCTCCGAAAAAAGTCATAGAGGATTTTGTTGCTTTTATTCAAGATAATGCTTTGGTGGATGTAATTCCACAAAATGGGGGATTTACTTGGAAAAATAGGAGGAAATTTTTTCTCCAAATTGTAGAAATATTAGATAGGTTTTTAACTTCTTCGAATTGGGTCGTTAGTGATTTTGACTTGACATCTATAGTATTGCCTTTTGTTGCCTCTGATCATTTTGCTATTTCACTTGATTTGATAGAAAAAAAAGCAAAATAAAAGTTTCAATCTTCTTTTAAGTTTGAGGCTATGTGGTTTAGACATCCTAAGATTACTCGTTTGATAAAGAAATGGTGGATGAGTGCACCTTTCTTTCATGGTTCCAAGATGTATCAATCAAGCAAGAAATTGGATCATGTTAAGCAACAATTAAAAAATTGGAATCAAATTCTCTTCAAGAATGTTTTTGTGCATAAATACTTGGTGTAAAAAAGACTAGTAGAGATTAATGAAAGCATCATTGGTAATGGACTTGATAATTCTTTATTTGAAGAATAGAGTAAATTGCAAGAGGAATGGAAAGAGTTATTATTGAGAGAGGAGGTTTACTGGAGGTAGAAGTCAAGAGAATTGTGGCTGAAAGATGGAGATAGGAATACAATTTTTTTCACATATCAGCTCAAATTAAAAAAGAAAAAAGCTCTATTTTCTCAATTCAAGATAGTGTGTCAGGAGTTTTTCTTTCTAAAAAGGAAGAGATTCAGAATGAAGTAGTCATTTTTTTCTTTGCCTTATTAACAACAAATACTAATGTCAATGCTAACTTAGCAAGGGAAAGAGAAGAGATTCTTCATGACATTCCAAATATGGTTTCTCATGAAGAGAAGACTCCGTTGTTGGCTCCTTTTTCTCTCAAAGAAGTAAAAGAGGTGGTATTCTCCATGCCTCCTAATAAAGCCTTAGGGCTTGATGATTTCACTGACATTTTTTATCAAAAATGTTGGGAGTTCATTGGGGTTGACATCTTAAATGCATTCCCCAAAAACTTTCTCTGATTTTTGGCCTATTTCTCTTTGCAACACAATATATAATTTTTCTACAAAGGCCATTTATCTTCGGTTACATCCTCTTGTCTCTGCAGTTATTTCTAAGGAATAGGGGGTTTCGTCCCTAGGAGAGAAACATCAAAAGCTACAATTTTTGCTCATGAAACCTTGCACTCCATTTCTGTAATTAAATTGTCCTCCATGATAATTAAAATTGATATGCAGAAATATTATGATAGGGTTGATTGGTCTTTTTTGAATAAGGTATTATTGAACTTTGGTTTTTCTCCTAAGTGGTTTAAGTGGGTAATGGCATGTTTATCAGGTGCCAAGTTCTTGGTGTTAATAAATAGGTCAGCAGTGGGGTTTTTTGGATCTTCCCAAAGGTTCCATCAAGGGGATCCACTCTCACCATTTTTATTTATCATTTTAGGAGAAGATTTGAGTAGGTCTTTTCATAAAGCTCATGAGCAAGGTAACATCCAGGGTGTATCGATTCCAAACACTAATATATCAGTGACTCATTCTCTTTTTTCCGATGATACTTTTCTCTTTGGTAAAGTTGTATTCTCAAAAGCTTTGCATATAAAGTCTTTATTGGATAAGTATACTAGAGCTTTAGGTCAAAAAGTAAATGAAGGAAAGTAAAAAATATATTTTTTCAATACAAAGCTTGCCATAGAAAAGAGAATTTTGAGGTTATTTTGTTTTCAACAAGATCAATTTCCACGTAAATATCTTGGGATTCCATATTTTTTAGGTCAAAATAAGGTTTCTTATTGGCATAAAATTATTCAAAGTATTAAACCCAAATTGTTATCATGGAAAATGAGATGGTTATCTCTAGCAGGGAGAATTTTGTTGGTAAAAACTATGTTATCAACAATTCCTAATTATTATATGTTAGTTTTAAAAGCTCCAAATTCCATCATATTTCAAGTTCAAAAAATTATTAGAAAATTTCTATGGATTGGTAATGTAGATAATAAAAATAAAATTCCTTTGATTTCTCTAGAAACTGTTACCCAATTTCACTATTAGCTCAATCAGGTAGATCTCTTGGAGATTTAAATAAAATAAGGGTTCATTTTAGTATTGCTATATTCATTTAGGAGTGCGCATAAAGAAAATCAGAAAATATTACATTATCAACTTGCCAGATTGCATTGATACTGATGCAAGTAACATAGGAAAGATTGTGTGTCTTACGATGGGTGAGCGAGAACGAGGTTTTGAATTTTCTCTTGCTTTGCAATGGGTGTCTGTTTCGAAGTGAGTTGGATCTTTGTTGGGGGGAAAACCATCTATGGATGCGGCAGGGAGAATGCTGGTGAAGAGCAGGGGGAGCAGTTTCTGAGGACCGGGGCCCGGGTAAGTGGGGGGACCTAGGTGGGAAGGTGGAATCTAGAGGTAAGTTGTTCTTTGGACCCTCTTCAAATGGTGGGGCTGGTGGGATTGAGTTTCTCAGAAACTAGGATGTGGACATGGATTCGAGATACCACTCTCGGGAGGATCCAAAAAGAAGATGGGTTTCTTTGTTTGGAACCAAGCCTGTTGGTAAGTCTATTTTCCCTGTGGTTAGCAACATCTCGGTCCCTTCAAGTGGGACATATGCTATTATTGTTCTTGAACCAGTGATTGATCATAATGTTTCATTGATGGATTCCTCGTTGGTGGGAAAATTCATGGGTCCAAGACCAAATATTGAAGTGGTTAGGGATTTTGTTAGAAAGAGGTGGAAAGTTAAAGGAAAAATTGAGGTTGCAGCCCTGCCCAAATGTTTTTTCTCCTTTGCTTTCTCCTGTGAAGAGGATAAGCTTGAAATACTATGTGGGGGTCCTTGGGTTATTGGTAAGTCATCCTTGGCTATTAAGAAGTGGTCCCGAAAAATGGACTTCTCGGATATGTCTTTTGAAGCAGTGCCTGTGTGGGTTCGTTCACTAGGCTTACCCTTCGAGTTTTGGAATGAGGATGTTTTTAGTGGAATAGAAAATTCCTTTGGGGAACTGTTATCTATAGATGTTATGACCTCGACTAGGAAAAGGTTGGTCTTTTCCAAGATCTGTGTGGGCATAACCCAGTCCATTGACTTGTCATCCTCAATAGAAATTGTGTCTAAACTTGGAAAGTGGGTTTAGACAATAGAGTTTGAGACTCTTCCTTTTGTGTGTTTTACCTGTAAAAAATCAGGGCATTGGGCTAGGAAATTCCCAAGCAATGTGTCTAAGCCTAATGCTAAGTCAGTCACTAAGGAGATGAAAATTTGGAAGGCTAAAATGTCAGAGAAATCCCTGGAGATTGTGAACAAGGGTGATGTGGAAGGCTCTGGGGATGGATAGGATAAGAATGGGGAGTGCCAAAATTCTAATATGGGGTTTAATAATGTTGAGGAGACTTTGAAAGAGAACACCTATGGCAACCTTGAAGCTCGAAAATAAGCTAATAAAGATCAAAATAGAGAAGTTATGGACTCAAGCGTTAAGGGGTCCTAGGAAGCGAATGAGATGAGAGATGAAAGGAGCACTTGAAAACCTGACGAACACATGAACTTAGACAAGAGGGTTCCAGAGAACTTGGATGAGGATTCAGAGGAAACGTCTTGTTTTGGACAAGGGATAGGAAGTAAAGAAAGTTGCGAGGAAGGCTCTATGGTAGTTGGGGAGAAGACTCACCCTTCTTCTATCCAGGATGGATCTCAAAGCTCACCAAAGGTTGTGAGATCAACATTTGGGAACTCTGAGGATACCTGGAAGGAGAGGAATGATCAGGGGCATTCTCAAGCTAATAAATAATTTGTAGGAGATGATTTCATGGATGGGCAAGAATTATTGGGGCTGGAGGACTTGGACCTCGAAGGGGATAACTCATACACAAAAGTGGAAAAAAAGAAGAGAAAAAAAGGGAATAACACTGTGGGGGTTTCTACAAGAAATAGATTGAAAGCGAATTGTAGAAACTAGGGAAGTTCAAGTAGAAAATCAACAAAGTGGCATAGGGAGCAGGAATGCATCCAAAATATTGTTGATGGGGTTTAAAGAACCATCCCGAAGATTTGTCGAAGCAACACCCCATCAAAGAAATGAATATTATGTCATGGAATATTTGGGGGCTAAACAACTCTCATAAACAAGATATTTTGCACATTTTTCTAGGGATCATAAGCTTGATATTTTAACTGTTGAGGAGTCCAAAATGCCTAAGAATAGAGTGAAAAGAGTTAAGATTTTCAAGAATTGTGGTGTTCAGGGTAGGAGCTCGGAGGGGGCATCTGGAGGTTTAGTGACTTTTTGGAACCAAGATCATATCCATGGTACTCTGGTTTAGGAAGATGCTAACCATGTGGCTACTAGATTCAAGCATATTAGAGATGAATTCAGCTGGATTTTGTCTAGCATATATGCTTCCAACAACAAATCTATGAGACAATTTTTTTGGAAAAGACTCGAGTCTTTCAGGCTAAGCTTCCCCGATGAGAATTGGATCATTATGGGAGATTTTAACACTCCATTGCTTGTGTTGGAAAAATTTGGAGGGTCTTAGATATAGATGGACAACAAATTGGACCTGATGGAATTTATCAACTCTCAATGTTTGCATGATGTGGATCTTAAGGGAGCCACATTCACATGGTCTAACAGGAGGGCTAGGAATGATCTTATTCAAGTTCGACTTGACAGGGCTTTAATTCTAAATAATTGGATGAAGGACTATTTCTGCTCTTTAACTGCTCTCTCGAGGATTGGTTTTGATCACTACCCCATAAGGCTTATGGCTGACTCCGTGTTTGTAAGAGAAACTTCCCTTTTAGATTTGAAAGAATGTGGTTATCTCATCCTCAAATTTCTAGTTGCATTCAAGAATGGTGGAATATAAAGGTTAGTGGTATTGCTATGTTTCAGGTGGCTAAAAGGCTTAGTGAGGTTAAAACTAAGGTTGGACGTTGGAATAAGGAAGTTTTTGGTGACATTTTTGCTTCAAAGTTTGTTATCCAGATTGAGTTAAAGGATATCCAAGATAGAATTCAGAAAGATGGTTATGTGGGAGATCTCCTCTCCAAAGAGAATAAAATCTTTACAAGCTATCTAGATCAGTTTGGCTTTCCTCTGGGATAAGTATACCATATTCTTCCACATGAATACCATGAAATATAGGGCATCTAATCGTATCACTCATATTATGAAGAATGGCACCAGAGTTGAGAAAAAGGATGAGATAATGAGTGAGGCTAATCAATTCTTTGCTAATCTCTTATCTGCTAATGAGAGGCTGGATGTGAATGCTCAACAAGCTCTCATTGATGCTATTCCCAATATTTTGAATGAGAATCATAATAGATCTCTGAGAACTATTCCTTCTATGGAAGAGGTTAGAAAGGATATTTTTTTCTTTTAAGGGAAACAAGGTCCATGGGCCTGACGAGTTTCCTATGTTATTTTTCCAAGTTTTCTAGGAGATTGTGGTTGAAGATGTGGCTAATGCTATGAAATAGTTTTTTGGATCTAGAAAATTGTTGAAGGAGCTTAACTCTACATTTATTTCTATCATCCCTAAGTTCCCTGGAGCTGATGATTTTGACTACTTCCGCCTGATCAGTTTATGCAAATCCTTTTACAAAATTATCTCTAAAGTTGTTACTACTAGGTTGCTTGGTGTTCTCCCACTTTTGGTCTCTCCCCAACATAATGGCTTCATCCCTGGAAGATATATTTTGGATTCTCTCATCATTGTTCATGAGAATATACATTCTTTAGAGGTGTCTAAGATTCAAGGCTTCTTAATTAAGTTGGATATGTCCAAGGCCTATGATAGAGTGGACTGGGAGTTTTTGCTGAAGGCTTTAAGATCTTTTGGGTTTTTTGAGAGATTTTTGCAATTGATATGGGAAATAATTTCTACTACCAACACTGTTGTTATAATCAATGGGTCCCCTTCCCATTTTTTAAAAGTCTCTAGGGGCATGAGACAAGGAGATACTGTCTCTCCTATTCTCTTTACTCTTATGGCTAAAAGTCTTGGAAGGCTATTACACAAAAAGGTGGTGGAAGGAAGTTTGAAAGGGTTAAGACAGTATTTGACTAACCTTGTGTGTTCACATCAGCAATTTTTTGATGACACTATTCTTATGGGTAGCACAACAATTGGAGAAGCTATAACTTTGAAGTGCTCCCTTTTGATTTATGAGGAAGCCTTGGGGCAAAGAGTTAACAGGGTGAAAATCTCCCTCTTCTTTTTTAATACTACTTAACGTAGCGAAAGGAATATTGCTGATATTATTGGTTGTCCTATTAATTCTCTTCCTTCCACTTACTTGGGGCTTCCTTTGGGAACCAAACCACTTGAATCTTTTTAGATTTCTCTTGTGGATCAGTTTAATCGGAAGTTGGCTGGATGGAAAGGGGCCCTTCTAAGTCGAGATGGAAAATTAATGCTGCTTAAGTCCTCTCTGCAAAAATTTCCGGTCTATGCTCTAATCCTATTCAAGATCCCCTCCAAATTTGCCAAAATTATTGAAAAGATTTAGAAACGCTTTCTTTGGTCGGGAGTTGAGGAAAAGAAGCAAGTTCCATTGGTTTCCTAGGAGAATTTATGCAAACCTAAAAAGTATGGGGGTCTTGGTTTGAGAAGCCTGAGAGTGTTTAATAAAGCCATCTTGGTGAAGCAGGTTTGGAGAACCTTTTCTGAAGCTCGTGAATGGAATGCTATTTGGCATAGTTAAATATTTACGGGGTGTTGATTCTCTCAAAGATTTTCTTAGCTCTCAGAGTCTTCCTTCTTGCTCTACTCCTTGGAATAATGTTATTATGGCTAGGGATCTTGTTGGGAAAGGTGCACCATGGAAGCTTGGAGATGGTAAAGAAATCTTGTTTTGGGAAGACAAGTGGATTGGGAATGAACCTCTTTGTAATATCCCTACCTTTAGGAATCACATGGAGGTGTGTAAAGCCATATTTGGAACCTGTGCTGGGTACTATTGGAGGAATGATCAGTGGGTCTGCATCTCTTCTATCAATCCGAACCTGTCCCCCTTGCATTTTCTCCTTAACTTTGTTGTGTCGAGTCTGGGGGGCCAGGGGGACTCATTGGTATGAAATTTGTCTTCTTCTAGGATCTTTTCTATCTCTTCTATGGTGGTCTCCTGTCATCATATATCCCCTCCTCCCATTTGGGCTAAGGCCTGGGTGCACAATCTTATACCCAAAATCAATATTTTTGTGTGGATCCTTCTCCAGAATAAAATTTTGACTAATGATAATCTTTGTGAGCATCGTTTCTCTTTTCCTAACAGATGTTACCTTTGTTGTGTAGATGCTGAGACTGTTTCAAATCTTTTTCTCCTCTATCCTTTTGTCTGTAATATTTGGTGCAGGATCTTGTAGCTGTGGAACCTCATTTTGGTTTTTCCTAGCTCAATCTTGGATTTCTACTGTTAGTGGAAGGCTCCTTCAAACAATTAGGTGATTAAACTGCTCTGGAGATATATTTTTCCACACCTTGCATGCGGTACATAGAAAGAGCATAACAATAGAATCTTTCAGGATTCTACTCTCTCAGAGGATGTTGTCTTTGGTAAAATCATTAGAGCAGTGAGAGAGAATATAAATTTTCTCAACTGTAACTCCAAGGCTAAAGGAAAGGTTAGATGCCAAGATTATGAGCTCAAATTTGCGAAGGCATGGATGATTAATATTGATATATCTTATTATCTTAGACCTACTAAGGGTCCTAGAGATGGTATCCATTGGAACATCCCTCCTCCTGGTTGGGTGAAAATTAACTTTGATGGGGCGGTCAAGGGCAATCCTGGGCTTGTTGGGTGTGGGGGAGTGATAAGGGATGAGAATGGAAATATTATTTCAGCAGTGGCGCTCCCCTTGGGCACCCAGACCAACCACCTTGCTGAAGCCATAGGGGCTTTCCAAGCCATAAATCTAGCTCGTCAACTGAATTTCAAAAATGTTTGGATTGAAAGGGACTCGAACAATAATATCAATGTATTAAAGGTTTCTAAAAGCCCTCTTGGAACATAGAGAATTGGATCAACCTCTCCAAGGGGATTATTAGCTCTTTTGAAAAATACTTCATTTCCCATGCTTATAAGGAAGTAAACATGGTGGCAAACTTCTTTTCCAATAAGGGAGTTAAGGCTAAGGGTAAAATGACATTGCAGAGGAGTGACATATTGGATGCTGATGTCACTGCCTTATTAATGTATGATATAACCCATGGGAAGGTTCAATTTACCCTATCAACTAATGATTAGGGGTGTGGAGTGTCGTTTCATGCATTCTCAAAACTATTGTCTATTATTTTTCATTGTGGGTTGGAGTACCTTAATATTAATTGCCACTTTGATATTTTGTGCTTCGCATGCTTTTTGGGCATTTCATCTATCAGGTTATTTGGCTTTCTGGAGTCTTCCCAACAGGGTTGCAACACTATCAACATGGGAGGTGAGCATCACCGGGTGGAACCAATAGATTGTGAGGACTTGAAGAGTAACACTAAGGTTTGGCATGTGTTGGAGAAGGGCGGGATTACTAACTACATCAAAAAACTCCATGGCTGGGACTAGAAGATCACTAGGTTTTTTGCAAAGGAATGGAACGATGGTAAGGTAATTTTTTTTTGGAGAAAGGTGGCCATTGATGAGAAGTTAATTGCCGATGTCACTGGGCTTCCCATGGAAGGTTTCAAGTTCTATAGGGATATGAAGCTTTCTGATTAGGCTGTGAGAAAATTTTCGAAGACTGATAAGGAGAAGGAGGATTTGCGCAGAGCTACCAAAAGCAATTATGACTCCACAAAGATTAAATTGCTCTGGCATGAGGTGTTGAAGGAAATTATGGAATACATTATGCTAGATGGCAGATATACAAGGGTTTTCAACTACCATTTTATGCTCCTGAATCACTTTAAACATCAGGTTAGGGTTTCCTTCCCTTTCTATCTTTCTACTTTGCTGAATGCTAGTCTTCAAGACCATAAATCGAACTTGGTTAGATAGCCCATTCTTCATGAGGGTTTGCTTATTCTTATTTCTGAACATTTCAAAGCTATGTCAGCTCTTTCCCACAAGACCCCTTCTCCCACTCTGCCTTTGCTAATGATGAATTGGGTGCTAGCTACATGGAAAAGGATGAATGGGAGACTGATATGGAGGATGAGGAAGATCATCCCTCAAAGGTGGTAAGGAAGGGTTGTAACAAAAGTAAGTCCAAGGCCCATGCCCTTCCTAAACCTAGTGCCATTATCTCCACAAGTAGAGCTAAAGTTATTTTCCTGGGTTTTGAGGCTACTAATCTGAAGGAAAAAAGTAAAGCCAGTGTCTCTCCTCAGGAGAAGGGCAAGAGGAAGGTTGTGGAGGACCCCTCCTATGAAACCAATCAGGATGTGCCTCAGGTGACCCCTTCGTTCGAGTACTCCAGCTACCCTACTACTGATAGGGAGGATAGGCCTAGGTATCCCAATGACCTAAAGGAGGATGATCATTACTTTAAGGCTAAGCGAGAGTTTCCTACTGATATCCTTGCTATCACCCACAATGTTTACGTGGATTTCTTCAGGTTGATTAGGTGGGTTTTCTTTGAGATTAAGGAGATTAAGTTGAATCAAAGGGATTTTAGCAACAAGTTAGAAAACAATGATATGATGGATATAACTAACAAAGATAGAGATAAGGCCAATGAATTGTGGATTGAGGAAGAAAAAATATATATGGTAGACTTCCTTAAGAAAACTATGAAGGATTTGCAACAATTCAAGAGTAATCATGACGACAAGCTATCAACTATGGAGGAAAAGCTTAAGAATGTTAAAGAGTCTATTCAGAAGGTTTTGGAAATGAGTCACAAGATCTTAAAATCCACAGCGAGCACCATGAATATGATGGTTGAGAATCTGGAAAAGGCCTATTAGGTAAGGACTGTAGTGGATGTGGAAGATGAGAAAGAACAAAGCCAGGCGGAGGGTGTTGGGTCGAGCAAAAGAACCAGAGCCAACTTGAAGAGGAAGGATGACTAGACCCCTATTGACATCCAAGAAATTAAGAAAGCAACAATAAATATGAACAATCTAGAGCAGGAGGTTACAGACATCCTGAGGAATCTATCCTAGTGGTTGGACTTTCACTGGGTTTCTGATGGTTTTTTTGTTGTGCTACCTCTAGGCTAGTTTTTTGTTATCATCTTTGTTGGTAGCTTTCTATTTTTGATTTGAACTCTTTCATGCTTTATTTTTCTTTTCTTTTTTGTTAAAGGGTTTTGGGACCCCTTCAAATGGATAAAGCAAAGTGACCAAGGTGAAGATCAGTGTTACATTTCACAGTGATAAGAGTAGTTCTATCATGTTTGATAACCATATTCATGAAGATGATAGTATGATGTGGGAAGAAAATGACAAAAGTATAAAAGGCAATAAGAGTAGTTTCAGGGAGTCTTTAAACATCTATAGTGTGATAGTCAAGGTATTCCACTGCTTGGAAGCAACAATTAGACATTAAGATTAGTTTTTCATGAAGAAGAAATGAGTGATGCATTGCTACAAAGGATGCTCATTTGGGATCCTAAGAACAATCATATGGATGATGAAATAATTCTTCATTAATGAGAATAGTAGGCTGATGGAGAACTACATATATAAAGCATGACACCATAAATGAGCATGGGTTGTTCAAGCTATGTATTCTCAGTTTTTGAGGGTGGAATTAAATTTGAGGCATCGATATTATAGAGACACAAAATTCTCAGGATATGATTGATATACTAATGGAGAGGCCCAATGCTCTAGATTCCAATAGAAAATGAAGTTGTCATAGGTTCCTCCATTGCTAATATTATTGTTTCCTTGAAAGGTGTTTAGAGCAAATAAACATGCTTTGTTTCATAGTGAGTAGCCAAAGACACAAGGAAAAAAACAAGGATCATCATGCTACAAGATAAAAGAAGAGAAGTGACTTCATATCAGAGGAAGGGATTTTGCTTTTTTTTCTTAGAATACCATCCAATGGTGTAAAGCCACAGCCTGTGTGTTTTTTCCAAAATCCTCAGGAGATGAAAAGTTAAAATGAAGCTTAGGTATTGCGAATAAACCCAGAATATGGGCAGAGGCTGAGCCATGAATAAAATATCAATCAATTTGGTGTATAGAGTATCAATGCCTAAATACAAACCCTATGTTCTACAATGCGGTGGTCAAATCAAAACAACAAGGTTCTTTAAAGATAGAGGGCGTCACATGAAAGCCATGGAAAAGATTCATCGAAACCCTGAAAGCACTTGTATTTTGTACAAGGAAATACCCATAAAGTGAAATGCATAAAGAACAAGATGTCTTTCCTCTTCAAAAGGTGTCGAGCTTTTCACATATACAATTTTTTTAAAAGATATTCCCATCATTTCTTACATAGCTAATCTCGAGATAAGTCTTTATTCACAAAAATGAAGTCACAAGTTGTAGATGGAAGGATGCACATAAAGGCATAAATATATTTACCATTTTTCTCTGAAGGAGCTCGAAATAGGTTTATATTTTTGTAGGTAATTAAAAATGGTGTAAGATTTTGAACAAGAAAGCTTAGCCATGATGAATTCTTCCAAAGAATCCTTATTTCCAACTTCAAAACCCTCGACCTGTGTATGAATCATGGCGGTGCTATCAAGTGTTCAATAAATGCGAAGTGAAAAATGAGAAGTGATTGCCTTTGCCATCGGTTTTGCCCTTATGGTTTTCAACCCTAATTTGTGTCAATAAGAAAAAGGTATTTTTATATTTTATTTAAATTTTTTGCAATGAAACTAATACATTGTGGTGGGTTCATTTCAAATGAAAAATTATACCCCTTTATTTATGCTAAGTGTGGAAGTCCTTTAAGACTTAGATATTTTTCTTTTGATTTCCATATGAGTTGAATATTGACCCTTTTTAGTTTGCATCAAATCATTATTGTAAAACATTAATCTAAGTGATGTGATTATAAATCACTTATTTTAATTGTTATTTAAATGCAAGATGGAGGCGTTGCTTTCATGAGTGAGTCAAAGGGGATATTGATTGAGTCTTTATGCTTTTGCAAGCATCTTGGAGGGGGTTGGTTTCAATTAGCCAAAATATTCCAAAGATATAGGAGATATTTATTTGCCTTTTGAGGTCACTTTGAGAGCATTTAGGAGGTGGTTTTGCATGCCTTTATGCTTGACTTGGTCAAGCATGACTTCTTCCACATTTTGGAGAGGATCCAATTACTATATTTTAGGATTTATTGGTGCATCCGACCCAAGAAGCTTCCAGGAGCTATTTTGATGGATTTTGTTGAGAGTTGGATATAATCTCACTTTGAACTCATTTTTTGAGTCAGTTCTAGCTTGTTGCCTTTCCTACTTAGTGAATTTTGGAGTCCTTTATCATATTTTGGCAAGATTTTGTAACTTATTTGGGAATGAATTCAGAAAAGACCTTGGATATCAGTACTTGAAGTTTTTTTTGCCTTCCTATTCTTGCAGTGTTGTGTATTATCAAGTGGTTGATCAAATTACATGTAAGGAATTTTCATTTCCTTGTAGATTTGTCTCATATTATTATGCCTTTTTTGCAAAAGTATGTCTATGCAGGTTGAAAATTATGTTTTTAAGTTGCACATAGATTTTAAATTGTGAAGGTGTCCTTTCCTTTTTGAAATTCAAATGCATTCAAGCCTTTTTTCAAATTATTTATGCACAAGCCTACATAAATAAAGTTGTGCAAGTTATGTTTTTAGTCATTGAAAACAAGTGTCTATTCTTTGAATTTTCAGGTCCTTACAGTTTGGTGTATCAACATAGGATTAGTTTTCATTTTAAGCTTTTTTCTTCCCTTTTCCTCTACAAGATTAGTAGATTAGATTAGGTGACACCAAAGGAAGTCGGCCTTCTTCAGAGATTATTTTCCATTACAGGTGACCCACAGCTTGGAAAAGTTCTCATGTTTCTCCAAAGTGTTATGTTTTACAACTTAACCAGGGTGCAACTTTAAGAGATAACACTTTTTGGCACACCCGATGGGACTATCGAGTTAAGACAATTTAGAAATTACATGTTTATTTGTTGGTTTTGATATGCATCTAGTGAATTTGAGGCCTTTCAGAGGTTTACCAACAACATATCTAGCAACTTTGTGTTTGGAAAGTAGCAAGAAAGAACCAGTGCATCATTGATAATAGCACAATATTGAGAGTTTTGGTGTTTTCTCAGTATCATCAGCCTCTCGAGGTAGTGCAAATAACACCATGGTGACTCCAATTTAATATCAACTAGTTTTAGGAGCCTAGGTACCTATAACTAAAAGAGGTTTGTTGTCTAGGCTTGTCTAAGCTTCATATTTTACCTTGCAATGACTAGTTATCACCAATATAATGGTTTTTCTCCATTTCATGAAAATTTAAGTTTTTGGTCTCCAAACAACCCTTCTCCTCATTGCAACCAAAATTACCAACAATCATATCATGCTTTTCACCCTCCCACCTCTGCTCAATTTCCCTTACAACATATTAATCCCACTTTTAACCAACCTTGTAGCCTCCCAGGTTAGTCCCAAAATTCTAACAATACAGATATTGAGTTGGGTAGAATCAAGGAGATGTTGTTGTAGTTTCAAAGGTATATGTTAGACATAGAAAGAGAAAATGAGTATAACATGCTACAAGAGGAGCTTTCCTCTCAAGCTCACATTCATCAATAGGAGTTGGAAGCACAAATATATGAGCAAGAGTTGTTGGCTAGACAAATTGTAGCTAAGGAAGAGAAGATGAAACACTTGCTTGCAGAAGCTTAAAGGCTAGAACCTTAATTAGTCTTTCGTGTTACAACTCAACCTATGAAGGAGGAGGCTCCAAAGTACAAGCTTCTAAGTTTTAGGCATGATGAATATAGCATGGACAACTACAATGAAATTGCTAAGTTCGAGGAGCACATGTTTTCAATTCCAAGCTTCAAGCAAATTACTTCTTCTCAAAGCTCAAAAATGATTGAGGATCTTACTTAAGTGGAAGGAACTTGTGAGGATGTTGTTTTAGAACATCTAGAAGACATCAAGAAATCTAAGGAGTTTCTGATTGATGATAGTCAATAAGAAAATGGAGCTTTGAACCATGAGGAAGAACATGAAACTGAACCTGACACTTTTCTCCGAGGTATGGATTTTGAATTCTTTGAGCATGTTCTAAATGAGATAACTAATGTCAAGCTTTATGAAGAGATGTGCACATACAAGATTGGATAGTTGTGTTCAAATCTGGATGCCAAGGAATGAATCCTATTAGAGGAGGTTTTCAATCATGGTGAACTAGAACAACAGGCTCACAAGATTGGCGAGTTGCTAGAACAACAAGAGAAATGTGAGCATAAGAAGGTGGAGCCCATTCTCTTAAATCAAGAGACTCCTCATGAACCTATTTTGCAAGGTCATAACTGGTTGGATGAGCTTCCTTTCTATTGTGCAGAGGAGTTTGAGGTAGATAAATCAGTTGAAATTTTGTTTCAAGAGACTACATCATTGTTTGAATATTTTCCTTCCTTCATTGAAGAGGAAAAACATGTTTTGGAGTATAGTTCTTTGAGTAATAGTGAAAAGTTTGAGCTTAAACAAGTTGTTCGTAAGAGTCTCCCGAGAGCTGATATTTTTGATGAGATTTTAGCTACCTTAGTGGAAGAGGATTTCCCACTCACCATAGAGGAGGAATCAACATGACAACTTATTATGCAAGGTGAAGGTAATGATGTTTTTCCTAAACTTTCAGATTGTCCTCTCTTCAACCCAAACTTGGCCATGAAGTAGAACAACCATAGAAAACAGGAAGAAAGGGAGGCAACCAATAATGGAAAATCAAATTTTTTTCATTCTAGGGGTTGTCCGATCATATTTTTAGCCAATATGGAGGTCACTGAAAACCAAAGATCATGCTTGCGCCCAAGCATGAGGATGCATTTAAAGAGGAAGCTGATTTTGGGGTTGCAGCTGAAAGTGATCAAATTGAACTCACCTGTCCAATCTAGGACAATAGTAGGCATGATCACAATCTAGTTGCAAGTGAGCTTATTTGCGTCTTTCATGAAACACTGCAACAATCTATTGAATATCTGCTTATGTTTCATATCTTTTCAACAATACATAATCATGTAATGCATTAGTCGATGATTAGAAAGGGGTGTTATTTTGCAAAGTCAGTCAGTGGTTTTGTTTGACCAGGTTCTTTTCTGGTTAGAGTAGGTTAGAATAAGTTTTAGTTTAGTTGCAGTTTACATTCCCTAAGTTATTTTCAACATAGTTAGGTAGTTTCCCTTTTGCAGTTGTTGTTTTTCAATAAGTTTCCAAGGTATCATTTTCTGATTTTGTGAGTTACAAAAGTTATCAAGGTTTGTTTCCAAAGTTGTGACAAATTTCTGAGTGACTCCATGCCCAATAGATAAGCCTAGGCAACTGGTCAAATGTTTAGTAGGCAAACATTTAGCGGGTGTCACCAAAAATGTTACCCAATTTCACTATTAGCTCAATCAGGTAGAGCTCTTGGAGTTTTAAATAAAAGAATGGTTCATTTTAGTACTACTTTATTCATTTAGCAGTGTGCATAAACAAAATAAAAAACATTACATTATCAAATTGCCAGATTGCATTGATATTGATGCAAGTAACATAGGAAAGATTGTACAAATATTTTTAAGAAAATTAATCTTTATTAACAATGTAAATGTATAAGGTCTCACACAAGCCGTGAGACTGATTGTTTTAAAACATAAGAAATACCACATTATATATTTATGGATATTAACGAAAGGGAATGAACATAAAAGTAATAAAGACCAGTCATTGCCTGAATGACTGGTTCTAGTTGAGTTTCTCTGCATCATTCCCTATCTTCCGCTTGTCCTACATCTAGTTTTTTTTTCCCTTGACACTCCTAGTTGCCTACATCTGAGAGAGAATGTTGAGTTAGAGCAATGAAAGGTCTTAAATCCTCATATGCACATACCTCTATAAACATACAATGTGATCCTCAAGTGCATTAAAACAATTATCATTATTGGGATGATCAAGAAACATAGGAAAATCAAACATATCTGCCATATGCACATGTTTTTTCTAACTTGTTTGCTTCATGTGAAAGTATAGGAAAAATTAATGTTGCTATTTTGTTTTTATCAAATTTCAGCATGTGGGTTAAAATGTGGCTCCCACAAGGGTTGAGCCCAACATGTTTCCTTCTTGTTTCATTTAAGAATGATAATCACAAGTAAACTATCTATGAAAGTATTAAAGATCAAATATTTGCAAAGGTAGTGGAGTATGTTGTAAGGGATAATCTCCTTATTGATAAAGTTTCATCCTTATTAATAAGAACATTCGACTATCAACATAGCCATGATTCTAACAAAAATAATTGTTAAGGATTCCAAGATAGTTCTCATTAATAGTCTGGTTAAAAGTGAGCAGCCCCAAGCATCATAATAGTCACAAGAATTGAACATGAGGGATAACCATGTGGATTAAAAGCTTACATGATAGTCATCATCTAGGTTTTATGAACAAAAGGCAACCAATAGGCTTATTCTAAACAAAATTTGAGGACAATTTGAAGCAAACAATGCTCAAGGTTTGAAGTGATAAAACAAAGTGACAATGAAAAATAGTTGTGATCTCTTCAAGGGTAAGTGCCAATCCAAGCTTGCAAACCATGGTTACTATGATCATTATTGATCATGATTAATATGAGGAATGGGCAGTGAACATGAAGTATTATAGTCCCATGAAATAGAAATGACAGTCCAATCACCTTTGGGACTGTGTGTAGGTATGGGCTATGGTTCTTTTGACCATGATAAAGACTACTAAGAAATTCCGTGTGTTGGATGTGCACATACAAGAAGTTTTGTTGTTGGGTTTCCCTTTTCAAGATTTGGTGGCTTTGACTATAATGATGCAAATGGAGTTCCAGGAGAGCCCTATTGTTTCAATGCAATTTTGTCTTGTATGACCACCATGATGCTTCTATATTATAGGCTCTCTCTCAAGGCAATAATGGAATGACTACCATGAAGAACTCCTAAAGGAAATAGTAAAGAAAAGGAGTATTATGAGGAGAAATTTTCCCATAAGATGATAAATCTAGATCTTTTAAAGGAAAATGTCTTTTTAGAAGACAATCATAAATAATGATAAAGAAATGAGTTGGTAGTGATCATGTCACCACAACAATGCACTATTCTAGAGTGAAAAGAGTGATATTAAATAGATAAAGAAAAGTGACCAAGGTGAAGATCAGTGTTACATTTCACAGTGATAAGAGAAATTCTATCATGTTTGATAACCATATTCATGAAGATGACAATATGTTGCAATAAGAAAATGACAAAAGTATAAAAGGAAATAAGAGTAGTTTCAGGGAGTCTTTAAACAACTATAGTGTGACAGTCAAGGTATTCCAGTGCTTGGAAGCAACAATTAGACATTAAGATGAATTTTTCATGAAGAAGAAAGGAGTGATGCATTGCTACAAAGGATGTTCATTTGGGATCCTGAGAACAATCATATGGATGATGAAATAATTCTTCATTCATGAGAATAGAAGGCTGATGGAGAACTATAGACCTATAGCATGACACCATAAATGAACATCGGTTGTTCAAGCCATGTATTTTTAGATTTTGAGGGTGGAATTGAATTTGAGGCATCGATATTATAGAGACACAAAATGATCGAGATATGATTGATATACTAATGGAGAGGCCCAATGCTCTAGATTCCAATAGAAAATGAAGTCACAATTTCTTCCATTGCTAATATTATTGTTTCCTTCAAAAGTGTTTAGAGAAAATAAACATGCTTTGTTTCATAGTGAGTAGACAAAGACACAAGACAAAGCACAAGGATCATCATTCTACAGGATAAAAGAAGAGAAGTGACTTCATATCAGAGGAAGGTATTTTGCTTTCTTTTCTCAAAATACCATCCAATGGTGTAAAGCCATGGCTTGTGTGTTTTTTCTGAAACCCTCAGGAGATGAAAAGTTAAAATGAAGCCTAGGTATTGCGAATAAACCCAAAATATGGATAGAGGCTAAGCCATGAATAGAATATCAATCAATTTGGTGTACAAAGTATCAATGCCTAAATACAAACCATATGTTCTACAATGCGGTGGTAAAATCAGAACAATAAGGTTCTTTAAAGACAAAGGAAGTCACATGAAAGCCATGGAAAAGATTCATCGAAACCCTCAAACCACCTATATTTTGTACAAGGAAATACCCAAAAAGTGAAATGCAAAAAAAAAAAGATGTATTTCCTCTTCAAAAGGCGTTGATCTTTTCACATATACAATTTTTTAAAAAGAAATTCCCATCATTTCTTATAGAGCTAAGCTCAAGATAAGTCTTTATTCACGAAAATGAAGTCACGGGTTGCAGATGGAAGGATGCACCAAAAAGGCATAAATATATTTATCATTTTTCTTTGAAGGAGCTCGAAACAGGTTTTTATTTTTGCAGGTAATTAAAAATGGTGTAAGATTTTGAACAAGAAAGCTTACCCATGATGAATTATTCCAAATGAAGAATCCTCATTTCTAGCTTCAAAACCCTCGACCTATGTATGAATCATGTCAATGCTATCAAGTGTTCAGTAAATGCGAAGTGAAAAAATGAGAATAGTGATTGCCTTTGCCATCGATTTTTCCCTTAGGGTTTTCAACCCTAATTTGTGCCGATAAGAAAAATGTATTTTTACCTTTTATTTAAAATTTTTGCAATGAAACTAATACGCTGTGGTGGGTTCATTTCAAATGAAAAATTATACCCCTTTATTTATGCTAAGTGTGGAAGTCATTTAAGACTTAGATATTTTGCTTTTGATTTCCATATGGGTTGAATATTGACCCTTTTTATTTTGCATCAAATCATTATTGTAAAACATTAATCTAAGTGATGTGATTATAAATCACTTATTTTAATTGTTATTTAAATGCAATATGGAGGCGTTGCTTTCATGAGTGAGTCAAAGGGGATATTGATTGAGTCTTTATGCTTTTGCAAGAATCTTGGGGGGGTTGGTTTCAGTTAGCCAACATATGCCAAAGATATAGGAGATATTTATTTTCCTTTTGAGGTCACTTTGAAAGCATCTAGGAGGTGGTTTTGCATGCCTTTATGCTTGAATTGGTCAAGCATGACTTCTTCCACATTTTGGAGCTCTTTTGGAGAGGATCCAGTTACTATATTTTAGGCTTTATTGGTGCATCCGACCCAAGAAGCTTCTAGGAGCTATTTTGATGGATCTTGTTGAGAGTTTGATATAATATCACTTTGAACTCATTTGTTGAGTCAGTTCTAGCTTGCTGCCTTTCCTACTTAGTGACATTTGGAGTCCTTTGTCATATTTTGGCAAGATTTTGTAACTCATTTGGGAATGAATTCAGAAAAGACCTTGGATATCAGTACTTGAAGTTTTTTTTGCCTTCCTATTCTTGCAGTGTTGTGTATTATCAAGTGGTTGATCAAATTACATGTGAGGCATTTTCACTTCCTTGTAGTTTTGTCTCATATTATTATGCCTTTTCTGCAAAAGTATGTCTATGCAGGTTGAAAATTATGTTTTTAAGTTGCACATAGATTTTAAATTGTGAAGGTGTCCTTTCCTTTTTGAAAGTTAAATGCATTCAAGCCTTTTTTCAAATTATTTATGCATAAGCCTTAGAAATAAAGTTGTGCAAGTTCGATTTTTAGTCATTGAAAACAAGTGTCTATTCTCTAAATTTTTAGGTCCTTATAGTTTGGTGTATCATAGTAGGATTAGTTTTAATTTTAAGCATTCTTTCTTCCCTTTTCCTCTAAAAGATTAGTAGATTATATTAGGTGACACCAAAGGAAGCCGACCTTCTCCGAAGGTTCTTTTCCATTATAGGTGACCCATAACCTGGAAAAGTTCCCATATTTTTCCAAAGTGTTAAGTTTTACAACTTAACCAGGGTGCAACTTTAAGAGATAACAAAAACAATGTGTTTAGAGAAGTTAAAAAGTGGAGCAAGTCTCCACAATTTGACATAAAGGAATTTGGCACTAGGTGCTAAAATGGTTTGGTGAATGTATGCAAAACCTTCCCTAAAATGGTGTCGTCTTATGCAAATTAAGTATTTGGATAATCAGTGTTCATCAAAAATTTTTACTGTGATAAATCCTCCTTCAAGACCAACAATGTGGAACTTTCTAGTTTCTTGTAGATAAATCATTTTACCTCATTTAACTTGGGAGGTAAATGATGGTAATGAAGCCTTATTTTGGAAAGATTCTTGGAATGGATATCAGAATCTAGCTAAAAGTTTTAATTTTTATAATACTGCAACCCCATTGACTCAATGTTGGGGCCCAAAAGTCAAAGATTATGTTCAACATGTGGATTCATTGACTCATAAAGTCAAGTGGAAAGATTTCACAAATGAGTCAATAGATGAGCTTCAAAGTTCAAATTACATCTATCCTTCATGAAAGACCAGTTTATTTTTCATCCAATCTTGATAGATTAATTTGGTCTAAAGAAACATATGGTTTTTATACTGTCAAAGAGGGGTACAAATCGATTTCTCATGCTATTTTTCAATTATCAGATCAAAGAGCATATCAATTTTGTTGGAACTCAAAATTTTTTCCTAAAGCAGGATGCTTTTCATGGCTTGCCATTCAAAATAAAATTCTTACAAGTGACAAGTTAGCAAAACTAAGGATAGTTGTTCCTTTTAGGTGTGTGCTTTGTGATCAAGAGCTTGAAGATATCAATCACCTTTTCCTTTTGTGTCCAATAGCTCAGGTTTTTTGGTTGTTTTTTGTGACTAAAATGAATTGGCAGTCAACTTTGCCAAACACTATTTGGAAATTATTTACCAGTTGGACTCATCTTTACAAATGTTCCTTTTTTGCAAGCATCTGGTATATTATACCCTCCTCAGTCTTGTGGGCTATTTGGTGGGCAAGAAATAAATGCATTTTTAGGAAAGAGAAATTGAATATTGATTAGATGTTGCTATTACTGGAAAGGGCAATTTTTGAATCTGTAAATACATATGTGTGTAAATCTAAACATTGTGCTTCACTATTTATCGATTGGGATTCAAAGTTGTTATCATGGCCATTATTATCTTTGCCTTTCAAAGGTAAACTTCATCAGTTTAGCCAAAAAGTAAACAAAGCCTCTATTGTTTTGTTCCCTCCTCTTGTCGATATTTTTAAGTTGAATATAGATGGGCCTCTAGGGGGAATCCATGTTTATCTAGAGCTGGGGTGGTTATAAGGGATCATAATGGGTTAGTTTTATGTGCTAAATCTTTCAAATTGTTATCTGGGACTAACAATGTTGCTGAAGCACAAGCTCTTTTGCAAGGTTTGAAATTAGTTCTTAGTCTTCAGCTCCCTATAATTCAAGTTGAAGGTGATTCTCTCATCTTAATTAATGTATTCCGAGAATGTAAGATTCAAAATTGGAAGTTAGGATATATTGCCAAGAAGATTTGGTCTATGCTTAACAAAATAGGCAACTATCAAATCTTGCATACATACAAAGAAGGTAATATGGTAGCAGATTTTTTGGCAAACTTAGGGTGTGATCAAGCATAAAATGTGACACATGTGGCTGAAATGGGTAAGATTCTTCCTAATTTAGAAGCCTTAATTTCAAAAGAGGAAATTCATTGATGTATTTCATATATGTATGTGGTACTTTTATAGCTAAGCTGGTTGTGAACAAATATTTGATTAATTTCTTTTAAAGTGGTAGTATTTCTGAGCTTTGTTGGAAATGTCAAAATAATTTTGAATTCTATCTAATATTCAACTTAAATTGATGTTAGACATGGTTTGACTTATTTTATATGGCAATGACATGATCTGGCAACACATATGTAATTGACAATTATAGGTGTGCTATGTACTGGTTAGATCCTTGAAATAGATTTTCTTGGTAAACTGATAATGCATGTATATTTGATAACTACAAGTGTGTTACTATCAACACATGAGAAAATTCAATTACAAAAGAATATTGTTTCTGTCCACATCTATCATGACAAAATACTTGTTGATCTACTGGCACATCTGTAATTGGAAATTACATGTGTGTTATATTATTTTCTAGATTTAGGAAAATAAAATGAATGCAACACAACGTTCTTTTCATATGTGTTCAAATCAGAAGCTCAACAAATATATGAGGTGGCAATTTAAATGATGTGGCAAGTTTGTCTTGTCAAATAATTAAACAAGAATTTGTGTTAATGTTTCACACAAGTTTGTGGGTACACCAATTTTTGGGAAATCGGATTAGCATAATTTGGAATCAAATAATGTCATGTTTTCTATTACATGGTGATGTCAGTAGGGATTTTCTTGTAGCTGGTGTAATCATACATCTGTGTGGTTCATTCTACTCATACTCTTTAGTACACATCAAACTAAATTTGAGTTTCCAACTCCGAAGTGTGGCACATTTGGATTAAACATTTCATCCTTTGTGAAAGAGCTAATGTTTATGTTATGTGTACAGGTGTATTGAATTGATAATTAATTAGTATGCTTTCACAACTATCAGTACGTATAACATCTTATGCATTAAAAGATCAACTTCTTTAGAGATGCGAAAGGTTGTTGAAGCATGTGTTAAATGTCATTTTGAAAATGATTATGCTAAGTATCGGGCAGTCTAAAATCTAAGCCATCATTAGACTTTATGGTGTATGGAAAAAATTTCCTCTATTGATTCAGCCAAAGCAAATGATTGTGGGAAAAAATAATTTTATTTCTTTTCTACGATGCTTAATGTTTTTTTGGTCTAAAGGTTTGCGACAGTGATGGATTATCAATTGAAAAAAAATTGAGTGTGGTTTCTAGTGTAAAGGTGGGAGAGGCCGTTTTTAGGTAGATTAGAGGAGGCACACCTGCAAATAGTCTTCAAGTTTCGGTGTCCCTATGATTATAGGTGTCTAAAGTGTGTTATTGGGATGAAAGTTCTTCATCCTAAGTCCATAAGATTGCTATTCCCATCCAATATTCCTTCAATTTTCATATCTAATCTAATGGACATGTTACAATGTCTAGACTTTGTGATTGTCATTGCAGAAAAAATGGTAAATGATATCTTCTTACAAAACGATGCCCTTCTTGTCTACGCACAAAAATATGTCTTTTCTATGGGAGAGGGCTATGTGGGTGGTATTTTTCCTCCACACTTCTTACCTCATAATAAAGCTTTTGGTAATGTCTATGATGCACTTAAGCAGTCTCTAGAGTATAGTGACCCAAGTCATCTTAACAGGGATTTGTCAAGATATAGTCACCATTTGGGAAGGGAAATGTTTGAGCGTTTTAGAGAAAAATATCATTATACCTCTTTCTTTCTTCACCATAATTTTTATCATGCAAATCCTTTTATTCAGTGACAACAGAGCAATGCAAATTCGGCTTCACAAGGTGTTGCTCAAAATTTTCCTCACAACATGTCATTGGCTCTTAATCAAGGAGACAATTATGACAGTCGGGTTGCCACTGGAGTTGTTCTAGATATGAATATTTCTCTGAACTCTCAGAATGTGGATGAGGGTAATGAAGAGCAAGGAGAGAACTCGCTGTAAATTATGCAGATGGAAGAATAACAAAAATAAAATGTGTGTTTTTGGTGCTAGTTTATCGACATGTCCAGGTATTCAAATGCAATTTTTTTGATCAAATTGTGGGCTAAGCGTAATTATGCAGAAATCAAGGTCAAATGGTAAAAGCCAGGTTTTGTAAACCTCAATAGTAAGTGGATTCAGTGAATATTTTGGATTATGGGTATGTAACTTAAAATGTTGGTTAAACTTTGACCACCCATCATAACACCAGGTGGAAGATTTTGGCTGATTAAGCTATAATCTCTTTGTAAATATTGTAAAAGGACCAATATGTAAATGGTCTACTATGTAAGTTCTTTTTTGTAAACTATTCGAGCTATAACCGAAGGTTTTCTTCATGGTTCTTTCATGTCGGTATGCTCATCGAACCAAGTTTTATAAATTTAGTTATATATAATATAATATAATATAGTGGCTTTCCACTTTTGCTTAAAAAAAAAGTATATCAACTCATTTTTTAGGTTTTTTTAAAAATTTTGGAAATAAGTTCAAGCCTACATAGTGATGAAGTTGTTTTTTTGATTTGACACTTCAATTTTCTAGAAAGACATTTCTTAGGAAACTTGCCTTGTCAAGTAGGCTCCATTTTAGTTGTGATTTTTTTAAAAGTTGGTTTTTTCTGAGCATTACACATCAGTGTGGTTTATAAGTTGCTATCTTATAAGGAATTTTTTTATTTTAATATTATGGCTATTTTCTAGGTCCTTGAAAATATTATAATATGATGAAAATTATTGTAAACACACTAAGTACAAATTGGAAAACTGTATAATTTATGAGGAGGTCATTTTAAAAAGTAGTGAAATGTCGTGTCACATGTGTCTTATTTTTTGTACTTCTATGACTTATTTTATACACAACAACAATCTAGTTTTGTGTATAATAGATCAATTAGCAATCATTATCCTCATACCATGCAACTATTTTAAATGGAAGTCCAAAATAATAATTTATTTTGTTGGAACCTCAATTTAATATATCTCATTTAATTTTTTCCTACTCCAAAGGTTGTATATTTGACTCTATCTATCCCATAATTGATACTTGATTTGAAAAATACTATTTGGGTCCCCCATGTTTTTTATTATAAGAAAAACAAGTTTTGATGGGGCCCTGAAACCCATTACATCCAGTTTTGAAGGGCTTCATAACCTTGTCCAAGGTAGGCAAGTTGTAGATAAGATAAATCACATACAATCAAAAGAAATATAACAACAACAATTAACAAGAAGACATGACTACACAAGCTGCATCAGATAACAAGAGAGGGAAAAAATCCCTAAACAACCAAATTTTAACTAGGACCTGGAAACCTTAAGTGAACATTGAACTCACCTGCATCAACCAAGCATTAGCAAACCATCTGATCAAGAAAGAAATCACTGAGCCAAGAAAAAAAACAACTTAATGGTAAAGAACACCATAAACGCCAAACCCATAATAAAAAATGCCAGCAACTCCAAGATCCCCACCTCAATAGGGGAGTTAGAGAGCACACCGAAACATTGAAGCACATCCATCTTCTTGTAGTAGCACTCTACTAGAGCCATTCCCACCTCCACCTCAATAGGAGAGAGCTCCCCTTTATAGGAGGGGAGGAGATGAGAGCCCCAACCTCCAAATCCTTCACACAATTGACCATACAAGCTCCACCTCGATAGGAACAAGCTAACCAAAATCTCCACCGAATCTAAAACAACCATCTCCACCTGAATAGAATAGGGCTCCGTGTTAATGGGAGAAATCTCCACCTCCATAGAAAACCCCACTTGTAGATCCAGAGAGAACAAAAAGACTTCAAAAGGATGAACCAACATATCCTATTTTGACATAACAGAGTGTAGATACAAGACAAAAAACCACACTTCAGCCAACTAGACAAAACCCAAAAAAATATGAGCCTTCAAAATAAAAATATGAAGCTAATCAACCCAAGAATTATCCTCAAACCCCTGTACACTAGATTCAAAACTCCTCACACCATGGAAGCCAAGACTCACACAAAAAAACTTCAAAATATCAACAACCTCTGAAAAATAAAGAAATAATTAAAAACTAGGTTGCTCTAGAAATAGGTCAACAATCACAGAAACAACTTCCTTAAGAAGAACATCTAAACATAGATTTAAAAACCACCTAGTCCATAAAACACAAATAGAATGAAGGATAGAAAATCCTTCCCCAGAGAACAAAGGGTAGTTATTAACCAAACAACAAAGGGGCCACAAAGGATCATGCCCTAGCAATGCAAAAACAAGGCCATTCATGACCAAAAAATTCAAAAATAGGTGCCAAAGAGCCACCTCCCCTAAAGCCAAAATAAAAAATCCAAGAGACAGAAATGGGCTAAATACCAAAGAAGATTGCACTGATAAGCCATAGAGGGCCCAAGGGTAGGCTGCTCCCCACACAACACCCATGGAAGGAATGAACACACCAACATAGATGAAAGAGCTCACCCAATCAAGCAACTTCCCAAGCATCGACCCAAACAAGGCACTAGGCAACTGGGTGAAGCATAAAACCAACACCCTCAACCCTGGAGGATTCCAAAACCAACCAGAAAGCCCCAAACTTGGTAGATGAAGCAATGAGGCCCAAGCAACACCAAGAAATACCAACCACACATAAAGCTCTGCCCTAAAAGCATCAACACCGCCATCGGTAGAACTGCTTGATGCTCCCAAAGTGCATAAAAAATAGAGAGGAGATCTAGAAAGAATGACCTCCAATAGCTCCCCAAGATATGATAGTAACCAACAAACAACAATCTCAACGTCTTCATCATCGTCCTCCTCAGACGCGCCTTACTCATAGTTCAAACTCTCGCTCTCACTTGAACACCCACTCCTGCTCATCATGCTTCTTAGTACCAAAGTCCTAGTCCCCCTTGTTTAAATTATGTCAAAGGGTATTATTTCAAGGTTTATTCTTCAAATTCCTTAGTAAAATATTTTAGCAGGATTCTTTGTGATCATTGTCCAATAGTTTGGCCTTTCATGGGTGTTTTCAAACTTATCTCTAATTCTTTGTTTCCTTGAGGTTTTTTCCACCTTCTCCTCTCACCCTACAAGTGTTTCAAGTCATATCTTTTCAGCCTTCAATCCCAATGCAAAGTTTTGGCCTATGCCTATGTTCCCATTCCCCATTCTTTTTTGTTTTCTATTCCTTACTTGACCTTTACCCTTTTTTTCTTCCTAATCTTCGAGACTCTCTTCAGACTTGGAACTTGAGGTTCCAATTCCACATTGCCTCCCATGCCTCATCTTCCATTTCTACAAGTTTCTTCACAATTCTTATCAAACCTCAAGTATCAACAAGAAATTAGAACCTTAAGTTCCAGTTTCATGTTTCCCCTAAAGTTTGATCCTTACCATGCATCAACCCTTCAATTCCCATTGAACCCTACATATAAACAAGAACTTAGAACCTTAGGTTCCAACTCCTTATTTTCCCCAACATTTAATCCTTGATTTTTCTTTATTCTTTCATCCCTTATAGACTTCAGAACTTGATCAAAAATCAAAATCTTAGTTTCTAGTTTCAATTCCCTTTCCACCTCCACTTCATAAAATTATCATGCCTTTAGTTCCCAATTAGGTTCAAGCCGCAATTAGAACCTGAAACTTAAGGTTCCAAAATTTTCAAGTTTTTTCTAGCTTTCTCTTGATGATGAAGCTTGGTAACTAATATTTGTCAATCCTAATAGCTAATTCAAGACTCTAGCATCTATATATTCCCTCTTAATTTTTAATCTATCAATCTATTTCTTGTAATCCCTCAAAAATATCTAAAAAAATAATCTATCAATCTCTCTTTCTCTAATATAATCTATCACTAGTAATATTACTTGTGTATCAAATTTCATTGAGAACCTTGTTATCCAAAATAATCTCCTTCACATCCTTTAAATATTTGGATACATCTTCCTTGTGATTCTTGTAAATTCTTACATTCATGGTATGTTGTGACAATGTTTAAACCTTATTTTTATTTCTTATTTTAGTAGAATTTATGAATCTATTAATATTTTATTGGAACTTGATGGTATTTCAATTCCTATTTGATAATAATATACATTATACTTTTATTTCCCTTAAAACTCTAAATTATTTTTATGATATTTATAATATTTTCTCTATTTATAAACATACATTGGCTAGCTACAAACACATATTTCATTTCCTCTTATCATTGGCTAGCCATGAAGGTTGAAAGACCAAAATATGGGCTTGAACATTCTTGGAAAGCTCGTAAGTAGCCCTAACCTTCTTCACTATCCAAGCTAATGAGTTTTGAAACCTTATGAATGCAAAAAGGTTTGATTTTATTCTTCCATTATCTTTGTCATTTTTTTTTAAATCTTTTTAGATTTATTTTATTATTTTATAGTATTTTTTATATCTTGGAGTTTTTCTATGATTATGCTTTGTCCCCTATCTACAAGAATTATAAAGGTTCATAAGTAAATTAATATTATTTCAATAGTTTTGGAGGATATTACATAACCTTGACTACAATGTATAATTTGGACTATAATACATTACATGGATGCATTTTCATCACGAAAACATTCCAAATAGAGAGATCTAACTTTAGATATGGTTCTATGATCCATTTTATATTCTAGCAAGTATATTGTTAGTTATTTTTAATTCTAAATCCAACTCTCTTTCTCTTACACCTAGCTTAAATATAAAAAAATGAAATTTATCTAGAAAGGATTTGTTTATCTTTTTTAACACAAATATATTTAAATTTCATAAAACATAAATAAAACCAAGACATGATCTTCTCTAGTAAGTAGTATATAAGAAATAAAAATTTAGATGAAAAAAATAGAAACACTTCTTCCTTTATTATAATAACTAGCACATTATTTAATACTAACTAATACCCATAAATAAAATATCCTTAGGCTCATTATATTTCCACCCCATGAAATGTTTCATCATAAAAACATTTAAATAAAAACATAATAGTCAACTAAATAGCATCCAAAAAAATTGAAACGTCATAATTAAATATCTCATGTACATTACACAACAAAATATATTAATCTCAAAGTTTAACGAAAAAATTGAAGCTCATCCATGCAACTAATTTTTCTTCTATTTCATTGATTGGAGTTTATCCCATAAACAAGTAATAAAAACTAGCCTTTTCTTGTGAAGATGAAGGAAATGACATTTCTTGAACAACATTAGTACCTAATGAAAGATCAAATAAAATACTATCTACTTAATAAAATCCTTTTGCATTACACATGATAGACAAATATGAGAATCATCAAACTATAGTAAACAATAATTAATTCAACATGTAGAGGAACATGGAGAGAAAAATTTTAGAAGAGAAGACCTGATAAATTAGTTTCATCTAACTAAAAAAATCCTGATACAACATGACATAAGTATCCTCAAAATCCAACCATACAACTATTTCATGTTTATATTTTTCTTACACATAGAAAGCAAGGTAAACAACCTTAATTTATGAAAACTATCCTAGAAGGATTTTTTTAACATCATTCTCTTTATCAATTCCAAAATCTTAGCTAGATCATCCTTATGAGTTTCCATAAAAACTATGGCTTGATTCTTTTTTTATAACATTGGAGAATTATATGATGACACACAACTACATGCAAGATTATTATGACATGTAATCACATTAAAATATTCCACAACTGCATGCGAGCCTTCTTTTATAGCATGCAATCACATGTAAATATTCTACAACCACATATAATTAATGTAATATTTCTTTTACAACATGCAATCAAATGAAAATCACCTATAATCACATACCTAAGAATAAAATAATATAGAAATTTAAATTTAAATGTTTCTACACATTTACAAAAAAAAGTGATTTCCTCACTTGAATTGTAAAATATGACTTCTTACAAAAGTCACACATAAAAAATAAATTAAAAACTAGAATTGCATAGTTAATTTCAAATCACCATATCTACCTTTAGACTAGTCTGGATCTTTAATATAGCCACTTTTTATAAATTTGTCAAAGTATTCTTTCCAAGAAATTGAGAATCACCCTTTTTGAAGAAAGGCACTCAATCCTTTCCAATTAGTTTGACCATAAATGGAGAATATCAGAACAAAAAATCCACTTACTTTTTCTTGGAAATGGCTTTAATAATATTACAATCCTTCCTTCGAAACATTATTCCAATATCAAAATTTTAAAAAGTATAAATATAGAGAGAAATCGAAGATCTATGTTACATTAAAATAACATAATCACATTAATTAATTGCAAGCCTTTTCAAGTGAATAAAATTATTTGAGCAATGTTCTTTAACAATATAATTCATTAATGTTGGTGAAATAACCAATACCTCTTATTTTATAATAATTTAACTAAACCTAACTACATTTTCATGCATGTGAGATACATACTAATTAAATATTTCCTTCATTTATAACCACAATTTTATTTAATACTAACTAATACCCTCAAATGCTAGATATATCCTTAGGTATATTATAGAAAATATAAACATCTCAAATCATAAACTAGTTATTATCTTCTACATTGATTGACTTGGAACCATACTAGACATTATCACATTTTACTAGACTTACCAATTGTTGTTGAAACCTACTTGCACTCATTTCTTCATCAATGTTGAATCATTCCTAATTTGATGAGATTTTGATGAGGGCACAAGTTTCCATGACATTAATGGTAAGGGAATAGTGACTTAATTTTCCTCGTGAGAAAAAACCTTAATAGAAATCTTGGTTAAAGCTTTGGATACCATAAATAAATTAAATATTTAAAGATTGTAAATGAATTAATAAAACTTAATAGAAATTATCATATAAGGCATCAATCAATTGAATTTTTTTTCTCTTTATAGATTGTGTAAAATAAATAATTTGAATCTAAATATGTACAAATAGGTTATCTCACTTTGTCTTTCAAAAGTGTATGTTCATTAGTATTACATTGAAGCAAAGGAGTTTATCTTGATGATACATATTGCTTAGAATATGTGTTGGCATGTTAATATAGAACCAAAGTTACACAAATTGGTTGAGTCGAAGTATATTATTTGTCAATGTGGATTCATTATTTACAAATGGGTTTTTTGCATGTTCTCATAATTTTATTTTATATATGCTATATTTCTATTAATTAGAAATGGGTTTTGTGTATGTTTAGCCTATATAATATATATGCTATAAAAATCTTGCCTTCTTTAAGATTTTTCATTTTTAGAGTTAAAACATAATATATGTGTTTTTTTCTATAATCATCAACAATTTTTATTTTGAATTAGAAATAGTTCACATTATATATAAAATGTTTCATAGATGCTTACATATTAGAATGTATTGTTGTATCATGAAATCTACCTATCAACTACGATTTTTCCTACTATATAGACCACACAAGTGTTGAAATGAACAAGAAAATTGAAAGAGGGGATAATCATTTGTAGCAAATTAAGCCTTCAAAACCCTCAATAATAATCAGATCCACAAGCATTCATTAAATCCTTATTATGTTAGTTTGATTAAACATGAACATATAACAAAAATTGAAATCACAACACCATACACAAGAGAACACCAGATTTATATGGAAAACCCAATGAGGGAAAAACCACGGTGAGGATTAGCTCATAATATAAGTAATAGAAAAACCTATACAAAGGGATTCACTACCAGAATAGGACACACTATACAAAAGGCTCACAACCAAGGCTCACTATCACATAAAGAATACAAGAAGATAGAAGAAGAATTTTACACAAAGAAAACACTTCTCAATGCAACAAGGAGTCCACCACAATTTTTCGCACACTTTCACAATCTCACATGAAAGATTTCAGACCTTCAAGAACCCTAACATGAAATTTGTATTGCTTTTCTCAAATTTGCATCACACACATCACTCACATCAATCTCACATCTATTTTACTTCTTACTCTTCCATCTCATCTCTTGCATCAACACCATACATATTTATATCAAGCTCTACCTCAAAAAATTTCTCCAATGTTAGCCACTAGTTGTTATACATACAAATTCAAAATAGGTCGAAACCTAAACATTCCCGTGGTGGATAGGAACGAAAGGCGGCCTACAAAAATCCTTAGTTAGGAACCAAATAGATCCCAAAACACTTCAACATTCTTCCACAAGCCTCACATGTAGTGTTAAACACAAGGCTGACCAACACCTGTGCAAAACACCATAATCATTAAGTCGCTTCCTTAAATCAAGTCGAAAGTTCCAAAAAAATTTTTATTTGAACACAATCCAGAATAATCCATAAACTACTTTAGATTCATCAAACACTTCATCCAAGCTCCCATAAAAAAATACTTCAACTTAGAACAACTGGTAACCCTTATTTGCATACTGATAAATGAAACTCACATTGCACTGCACCAAATCAAGTAAAAACTTGAATACAAAAAGATAAAAGCATTATAAGCAATTTCCTAAGTTCGCACAACTTGAAGCCAAACTATGTAGAAACATGGATCAAATACATCTCTCAGACCATAAAAAAATCACTAAAAAACTGGTTCACACATTGGTGAAAATATCTTGCATTGTACAATGATCCAGAAACCAAAACTCTTAATATAGCAAACTCTGACAATCATGAATAACTTGTAAGATCCAAACAGACATATCATCAACACAAAAAGAACATAGAGCACAATATCAGAGCATGCTATGAACACTTGCATAACATAGTTTACACTATTTATTAAATTTTCTCAAAAGCAATTGGAAACCAAGTACCAGAGACATCATCTCAACTCATTACTTCATTCCAACTCATCTTCAGACTCTACAACAAAAATAATAGCTCAATGTACTCACAAAACTTCCTCAAGGTCTCAACTAAACATGCACAACCTGTTTTCCTCTTTTCACAATTTTCTCAATATCCTCAACATCTTCATCCTATAGTTGACGTAAATAACAACACCAATTAGTAGACTTCCTATTGAAATCAATTATAAAACCTTCATACTTACAACAATAGGGTCTTAATAAAAATATAACCATAACAGTAGTATCCAAAACTACAATAAATATGTCATTCCATGTTCGGGTCATGCAAGGCCTTATCACCAAAAATACAAAAAATATGCCATGCAAGGCCATTTTAATAGAGCACATTAGACATAATTAACTATATTACATACTATCTACCATATATATGAACAACCAATTGACAAAAATGATAAAAAATTACAACTCTTGTTGTATACATCCTTATTGTTCCATCCTAGTGGTAGATCTATCTTTGAGACATCTTCATTTGATCTTACCATTTTTAGGATGAAGTATTCATCATGATTTCTCAACTTGTTGTGCAATCCAAGATATTTCTATAGGGTCTCCATAAAATACCTCCTATTATACCTCTTTTGGAATGCTAAGTAGCTTCTCAGTAAATGCACATTATCTTCTTTGCTGAAAGGCCAATGTCTTGCCTACTTGACCTCTACTCTATTGATGTCAAATTTTCCTCCATTTAGAAGCTTTAGGAACTTATCTTTAGAAATATCCAAAGTTATATTAACTTATATAAAAATATCATGATATATGAGTCTTCTAGAAGACTCAATAAATATCCTCCTTTTGTCCTAGAACTGATACTCATTCCTAGATTTCCATAAAAACCATAAAATTTTAGTAGAAAAAATAAGCCAAAATAAATTAAATGGTTCACTTAAACTATTAACAAAGTTAGGTACAATCTCTTTCCAATTCAGGTTACCTTTAACACTCCATCCCCTTAGGTTAGAACAAAACATCATTCATATTTATTTAGCATAAAGTCAATGAAGAAAGATATGTTTAACATTTTCAAGAATTCTACATATAGGGCTATATTGTTGCATCTCATTTTCTTGATAATTTAATCATTATGCAAATAAATTCAATTTCTAGTATTGTATGATCAATTTGCAAAAAAAATAAAAATAAAAAAAATCAATGATAAATGAATAACCAAGTTTATTTATTACAAGTGATTGGATGTAATTAAAAGAGATTAATGAATTAATTTTTTTTTAAGGTGAAATAAGTTAAAATAGAAATTTAACTTATTTTAAAAGATAACATTACTCATATAATTTGTGTAAGACCAAATTCAAAAGGCGACATTCATTGTTATTATGGTCCACAATGAGTAGTGATTATTAACTGAATTAGATTGTAATGGTAGTCTTTATAGCTAATAAAACTAAAAACATATTTTTTGGTATTGGGAGATGAAGGAAAAATGCATGCATTGGACATTTCCTTTAACCAAAGATAGTGGAAGAACCCCCTTTCTTGACAGGTTTACATGTAAATCGTGGGGAGAGAACTCTCAACGATGGATACAATAGCACTTAGAATTTGAATTCAGTCATTATTCATGTTCTTCTGTCGTTATGATGAAAAAATGTGGAAATTTGGAATGCCACAAGGATAGAGAGAATATAGGATTGAAAATATGAGAACCTCTCTCTAATAGATGTTTCCCATTCTTCTCTCAGAAAAAGGGGTGAGAGGTGAAACAGTGTGGAAGAGGGCATCATCCAGTTTTCTTTATTTTCATGCACCTTTGTTTCAATTCTCAGACATCTTCCTTTGCTGCTATGCTTCATGTGCGTGATGCGAGAAGCCAGTAGCATTCTACACGGGAATAATTGCACAAAGAATTTCAAGAACCATCGAAGAAACATACAAAGATTCAAGTAATAGTGGTGAGTCTTCTTAAATTCTTTCATGATTCCTCTGTAGCATCTTAAAAGGCATGCCATTCATAGCAAACTGACATATGTTCTTGGCACCTTCTTGTATGTCGAATCCTCTTGAATAAATTGAAAGATATAGTTGGATCTTAGAGGAATCTATGTTTGAACTTTGATGTTAATGTCTACCAAGATCAAATGCCTCAGTCGATCAATCTTGAAGGTGTTAATTTATTGTAGCTCAAACAACTGTTTTCTCCATTCCAAGAATTATTATTTAATTCTAGAGACTTCTAGAAATGAGTTAGCTAAAGATAATTAATTAATTAATTAATTGATTCCTTTAGAGACTTCTAGAAAATAGTTAGTTAGGGTTTGTTAGAGTCTAATTAATCTTAGCCATTGGTTTTTCAATGAGAATAGTTTAAAAGGGGATCAATGGGCATTTGGAGAACACACACAAACACTTGAGAAAGATTTGCAGTGATAGCAAATAAATCTGCAGTGAGAGCAAATAGTCTTGTAGTGATAGCAAGGGTGCAGTGATAGCATTGGAGGCAGCAACAATGGAATTTCAGTAGGAGAAATTAAGGGAAGAGTTTTCAAAGAAGAATATTGTTGGAGCTCTGTTAGAAAGAGGCAAGCAGTTTATGTATCTCTTGATTTGCTGAAGATTAATAAAATTCCTCATATGCAGTACTGGTTTTCCCTCCGAGGTTTTTCCAGGGACAATTTGTCCAAAAATATTGTGTTTATTATTTTGCATGTTTTCTTCTCTATTCCTGTAGTTTTATTTGTGAAGTTGCAGTTGTGTTATTTTTCAATATTTTGTTGTGAATTAATTTTTGGCAGTCAAATAATCTTTATAGATAGGAGATTAATAATCAGTAACTGCAATAGAATTTTCACATGGTATTAGATCAGATTTGAGGGTAGAAAAGGATCAACGCAGACATAGGAAGGAAAAATTGAGGGTTTATAAAACCCAGTTCAACCTCTTCAGAATTATTATTTTTTATTTTATTTGAGATGACCTCAACAGGTTTAAGAGATCATGATAGATTGGATGGAGCCTCAAATTTTGTTGTTTGGAAAGCCAAAATTTCTTTATTGTTGGAAGAGAATGGTATCAAGGAATATGTGACCAGTGTTGTAGTTGTACCTACAGATCCAACACAACTCTTAGCATATAAGAAGGAAGATGCCAAGGCAAGGAGGCTGATTCTTGATGGTGTTAAGGATCATATTGTTCTGCATATCGTAGAGTTAGATACAACGAAGAAGATGTGGGACACCATTATGAATATGTACCAAAATGATACCACTAACAGGAAGCTAATTCTTAGAGAAAAGTTAAGGAATACCAGAATGAACAAGGGAGAAGATGTTACAAGTTACCTCACTAGACTTAGACTTGTCAAGGATGAGTTGGCAACTGTTGGAAATAAACTAGATGATGACGAGATAGTACAGATAGCCCTAAATGGGTTTACTAAGCATTGGGATGTCTTTGTTTAATGGACGAGACACCTTACCAAGTTGGGATCGACTATGGAGTGACTTCACTCAGGAGGAGCTTAGACTAAGTCTTGTTAATGGTACCAACAATAAGAGTCAGAAAAGTGAGGAAAAATAGGAAAACATTGCCATAGCTATAAAAGGGAAAGCAAAGAAGGGGTCTATCAAAGGATCAAATCCTAAAGGTGTGAAGAAGAAGGACTTGTCTAAAGTCAAATGCTATGGTTGTCACCAGTTTGGCCACTATGTCAATGATTTCCCGCAAAGGAAGAAGAATGAAAAGAAAGGAAAGAAGCAAACAACAACTTCAACAAGTGTAGATGAGCTCTCTAGTAGAATGGAGGATGAGTTTGCACTCATAGTTTGTATGGTTAGCTCAACCTCATAGGGTGTTTGGTATATAGATAGTGGGGCATCATTTCATATGACAAGAGTTAGAGAATACTTCTCCAGTTATAAGGAGGACATTAGAATCCAGATTTCTATGGGGAACATGTCCAAACTAAATCCAATTGGGAAAGGGAATGTTCTATTTCAGAGGGAGAATGGCAAGACAATTCCCATTCATGATGTGTTGCATGTGCCAGGCTTGGTTATGAACCTGATTTCCATATCTTTCCTTTAGGATAAAGGCTACAATGTAATCTTTAGAGGGGAAAATGTGTTAATCAGGGATAAGGATTAGAAATCACCCATAGCTATTGGAGTTAGGAGCAATAGACTTTACAGGTTGTAGTTTGATACTCATAAGGCACTAATGAGAAGCGATAATTCTAGAGATGAAGGAGAGCTATGGAATGGGAGGATGGGCCATATACATCATGGAGCACTTAAATTGCTTCGTGAGATAGTGACAGATGTTCTAGAGGTGAGCACAAAGCATGATGATGTATGTAAGGGATGTGTGTTGGGGAAGTTTGTGAAATAAACTTTTCCAAGGAGTGACACTAGATCCAAAGGTGTTCTTGATCTAGTACATTGTGATATATGTGGACCAATGCCGATGAAGTCTCTCAGAGGATACAAGTACTTTGTTACTTTTATTGATGATTTTTCTAGGAAGACTTGGATATAATTCTCAAAGACCAAGGATGAGGTCTTCAGTCGTTTCCAAGAGTTCAAAGCTCTTGTGGAGAATTTGACAGGTATGAAGATTAAGGTTCTTTGGTTAGACAATGGAGGCGAGGACAAAGGGAAAGAGTTCTGGGAGTTCTATACCAGGGAAGGAATCAAGAGAGAATGGACTATTCCTTACAACCCACAACAAAATGGGGTTGCTGAAAGGAAGAATTAGTCTATATTGAAGGAAACAAGGACTATGTTGTATGACTAGGATATGCCACTCTACTTATAGGAAGAGGCATGCAATACGACAATATACATATAGAATAGGGTTCCACATAAGGTATTGGGAAAGATGACACCAAAGGAGACATTCTCAGGGAAGAAGCCAGATGTTAGCCACTTCAAGATATTTGGGAGTTTGGCATATTGCCACATTCCAAGGGCTACACTTTCCAAGTTAGATCAGATTGCAGAGAGAGGGTACTTTGTGGGGTACAATGAGACCTCAAAGGCATATCAGATATTTATCCCAGGGGCCAAGAGGATTATAGTTAGGAGTAATGTCAAGTTAATGGAGGACAAGGAATTTAGGAGGTCGAAAGATTTGCCAACGAATGATCAAAGTGAGCAGCCAGTAGAAGCTCCAAGGATCGAGCAATCAGATCAGGGACATCAAATATCAAGTACAGTTACTAGTACAAGTATAGGCTCAAGTGTTGAGACTTCGTAGAGTATGGAGCAATAGATGCAACAAATCCAAGAGATGCATCAGGAACTCATGGAGGTTGATACTTCATTCTCTATAGTTGGTAGCAAGAACCAACATACATAGAGGGATACTCAAGAGTTTGTGGGAGATCCTAGAACGAGTAATAGACAGTGGAGACAACTAGCTAGTTATAATGACTATATGACATTAGTTAGTCAGTTGGTAGATAGTGAGCCTTCCAGCTATTAGGAGGCTGCACAGTAGAAAGTGTGGTGAGATGCGATGGTTGAGGAATATACCTCACTAGTGCAGAATGATGTGTGAGAGGTTGTGCCTAGACCGATAGATAGGGAAGTAGTTGGATCACATTGGATCTATAAGATCAAGCATGATGTAGATGGTAGCTTTGATAAATACAAGGCAAGGTTTGTGGTTAAAGGGTTCTCTCAAAAGGAGGGAATAGACTATGAGGAGACATTTGCTCTAGTGGTTAGGTATACTTCTATACGAGCCATGATATCACTTGCAACACAGATGAGATGGCATATCCATTAGATGGATGTCAAGATGACATTTCTTAATGGTTAGTTGAAAGAGGAGGTATACATAAAACAACCAGAGGGCTTTGTAGCACACAACAGTGATACCCACATGTGCAGATTGAAGAGAGATTTGTATGGACTCAAGCAGGCTCCTAGGGCATGGTACGAGCGCATTGATAGATACTTATAGGGAATGGGCTTCATGAAGAGTGAGGTGGATGCTAACCTCTAATACTTGGTAGTTGGGGGTGAGGTTCTCATTCTTGTTCTATATGTGGATGACTTGTTTTTAATAGGTTCATTGGGGCTCATAGAGGAGTGCAGGGACCTTGCAGCAAAGTTCGAGATGAAGGATTTGGGGCTTATGCACTACTTTCTAGGCATGGAGGTATGGCAGAAAAATGGAGAGATTTTCCTTGGACAAGGGAAATTCTGCATTGAAATCTTAAGAAGGTTTGAGATGGAGGATTGCAAAGCCATTTCTACTCCAATGATCACAAATTGGAAGAAGGTAGACACATCCAAGGAAAAGGATGTAGACTCCACATTATACAGGCAGTTGATTGGATCTCTCATGTATTTGGTCAACACCAGGAAAAATTTATCTTTTGCAGTAAACTCTCTTAGTCACTTCATGGTTGAGCCCAAGAGAGTGCAGTGGACAATGACAAAGCATTTGTTGTGGTATTTGTGTGATATAATCAAGTATGGGATCAAATATTATCGAGGTGATGGTATCAGGTTGATAGGCTATACTGATGCAGATTGGGTAGGCAGTACTACAAACATGAAAAAAACTTCAAGGTGTTGCTTCAGCTTAGGATCGGGAGTTGTATCTTGGTACAACATGAAGCAGAAGTCTATGACTCTGAGTTCTACAGAGGTAGAATACATAGCAGCTAGCATGGCGATGTGTGAAGTGAAATGGCTTCAGAAAGTTGTTGGTAGCCTTGTTTAGTTAGAGGGTTGAGACTACGGTGATACACTATGAAAATCAAAGTTGCATCAGGTTGTTTGAGAATCCAGTGTTTCATGATAGGTCTAAGCATATAGATATCAAATATCACTTCATCAGGGATTGTGTACATTAGGGGATTGTTCAACTATAGTATATACCTATAGATCAGTAGGTAGCAGACATTTTGACAAAGGCATTGGGGAAGGAAAAATTCATCTTCTTCAGGGATATGTTGGGTGTCATGCACAACACCTTCCTCGCTAAGAGGGAGTGTTAATTTATTGTAGCTCATACAACTGTTTTCTCCATTCCCAAGAATTATTATTCAATTTTTAGAGACTTCTAGAAAGGAGTTAGTTAGAGATAATTAATTAATTAATTAATTAATTCCTTTAGAGACTTCTAGAAACCAGTTAGTTAGGGTTTGTTAGAGTCTAATTAATCTTAGCCATTGATTAAGATTAAATCATGGCCATTTTTTTTTCAATGAGAATAGTTTAAAAGGGGACCAATGGGCATTTGGAGAACACACACACACTTGAAAAAGATTTGCAATGATAGAAAATAAATGTGTAGTGAGAAAAAATAGTCTTGCAATGATAGCAAGGGCGTAGTGATAGGTCTTGCAATGATAGCAAGGTCACAGTGATAGCATTGGAGGCAACAACAATGAAATTTCAGTAGGAGAAATTAAGGGAAGAATTTCCAGAGAAGAATATTGTCGGAGCTTTGTCAGTAAGAGATAAGCAGTTTATGTATCTCTTGATTTGTTGAAGATTAATACAATTCCTCATCTGCAGTACTGGTTTTCCCTCTGAGGTTTTTCCAATGACAATTTGTCCAAAAATATTGTGTTTATTATTTTGCAAGTTTCTCTATTCCTGTGGTTTTATTTGTGAAGTTGCAGTTGTGTTATTTTTCAATATTTGTTGTGAATTCATTTTTGGCATTCAAATAATCTTTATAGATAAGAGATTAATAATCAGTAACTGCAATAGAATTTTTAAAGAAGGCACTCCTCAAACGAGGCTTGCAAAGAGTATATAATAGAACCGACCGTGTTGGTCCATCTTGATATCCGTATAATCATCTTATTCAACCCCATCCTTACAAGGAAATCGTTGATAAAATTATAATATAGATCATTTGAGCCTCATCTACCTTCTATGTATTGGTCTGTATTTCCACCTTATGCATTCATGCATACCTGGTCTAATGCAATGAATCTACCTATAATTTCCACCATCACGCCTTGTGGATGTCTATACCCTGTTCTCGAGTTTCCATTTTGGAACGACCAAGGGGAGTGAGGAAGGAGTTATCAAGTCTGGCTTCAATCACAGTTGCTCTTTCTTGAATGTCCTAAGCCCATGTTAGCTTGATCGACAGTGGAATATATTGAGCCTCATGAATCATTAAGGAATTCAATCAAATAGTACTCTAGTCTTGACTTGTTCCCAACGTGCACTACTATAGAACATGCCAAACTTTTGAATCTTTCATTAGCATAGTCGTTTCCCTCCATTCGAATGTTGTCCTTTTAGAATGATGAAAATGAGTGCATCAAAGTGGTTATAAGTAGGGAAAGACTTGATATCATGAGGACCTCGCCTTCTTTGGGAGCTCAAATTTAGATCTGATTCCATATTGTGCTATTACCTTAGCTGGTTGTTGTAAAGAGCACCTTTGGCCGGACAACCATACAATAGCTAAGTTACCTAGTAATTGACTCCTTACCTGTTTATAGTGGAAATCTTGCTTCACCTCAGTGACTGAGTTAATGCTGGCACGCTATAACTATCTCTATCCATTGTTCATAGTGACCCAAAAGGAATGGAGTAGTTTGAAGGATGATTTATAGTAATTTGTACTTCCTTCACATTAGCTTGAAAATTATCTTACAAAGTATAAAACTTTGATAGTTATTCATTTATAACTTTCGGCCAACTCTATGTATAGATATTTACTTAATGCACGAATAGTCTAAACATTGATAGACAGAGTTTCAACCAACAAGTGAAGAACATTGAATATTTAAATAGAGGGGTACCAACCTCAACATACCCACATGTGAGATTAGATAGTGTAAGGGTAGTGTAACGCTCATTAGAATGAAATTGTAAATGGTGTTCCCAAATGATAAGAGTTCAACCTAAACCAAAGTGTTCTTGAATTTTGGCAACAAATCAGATACATGATAACATTCTCCTTAATAAATTATTTTATTCAACTCATGAAATAAGGACTAACTTGCTTGACAATGATATAGGGTGTAGAACTTAAAGAAGAATTATTCAACATGTTTCAATTGCACTTGAATAATTAGATGGAGAATGATTCCTCAATCGATGAGGGATAATAAACTAATTTCTTTCTCATATAAGAAATGTACATTCTAGGTACTAAGATTTTTTTTTGCGAAAGGGAATATATCCATTGATATTCATCATGAAATGTGTACAAATTTATATATATATATATATATATATATATATATATATATATTTCTGTAGAAATCGTAGAGTGATGCTTCAAAATTTTTATGAAATCCAATCCATGAAATCTATTCCATGAAATACAATTAATGTCGTGAATACTCTCTCTCTTCTAGATCCAAGTGAAGAAAGGGTGAAGTAGGTGATTGAATATATATGTGTATGCCTTGAAGGGAATATATAGTAAGCTTAATTTCAAATCTTCTCTTTGATGCAATTGGTATATTTCATGAATGCATTCTTGAATCAATTAAGACGTATAGGTTCTATACTTATAATAATTTATACTCATAAATAAGTATAAGAACATTCATATATGCATATGAGTACATACATGAGCTATACCTTCTTTATTAAATATTGCACTTTAATTATTCCCATGCTATTACTTGCATGTTCTTAAATTGGATTCACTTCATATCTTGAAATGCACATATGAAATGGATGTTGAATGGTTTGCATGCTTTTAAACTTGTTATCATAAGAGCACACTTGTACTTGTAAAGATTTACTTGTTGCTTGAAAAATATTGGAACTAAGCAATATTTATGGTAAGTTGACATGTAGCATGCATGATTGATTATGTATGTCCACAAGCGTCAAGTATGATGACATTTCTGGTGTAATTCTTATGTTTGCGAAATTAGGGTGTGATTAGACATTGCTATGATTTGCTTCACGTATTTCATTACTCCTATTCAATATTGCATTGATATTTTTTCTTGTGTTGGGTCGTGTATTCTTTGATGGACTGAAGAATTCTGGGGAAGTGATTCACTTCATGGTAGGGTGAAACACGCTTCCACAATGCTCTCACCCTCAAGATGGTTGAAGGAGTTTAAGAGGTCTCAAGGATCATGTTAGGAAGGCTCAAGTTTCAATTGTTGTATAGTCTTGCTAATGAACAAGAGGTCTATTTTAAGGGAAATGTTCCCATATGTAAAGCCTTTTAATCAACTCTTGTACTCCAATTTATTAAATTAATATAATCATTAATCTTTTTTCTTGTGCATTGGACACATGTCTTTCTACATGTGTAATGATGTGTAAAATGTTTATTTAATTAATATTTTATTTATAGAGGTTATTACATTTGGTATCAAAGCTTAAGGTTCAATACTAGGGCCTTGATTTCACCTTGGTTAGTTGCAACACTTGATCGCATGAACCTCCTATGAGAGAGTGCATGAAGTGGAAGCAAGTCAATGTAATTGTGTCTTAGAAAATCTCATAGACTTAAGTCACCTGATAGGAAAAGGGATGAAGTTCCTTGTTGTAGAGTATTTGGAAGAAAAAATTAGTTGCTCCTAGGGTAGTTCCTTTGGTACACAGACTTGTCTTTGGAAAGATCAATTCTGATTAATGTTTGAGTTAGCAACATCTCAAATTTTCATGTGCATGATCTAAGTCCTTGCATATCTTAGAAGGCATCGCTTGGAAGATTTTTTGAATGATTGTATATCTTATCCATACGTTGGACCTAAATGTTTGATGCTTTTTCCTTTTACATGTTATTTGATAGTTGTTGCCTCATATCCGTTGAGCTCTCCAAATAAGTTCGGTTAGTGTAAGATTTGGTCCTCCTGGATGCTAGGAGCCATTAAGTATATTATTTGTGTACTCATGAAGAACTTAAAGAGGAGGTATCATGAATGATGTCTCAAAATATTTCTAATATTTTCTTTAATATAGAATTTGAACACATCATAAGAGATGTTAATAGATTCTTGCATTGTGGCATTTTCCTTTAAGTAGAAGGAATATTGGAACCATGTGCAATTTATATGATTAGAAAAAGGTAAGAGTTTGGTCTTTAAGGCTACACTTAAGTAGAGATAATTCCTCAATAAAAATTTCTTATAACCTTTGTTTTGTAACAACAAATGAGCATATGTATGTGTGTAGGAATCCTAAGGTTATCCATTGCTTGAAAATAAAATAGTCAGATAGAAGAGCGTATGCATGTCATACTAGTATACATTCAAAATTATAAAGATTATTTCCAACTTTTTCATGGTGCATCTTGATATATAGGAACCAAGCGTTGCATGGTGAAAAAAATGCATGAGATGGTTAGAACATTATTGAAGCTTTTGATGTGAATGCTTGCTTGTATAAGTGAAAGTGATAAACTTATGATAAGTTGACCTAGTGGATCATTGGGACCAAAGACCTATGACCCTAGAATGCTTTATCCATAATAATTGTTTAAAAAACCTCTATGATTAGTGCCTTGTAGCATCTTGAGGAAGTTATATTGGGCCAATGAGTTATTTTGTGTCTATGGCTATAGTCGGATAGCATATCTTCCTTAATGAGATATAGAGTGGTAGAAATGATCCTACCTCATATATAATCATCTAATATGTATTGTGATGCTTAAATGCCCCTACCTTGCAAACCAAGGGTAACTAAGTTATAACATAAAATTAAGATCATTAATGGCTTCAATATTTTGACCTACATAAGCTTCTAGATGTCATTATATCAAGATTCTGATATTGACTTGATGTAGATGGTGTAGACCCTTAAGTGGGTAGCTCTTGGATGACTAAATGAAATATCATCTCTTGCATAAGAGAATGTGATTTTTTTTTAGTACCATAGCATGGCTTGTCCCTAAACTTGTAAACAAAATGACCTTATGCTATAAGTTATGGAATCCCATTTTGAAATATTGTGCTTTATATCATTGATGTAAAAATTGAATTGACTAAGAGGCAACTGAATGCCAAGTCAAACTATGAAATTTGGAAATGAATAGACATGTGATGCTATGATGGAAAATAGCTGCATAGACTTTGTCTTTTATTTAAATTTCAAATAGATGGGCATATTACATTTGGAATTCCTAATGTTATGATTGATTTATTGGAATGAATCTAACTCTTGCATATAATGTGGAATTCCTCTTTCATAAATCTTCTTGCAATATATTGAAAATAAATATTTGAGTAAGGAAAATGAACAAAAGCATGTATTGATATGCATAAATCATTGCATGAGAGTGCAACTAGGAATGACCCGATTTGTGATTGTGATTGGGTGTGATCTCTAGCTCACCTTGAGTAAAATGTGTCATGTACCCATTACTCCCTCTGTGTGATTACCGTGGACACACAAATTGTGTGAAGTGTTTGAATTGATAATTTATGTGATTTCATTGATGAAAATGTTTCTTGTGTTGTAAGGACCAACCCTTGTACTTTGGTTTCTCTTATGATTGGATTAGTTACCAATTCCTTGATGATCAATTTTGTGACCCTTGGTTGTACTTGACATATTGTTGAAATAGTCGATATTTTATGACTTAATGTGGAATTTGGTGATTCTTCTCTCTTGAGTTTATTCTTGAATCTTCTAGGGACTATTCCAAATGTTTGATGTTGCTAGACCTATCACCATGAACAATGATAGAACGTTGAGGGAGAAAATTGCAAAAAACATGTTGATCTTGAATTTGTATCATGATTGAATTTCATCTTACAAATTATGAAGAGTGGCATGTATGTTGCTACATATGATAAATGAAATGACATGTATTGTATGATAAACATTGAGAAGACTTAAATTTTATTAAGTGATTGATATTAATGTATTCTCTCCATTCATGCAAGATGTACTTAATATTTATTTCTTGTAAATACTAGATAGACAGTAGAACACATATGTGTGATGCTAGTAGATGGTCTAGAAGGGAGGGATACCCCTTGTTTACGCTTTCTTGGATGGGTGCCAGAGAGTGTAGATTTTTGTTTTCCAAAATCTAACCTAAGTTTCATTTTATGTAGAATGTGCTTGGCCAAGCTTTGTAGTCATTTTATATGAAATATATTATTTATTATTTACCCTCTCTCTGTCATTACCTAACATGGAACTTGCATGTTCTAACAATAGATAGAAATGCATGTAGTTGGATATGCACTGGTCCCCCTGCCTCAAATTATTTTGAGATAGCTAGGTTCTTGCTGCTTGCAGGGTCGAAAGAATTCCGATTAGGAAAATCTCCTTGGAGGTATAAACCTCATGAATTGGGTGGAAAAGTTCCCAAATCATGATATTGACTTTGACTGGTCAGTGTGGAATGATAGATAGTGACGATTGATAGTCAGTGATGATTGACTAGCCAAGTGAGGAATTGATAGTCAAAGATGATTGATAGTCAGTGACTAGCCATGGGTGGATTGATAGTTAGTGACGATTGATAGTTAGTAACTAGCCATGAGTGGATTGATAGTCAGAGACTTCATAGATCATGTTTTGCATACCATTACTTGTTTACTACTTGTATGTTGCACTATCATTGGTATAAGTGTTGTGCTTTGTAAACATGCTAATATATGAATGATGCACTTGCACATGCAAAGATATAAAATGTATGTAGATCTACTAGATCAATTATCGTTACTTTTGATCCATGCACATTGATGATCTTGGATCACAAACAAGTCTCTATATGAGAATAATTTTGTAAGGACAATATACCTTTTCCGAATTGAGGATGTGCGACACGCAAGAGTATCAATTGTAAAGGAAGGTATATGAATGAATTCTATATATATCTCCACATATATATGATCAAGATGTGGTCTAGTCAATGTTAATCATATTTTGGGATTGCAATCCTTGCCTTATAATATTGACCTTCCTATGAGGTGTTGACATTTGAATGACCTAGAAATAACACAAGTGCATAAAATAAAAGATAGGAACATTGAAGAGGAAATATGAGAAGCCCAACCCACCTATCGAGCTATAAGGGTATGGCAAAGAACAGGTATATATGCATAAATCTAAATCCTGAAGATAAGAAATCGTGCAAAGTTGTACAATTGATGAATATTGAGATGATTAAATATTATGAAGAAAAGAAGAAACATTTCAAAGAATTTTTGAATTTGAATTTTATTATGGGTACTAACATGGACTAAATTTATATGTCGTTTCCATGAGTGCCATAGAAATATCATCATCATTCTGAGGGAGAGAACATTGTTAGAGAGAGGTAACCTAGCTTTGAAAAATTGGAAGGTAGTAATGGAATACACACTCACTTAGAAAAAAAATTATGCATGGATTTTTTGTCAAATGTGTATGACTCTCTCATCCTAAATGAGCATGTTTGCCTTATTGTGAGTGTTTGTCAAATGAGAATTTGAGTGCATGAAAACTATTTACCATGTCTTGCATGAACTTAATGACCATGTTTTGAGTTTGAACGTATTTGTTTGACGTAGTGTGATGCATCAATTACTTCAATTATTGTTGGAAAAGACACCGGGACAATGTCTCTTCCAAGTGGGAAAGGATGTCACATCCCGTTTTCTTGATAATTTAATCATTATGCAAATAAATTCAATTTCTAGTATTGTATGATCAATTTGCAAAAAAAAATAACAAAGGAAATCAATGATAAATGAATAACCAAGTTTATTTATTACAAGTGCTTGGATGTAATTAAAAGAGATTGATGAATTAAAAAAAAAATTAAAGTGAAATAAGTTAAAATAGAAATTTAACTTATTTTAAAAGATAACATTACTCATATCATTTGTGTAAGACCAAATTCAAAAGGAAATATTCATTTTTATTATGGTACACAACGAGTAGTGATATTAACTGAATTAGATTGTAATGATAGTCTTTATGGCTAATAAAACTAAAAACATATTTTTTGGTATTGGGAGATGAAGGAAAAGTGCACACATTGGAGATTTCCTTTAACCAAAGATAGTGGAAGAACCCACTTTCTTGACGGGTTTACATGCAAATAGTAGGGAGATTACTCTCAATGATGGATACAATAGCCATAAGAACTTGAATTCAGTCATTATTCATGTTCCCGTGTCATTATGATGAAAAAAGGTGGAAAGGTGGAATGCCACAAGGAGAGAATATGTGAAGAATGTAAAATGCACAACACAAACACATAGTTGCTGCTCTGATTTCCAGTCAAGCTAGAAATACCCAAATTGTGGAATAAAAAAAATGAACTCAATGGAGACACACAAAACTGGGCATGCAATATTTACTTTTTTCTATTCAATGACTGGAAATGACAATACAAAAAAACATAAAACTTCAAACTTTAGAAAATAAACTCTAACTATAGATTACAACTTTTTGGGAGCAATTAGAAGCTGCTCAACCAGATTAGTAACATACAGGAGCTATTTGGAGCTCACTATAAGGAGAAATCACTACTCAAACATAAACAAAACACACAACTATTGTTGTTCAGGAGCTCACACAGAATTTTCTTTGCAGTCTATTGTTGCAACACATTCTTCTTGCTGCTAATCACTTGTTGCTACAAAAAACTGACTAACTTCCAACTACTAGACTGGGAAAACATTCCCTCTATTTGTCTCATTCAAAAAATCCCTCTCAAATTCAAAATTACCTACCACCATTAATTGGGAATTCAAAAATTCCTACTATATTCAATTTTGAGTAGTCAGGAGATGCAGGGATGAAGATCCCAAAAACTGCCATTGAAAAATGGCTCCTGACAGGTAGGTAAGGCAATGGAAGGCTCAGGGGCAATAAATATTTCCAACACTCCCCATTTGTCTTGAGCCAAAAAAATTGGATCAAACCTGATCCAAATCAAGAACGCCCAAACTACTCCTTAGGCGCTCGAAACTGTCCTTGCTCAAAGGCTCGGTGAATATGTCTGCTAGTTGATGCTCAGATCTGCAAAATTCAATTTTACTTTCACTATTTTCAACCAATTATCTAATGAAGTGATACATGATTTCAATTTTCTCACTTCTTCCATGAAACACATGATTTTTTGTCAAGGCTATTGATGAAAAATTGTCACAAAAAAATGTTGTTCCATCCTCTTGCTCTTCTCTCAAATCTGCCAAGATTCTTTTCAGTCAAATAGCTTGACATGCTACTGCATTTGTTGCTATATACTCAAGTTCAAATGTTGATATGGAAACTATAGGTTGCTTCTTGGAAGCCCATGAGATAGCTCCTGAACCCAAATGAAACACATAGCCCGATGTGCTCTTCCTATCATCCAAAATTCCTACCCAATCATTGTCCATGTATCCAACCAGCCCAAACTCATTTGCTGTTGTGTATAAAATGCCATATCCTTTGGTGCCATTCACATACCTCAGGATCCTTTTACCCACTTTCCAATGTGTGTCTCTTAGAGTCTCCATAAATCTGGAAATAAGAATCACTCCATGCATTACATTCGGCCTAGTTGCAGTCAAGTACATCAAACTTCCAACCAAAATTTTGAACATGGTTGGATCCACATTGTTGCTGCAATCTTCTTTGCTCAACTTTAGACCTACGGTTGTTGGTGTTGGGGCATACTTTCTTTAAATTATCCTAAATCTCTTCAAGATCTCATTTGCATATTTTTCTTGAGAGATAAATATACCATCATGCATTTGTTTTACTTCTATGCTTAGAAAATATCTTCAGAGACCTAAATCTGTCATTTCAAACTCTCTTTTCATGGCCTCTTTAAAATCAACAATGAGGAAATCATCATCCTCAGTAAAAACTAAATCATCTATATACAAGACAATAATCAAAATATTATCATTTGTTGCCTTGATGTAAAGAGTGGGCTCACCATCACTTTTGCTAAAGCCATTTCTCATCAAATATGAGTCAATCCTATTGTACCATGCCCATGGAGCTTGCTTCAACCCATAAAGAGCCTTCTTTAGCCTATACACCTTGTGTTATTCACCTGGAACTTCATATCCAAATGGTTGCTCCACATAAACTTAATCTTTCAACACTCCATTAAGGAAGGCGAACTTCACATCCATTTGTGTTGGGCTGCAATTGCTATGACTACCTGCATAGTCTCTATCTTTCCAAAAGGGGTATACGTCTCATCATAATCTCTCCCAAACTGTTGTTTGTGCCCCTTGACCACCAAACATGCCTTGTGCCTCTCTATCCTTTGTTCAACATTGCACTTGGTCTTGTAGACCCATTTCACCCCAATAAATTACTTGTTGGGAGGCAAATCAAGTAACTCCCATATGTTCTTCTCTATTGCATTTATCTCCTCATCCATGGCCTCATACCATTTATCCTCTTTCA